>JAWJWE010000036.1:15895000-16495000 GCA_037055365.1 Polyplax serrata | reverse complement strand
GATTTTTTTCGTCGTATTGCCTCACTGTGTGCTTCACAATTTTCTGAGAAATTTACACAATTTTTATTTATCTTCTGTCACTGGACCAGTGTGTGTTTTTTACCTTATTAATTTATGCTAATTTACATGAAAGAAATTCATATTCCAAAGTCAAAGATAAAAGAAAAAGGATTGAGCAGAGTGGCTCAAGTGGCAGAAAGCAAAGTGGTGACGGGGAAGCAGAGAAGCTCTGGGGAAAAACGTTTTAAATGAGATTTACGAGTCTGAAAATAATTGCGGCTAGACACAAACAACATTAGGAGGGCATTAAGTTATTCCGCCGTGTTGTCGACTATGTTTTGTCACCTAATGGAGCACATGAGTTGTAAGAGCTGCCAGAGGAACGAGTGACATCAGTTGGGGCGACGGTTTTACATTTAATATATGGTGTACAACTGAATGCGGAATGAAGCTGCTGTTGCGATTCGGTCATTCTTTTAATTTGTAATTCTGTGTTGAACATCGCTCCCCGGTTTGTCGTACGGCACCCAAAAAACATCTAACAATAGGTGTGACACAACCAAAAGAAAATCCCCCCGTCTATCCAGATCCAATTCAATCTTTTATACTTTCTTTTGGAAACAAAAAAAAGGTTATTGTATTAGGTTGGAGCTCATCGAGGTAGTCCTAGAACCGCCGCCAAAAAGTTGTCTCCTTCATTCGACCTTTTGGGTAGGCGTTCGTCCTCATTGATTTTTACCTACCTGATTTCCGAACCAGTGAAAAACATTGCGTTCGCCCCAAATAATATTTTGGCCACCCGATCATTCAGTCAATCAATCAGTGATACTTTCGGTCAGTCAGTTGGTGAGTCGTCAGTAGCTAAGGTGAAATATAAAGCATTGAAAATGTTCTAAAGGTATGACAAATGTTCTACAATAAAATACAAATAAAAAGCTAACACTTCATACAGGCTGGACTCTGTCAAAGGAGAATAACCTGTCTAGAGTGCACACTCCTGCTTAGACAAAGCGGGGCACAAAAAGAATTCCAAGACAGAAAACCCAACTGAGTTGAGCAGACGGAGCAGACATGTCGTCCACCTTCAGTGAGCTGAGGTCAAACTTTCGTGATCATATCCCGGAGGCAGACTACTCTTTAAAATATTTATCTTTTGTGTAGAACGTAGAAATATTTTCCGAAAACGGTTGCAGGGTAATCAAATTGGTTACAAGGTGGAGGTGGAGATATTGAAATAGCAGAAAATGAATTCGGACGTGGAAGAAAGCCGTGTGGAATGTGGGAATCTATTGATTAGCAAAAGCTTCACTGGTTTAAACAAATAGGTGTTCAGGGTAAAATGACCCTGACAACACTTAAAGACGGGATGATGTATCCTAAGAAAAGCCTCACCACGCGGCAGGAATGTATTATTCCGGGCCATTTGTTGAGAAATGCAAACAACCTTCTTCAACCGCCTTACAGAAAGGCCTCAGCATCCCAAACCACATCTTGCGCCTGCTGCTCTGCTTCTTCTTCTTCTTCCTTGGCCCTTCTCTCTCTCTCTGCAACAGCCGTATCTATTTATCTAACGAGTCCGACCACCTTAGAGTGGCAGTAGAACCTCTTAGAAACGTCAAGCTGAAGATCCCAACTCCTGTTATCTGTATGCTGACTTTTCCAAAATGTCTTTACTCTCTTTTTAATTATGTCCCTTGGGGAAGTCTAAGACGGAACGCTTTTTGTATTTTGGAAAAAGTGTCTAAAACACCACAGATAATTTGTTTAAAAAAAAGTGATACGTTAAATATTGAGTAAAATGAAAGTCTAAGCTTTAAGAATCATTTTTGAGGACGACGGGAATGAATAATTAACAACACAAAAAATACGAAAGGTTACAGACATTCGTTTCATAAAAATGATTTCTGTTTGGATGCAGAGCTGCTAAAATTAGACGCAACATATGAGAAACGTAAGAAAGAGATGAAATCGCAGAAATCGGAAAAAGATGCGTCAGAACAAAAGGATGATTGAAATTTTATTAAAAGAATTGGAAATTTTAAAAAGGAAATTTTACATTTTAGAAAGGCTAAAAATGGAGGGAAAATGGCGGGTGCTGCAAGGGAGTTGGGGTGAATTTTTTGGCGAAGTGAAAAGGGAAGTACGAACTAATTCCCGCTGCTCATCAACTCCCTCCCCCACAATGTTACTTCAAACCCCCCCCCTTTTGCGTTCGCGTCCGTCATATTGATTTTCTTTCCTTTTTTTCTCATTCTTCTTCGTCTTCGTCTTCGTCTTCGTCTTCTCCTTTTTCTTCCCTTCCTTTTTTTCTTCTTGGTAATCAAAGTTAAAAATGTAAAATCCATCCATCCGTAAGTCCGTCCTTCTACTCCACCCCCTCTCCCATCTTCCTCTCATTTCTTCCTTCTTTTGGTTTTTCATTATTAGTTTTTCATCTCTCCCGCGCTCTTTCTCTCTCTCTCTCTCGTCACGTCATGGGCATGCATCTCTCCATCTCACTCTCTTTTTCAAAGATAAAGTTCGTTTTCTCACGTATTAATCCGCAAATACTCCCGTCACCGTCTTACCGCCGCTCCTCATGTCTTTACATTTTCTCCGGGTGCCTTCTCCTCCACTACCCAAAGTCCATTTTTGTGCTGCAAAAAAAAATTCTGCTGCCACTGTTGTCATTGACGCCATTTCTTACATTTTCTACTACGTCAAACTTCTTAATTTTTTGCCTTACTTCTCACCAACATCCAAATTGCCTTTCCACCTTTATATTTTCTATAAGGAAAATTCTATTTTTCTATTTTTCTTTTTTAGTTTCCTATGAATTTTCTTTCTATAAGTGAAAGTTGAATTTTTCACATGTTTAAATGACTTCAAAGGTATCTTAACATAAAACTTGCTTATCGAAACTCACTAATTTTTAATGGAGACGTGCATTTCATCATTTTTAGAAGCTCTCTTAAAGCTGGAGGGGGACGAAATTGGTTTCCACAGGTACAGGGGCAGTGAGATGACTTCACAAATGGTAATAACCAACCAACGTTGAATGAAGACAACATTCCCTTAGTTAAAAATCAGTTTCATCATGCGTGTTCGTCATTAGTCTCAGCTGCAAAATTACACCCCTGTCTATCCATCTTGGACTCTAATCATAAATGCAATCCAATGGAGCCCTGATTATTGCTGTGCGTGCACAAATAATCACGCTTTTCAGATCCGTCCTCTTTCATTCATGTTCGATGTATCCCACATAATTAATGAGAATCATTTCTTCATTCTTTTTCATAATTTCACTCAAATGGGACGGATAATTCCATTGAAAAATTCAGTGGATGCCCACGGGCTTGCCAGGGAGCCAAGGCTCTCGTTTTTCGTCTCTTTTTGCATTTGGTGCATTAGGTGTCAGCTGAATTTGTGTGAAGAGTAGGGACGTTTCACTGGCCAACATATAGACATCGAAAGGACGTACATGATATTGAATTTAGAAAGCACAACATGAACTGGGGACCCAATCAGTAAAGAAAGGTAATGTATCTCATCGGCCGAGGGCCCCTGGTCGGATTTTAAATTTGACCGACAAACCGACTCAGGAAGTATTTTTAATATTAGTATCATTTTATGAGGCTAACAGAAATCGAGGCGTCTCCAATGTATTCTTAAAATATGCTTCATGTTTTATGCTTCTAAACATTCCTTCTGTTACTCTTACTTTTAAGGAGGAGTAGAGCGAAATTTTAAAGTAAAACTTACCAAAAGTTTACTTATATCCTGTGCACACAACCTATTTGGTTTACTTTATTAACAAATAAATGAAATTTTCACAAGTTCATTCCGAGAATGATGAGGCAAAATTCCAATTCAACAGCCTCATATTAAAAAAAATAATACAAATAGTAACAATCTACAATAATAATGTAAATTAAATTTAATTATCAACTTTTCATTAAAGGCGAAAGAGGTTGTATGAGGTCCAGGAGTTGAAAGTTTGCAATGTACAAAGTGGAAATTGTACCCTGCTACACAAGAACTCTTGCAGCAATTGCACCCTTAGTATACAACATGCTGCACACCTGCAGGACACCTGTTTGCCCATTAAAAGAAGTTACGGTCTCGTTAGGAATAATCGTCCCACATTATTGTATATTTCGATCCCCAACCACACAAAGTAAAAGTAAACTGTCCAGAGGAAACAAACCTCAACTTAAAAAAGAAGACATTTATTTAACAAGAAAAATTTCTTTAAATTTTCAATCTTTAAACTTCTGAATCCAAACAACTCAGTTCGGGTGGTTCGCAAAAAAAGAAAATTGGCGGCAAAAAAAGTGGTAACACTGGAGAATGCCACCTCTCTCTCCCTCTTGCCCCGGTTACCCCTTCAAGTTCCCTTACAACTCCCGCGACGTTTCTCACCACTCCACCTTTTTCAAACGGA
Organism: Polyplax serrata; assembly: GCA_037055365.1. Lineage (NCBI taxonomy): Eukaryota > Metazoa > Arthropoda > Insecta > Psocodea > Polyplacidae > Polyplax > Polyplax serrata. Next base: position 16,490,577 of record JAWJWE010000036.1, on the reverse strand, counting down.
AAAAAGCACGTGAGCCGAGCGGAAGTTGGTCAGCTGATTCCAATTTGATGACGCACTCGACGGTTACGTCACCGCTGGGTAATGACCACGGTGACGTCACCACTCCGTCAGGTCGATGACCAACATTTTTTCATCCCTTCTTTTCTGCAACCCCAACCTGAGGGAATTTTATTTCAGTTCCCTTGATCCCCTCACTCTCATTCAAAACCCGCCGACATTTTTACTTTTTCTTCCCTTTTTTTTATTTCAAGGTCGAACTTGGAGGCTTTTCCATTGAACTTGAAAGCTCGTTAACCTTCATTTCTGTCTGCTAACACAGTCACAGACGTAAAACGGTTCCATTTCATTTTTTTCTAAAATACCATTATTTTTTTAAGACCTTTTTCTGTTACTTTTATATTAGAAAAAAGCGCCTAAACAAATATTGCTTTTTGCCCTTGTTTTTGGCCTTTACATTCAGTCTGGTTCAGCAACATCTTTCTTATTATTCATTTATTAATCGAATTGAGAAATTCATTTCAAATTCTTCAATTGTTTAATTTTCTCAATTGCATTTTTCTTCTTACGAGAGATTAAATGACACATTTATTACCTTGTTACCCCCAGCTCGCTTGAAACCAAATGTTTTCTAGTTATCAGCACACCTTCGGTCTTCGGTTGCTCGATTTTCAACCGGATTTTGCGGTCTTCTTTGGCTCGAAACATTTGAAAAAAGGAAATTCAGAAATAGAATTTCTGAAGGTTTAAAATCCCAGAAACCCGAGATCCTCCCTATGCAAATTGAGACACTCTTAATTGCTTAAGAGCTCTGAAAATAATTAAAAACCATCTCTTAGATGGTTTACCATGGAAGAAGAATGAGGCAGAGAAAGCGAGAAAAATATTTCTCTGACTTACTCTCCTCACTCATTTTCTCCTTTCTTCTGTCTTCTTTATGCCTACTTCTAGTTTTTACAGATTGATAATCGCTAATAAATCATACACGCTAATGTCTCACATAACTGTTGTAATTGGTGAAAAGGCGGTGGAATTTTCCACCGATTGTTTTCAAAACACTTGGCACACATGTTCAGTTTATTCAAAAGAAAACTTTGAATTTTGAGTACACAGAAAGGCAACGTAACATGAAAACCTTATTTGTAATAATTCTCCTGTGATTCAAAGAGCAATAGACAGTTGTCAGGTTGCAGAATGTGGTTGACTGAATTTTTGAAAGGTAAATAAACTTTCTTCTCCTTGACATTTTGTTAAAAAGTGGCAAAAAGGCCAGTTTAGAAACCAGGGTTGCCCAGGAAAAGATTTAGCCTTTTAGGAACCAAATGTTTATCATTTCATAATTTTATGCTTCTCGGCATTTTAAATTACATGGCTTTGGAGACTGAAAATTTTCTTGAAAAGTTAATTCCTGATTCGAGTTGGAAGATGCGAATAAAAGATGATCAGGAAACAACGACGGGCTCGCTCTCGTGTCCGTCCCAATTGCCCTATTTCTTAGGGTTTTCTACCAAAATAATCAAGTACCTTATAAAACGAAAAAATTCAAAAATTTTATGGCCATACAAACGCTACATTTTTATAAGAATAATCCGATAGCTTTGTGCCAAAGGCAAATGTCGTATCAGATTGAAATATTCAAGTGTATCCGAATGAACAAAACCTTGAGGCTCCGGTGTTTTTTTGGAGTTCACCTTCAAGCCTGACGACAAATTCTGGACATCAGAAATGCAGAATTATATTACACATTATTCTTTACATATCTAATTCATGAATTTATTTTGTATTTCTCTTCTTCGAAAAAACGAAGGGTAAAATTCTAAAAACAAAACTCAAATAAGAACAATAAAAATAAAGAAGTTATTGTCTAGGAAAAACCTACACGAAAATCAGCATTCAAACGGTTCAAATAAATTTGTGACGAAAATTTAGAGTGTTACATAAATTATTGTCACTGACGTCAGACAACTACACATGACATAAGTAAAATAATAATAATAATAATATTTATATAATTGACTATCTTTTGAGAGTAATTTTAAGTAAAATAATTTCTTCAAAAAACCATAGTTTGAGTCCCATGAACGCACGAATGGGGCAAGAATTTGTAAGATGGACTGATGAGACCCGTGAAAATGAGAGAATTTGCCGCAAGGAGCAAAGTTTTGCCAAAAAGGCAAGAGGCATGCGGAGGTAAGGGTAGGAGAAGAGTATGAGGGCCACGTGATAAAAGGATCGCTTCAAAATAGCCTTAAAGAAAGTGGAAAATCAAACGTCCATCTTTGAAAACTTTTCTTAACCTATAAGTGGGCATTTAATCGAATTTCCCCGGCGGTAATTCGCCCAAGAAACCTAAGATGGAGGTCGGAGAAATTGGGGAGCGGGTCGTTCTTTGAGGTCAGTTTAGAATTCCAACCCCCCCCCCCAATGCCTGGGCCTTGGCAACCCTTTGGTCCGAGTAAAATATTATGCAGGAATTCGAGTGGACAAGGTGGGTAAATATTCCCATTTTCTTAAGGTCCTGGTCCAGTGACTGGATTTCATCCCCCAGTCACTCCCATCCACCCTAAAGCTGCCGTACCGTGCCAGTTTGAAAGTTTTCGAGAACAAGAGGGTCGAATATTCGTAAGTGGACAAGATGGCCGCTCGAGACGTGTTCAAAGGGCCTTAATTTGCTTTTAGACCGGACAATGCATACAACAGCTATCAACTATCTATCAACCCCGGGGAAAAGAGGATTAGAAGGGTGAAGGGAGCAGAAGGAAAGGAGAGGAATTGGGGAGGCACAGGGTGGACGCTGAGAAAGTTGAAAGTAAGATGGAGAAAGTAAGAGAGAGAGAGAAATGGAGAAAGTTTTCCTGACGGAGAAAGGGGTGATTGTGGGATGGACAAAGGAGAAAGTCAAGGAAAGGGGTTCTTTCTCCATAATTTTCTCTGTCTCTCTCTCTCTCTCTCTTACATTTTCATCTCTTTCCTCTCGTCCTCTCTTTCTCTATTTTCTCTTCTCTCGCTATTCCGTTCACTTCACATCGTTTACTTGGCAGGGGGTAGGAGGAAACGTCTTCGAAATTTGAGCTCGGTCCTGCTACTCAATCTCACATCCCCCCCGTTTGATAGATGATTTTAAAACATGATGGATCCTTTTTAATTATTCATCTTGTGTGTATTCTTCGTGTCATTTTTCAAATGTATGTTTTTATTTACCATCCTTTTGTGGCATCAATCAGAAAAAATGCAATGGAATCAATGAGAGCTGAATAGAAGTAAAAAAATAAATTAATAAGTTCTTACGTTTATTATGAAACTAGAAAATTATATTTGAGTGGAATATTCTTATGTAAATATCTAAGTTGATGATATTATATAAAATATATTCCCATTTTTTAGTGTTGCTCGCATTTTTAAGAAAATAAAAAACACGAAAGAAAATGACACAACTCCGGTGTGTTAAACGTTTTACATTTTGGCTGGCTGTAAAAAGTCCTCTGATTTGAATTAAAAACGTTCAACACGTGAATTCTTTATTTTTGGAAAATATGAGGGGGTTTGAAGAAAGCGTCTGTGAACTCATGTAGCGAGTATTCGAAAAAGAATTACACTTGAAATAAAAAAGCACAAGGCGGTAAGGAGAACGAACAGAAGTTTTTAGTACGAAAGCAATACAAAACAAACTTGGGCATAAGAAAGTTTGGTCAATGAGAAGTCGAGGAAACTTTAAGAAACTCTTTTGTGGTAGCCACAGAAATTAAAAACATTTTCTACATTTATTTTCATGGTTCTTCACTGTGTTTCTTCATCCTTTAATTGTGATGCTCTTCTTAAAATATGCTTATTCCAGTTTCTATTTGTTTAGATTTTTTTTCTTCTTGGATTTAAATTGTTAAATAAGCTTATTTCCTTCCGTGGTAAAACAAAAAATCTAATCAACGATATCTTGAGTAGTACGATAAATCCAATGGTTAAAACTTTTAATTACGTTGCGTGAAGGGAGCCTTCGATCAGATATTAAACATTTCAATCAAGAAACAAAACTTTTTTTGTAAAGAAGTTGGAGAATGTATAAATTTTAAGGCACCTTTTAAATTTGGGGAAAATAAACGATTAAACCTAATAAATACCTAAATATATAAATAACCCAATACCAAATTGAAAATATACCAAACACTTCTCAATATTACACACGAGACTTAGGCAGTCTAATTCAAAACTGGAATGAAATTTCGGCTAAAAAATTTTGTTTAAAAAAATTAATGTACGTTCGTTAATAAAGTTTAGTTTAATAAAAAAAATCGCAAAAGGAAAGTCGGTGGGAAAATTATGTGATAAATTAACAATTTCAAATATTAAATGAAGTAAGAAGAACAATTTTTATAAAAATGGTGAAAGAAAAAAAAGGTAATAAAAATTTGTGAAAATATTTTCAGTGCAATGTCAGCCTGTTAACCTGGTAGCGCACCTTAGCACCTGAATTTGTTTTTTAACGTGTGGACTAAGAGGAGGATTAAGCACATGTACACTGCCTTTATCGATTGACCAGATATGACCACTACACCTTGGAAAACGGACCAAGGAACTGAAAGGATAGAGAAAGTGAAGTGACTGACCGGGGGGGGGAGGGGGGGGAGAGGAGAGAGAGAGAGAGAGAGAGAGCGCAGAACCGTAGGAAGTAAAGAAACAGGAAAGGAGCAGAAAATGAGACGGAGAGACTGAAGAAGAGAGAAAGAGAGGAGTATCTTCATCTTCTGAGATGTATTAATTGGTCCACCAAGCCACCCAAACGGACGCTCCGCTACCGAACCTTTTTAACCCCCCAAAAACCACCCTCGCGTCCTCCTGCGTCTTCTGCTGCTGCCCTTTCAATTTCCTTTTGGACCATGCACTGCTTCTTCCAGTTTTAACCGCTTCGACGCAACCTTCTTGTGCTTTCTGGTCCCTCCCTTGGAAGTCACCCTCCGCTACTACCACTTTACCCGTGTTGAACAAAGACGTTGGCAACCCTGACAGAGATGGATTCCATTCTGATTTGGGTGGGCCCTTTCCGGGTCAAATTTCGAGAGCTAAGAAATTCTTTATTAGTTTATTAACGACTTATTTGACAAAGTTCTGACCAAGCCGAAATAAGATTTAAAGTTGTATTCAATATTGGCGGAACCTTTTTACCCTGCCCCGAAGGGAAATGACGAATAGAAGTAACGTAAAGCAGAGATATAAAAGAAACAATGGTCCGAGGGAAAAACTAAAAGCTCAAATGAAGTCGACGAAGGCCGTGGTGTTGTTGGGTGACGACCTGCCAATGAGTAGAGAACCAATCAATCGAATTTATACCTCTGATACGTTTGTTTCTTTGTGACATGAAAAGAAAATAAAAATGAAAGAAGGAAGACTGATCAATTATCGTAAAAATAGAAGAAGCAAACCATTGGTTTTGTGCAGTCAAACTGTAATTTCACTTTAAACAGCAGGACCTTCGATTTTCACATGTTGATGAGTGAACGACCAAGAGAAACGTCAAATCAACACCAGGTCAGAAAAGACAATAGTTTTTTTCCATCGAAAAGAACAAAATGCAGGAAATTGGCCGGAACCGAATTGGATGTCAATGACACCTAATAATAATAAAAATGACGTTTCACATTTAGCATTATTCAATTTTGTTTATTGTGGCTAGGCATTTACTTGCTTGCTCAAACAAACAGCCAAATAGCCGACGATTTGGCCAATATCAAAGTGATTTTGATACAGAATAAAAGGACAAGTTTACCAAAATGAAAAAGGGGTAGAGAAGGATCAGGAAAAACTGTTTCTAATGGAAGACGAGAGGAACACAAACAAATAAGACGAACGGAAAACATTGGAAGGAATTAAGTACAATGTAATACGTTCCCAGTTTCAGGTCAAAGAAAAAAGATTGACTAAGAATAATAGAGTAATTGAGAAACGGGACAAACATGCCAAGGATAAGAATCAAAGCAGACCTTCACGCGTTCGCAACAAAAGGGGTGAATTTCGATGGATCATAATAAACTGAAAGAAAAAATGGATCAATTTCCGGAAGGGATTACAATGAAATTAAAGGCATGACACACATGTAGACACAAACTTTTGGAGTAACCAAGAATGAGGGAAACTGCACAAATGAGGACCTTTTGGACAGAAAGCGGTGACTGAGAGAAAATTCAATGAAAAAAAAAGAAGCAATGGCGTGCCTCAGACAATTCTCACGTTTTTTGCCTCCCTTTGGACGAGCGTGACCAGGCACGGATGGCCACGGACGGTCATCCACAGCCTTCCACAGCCACTCAAGACCATCCACGACCATAAATGATGGCATAAAACACGGATTTACGATTTGGATCACATTAAATTCACATCAGTGGACGAAATGACCTGACCTCACCTGCTGCACCCCGGCAATCGAAACTCAAATCCTCAGGTAAGTCAAACAAATCAAGACAATTTCTTTAGGGCCGTTTGTTGACCTCAAAAACCGTGGAGCCTCCTCACTCTTCTTGCAATTTTCTACGTCGATGGTACCATGTTTGTTATTTATTGTTGGGAGTATCGATAAAAAGTCAAGAAGGACAATCAATAACGCTTATTAACCGCAATCTCTTCAATATTATTCTCATTATCGTTTCATGAATGTATTGAAACACATGCAGGTCGTCTGTTTGTTGCTGTTCTTCGTCTTCTCGGAAAGTTGGTTAGGTCGTAGCTGTTGAGGTGCCACCTTCAATGAGACCCACATTTGACTCTTATTGTTTTACATCGGATTTCTACGTTGTACTCTCGTAATTTACCTCTCAAAGAATGTATGTAATTTGTAAATTTCGTCTGACCGTTAATTTAATAAATATTTTTTGTTTGTTTTGGTTGCACCTTTGCGGTACAATCCGTTTCTCCTACATTCGTAACCCAAGAGAAATGTGAAGAAGAAGAAGACAACCCCTCTACGTCTTTATCTCACTATCTAACAATTTCGAATTATGCAATTGAGTACCTATTTATTTCACAAAATATTTCCTTAATTTCAGACAGACAAAGAGTCTTTATGTCCTCAATCACACTAACGTTAATGTACTATTAATATTTGAGTAAATACACGACAGTGATTCCTAAATTTTAGAAAGTACTCGGAGCCCCTGAGGCAAATTTTTTTGAGTCCACAATCAATTTTATCCGTCATTTTGCGTTAATTGCAACAGAATGAAATACCATACAGGGTTTTATTTTATTTGACTGTTTTGTTGGATAAATTTCTCAGCGTCTCCACGAGATCAAGTGCGACTACCATCACACTATCCAGGTCTCCAGTACAGGTATACTACAAAAAATATTATGAAGGATGGCACCTGTAGAGATCGGTCAAACCACCAGCTTGTGTTTAATTAAGTGAAAGAACCCAATAAGACACAAAAATTCCAAGTGAACCGCAAAACAATTAACAAGCAATGAAGGACCTCACTCTGGCCGGTTTCTCTCGGCCTGTTATGGTCACGTAATGCTCACACCACGGATTAATAACTTACGCCCCTGTTTATATTGGCGGTCACACGTGACCATCCGTGTAATTGTAATAGTATTTGTAACTGGGCGTCACTGAACCTCAGCAAATAATAATCCTCTTCTGCTCTTCGTCCGCTCTGTGATCTTCGGTCTGAAATAGGAAAAAGCCCAAAAATCACACCTCCTATTTTTCCATCTCAATCGTATGGTCCTTAATTAGAAATATCCCGCAATTTACAGTTAACCGCATCCATTTCGAATCGTTCCATCAGAAGTGGCTGATCCGAAGAAAATCTTATACATTTTTGTATTATACCGAGATCTAATAGAGGTCTAATAGTCTATTATGAGTCTAATAGATATGTTTACGACTAACTGTTGAGGTCGTCGGACGGGAGAAAAGTTCTGGAGATTGGGGGATGAAAAATGTTCTCAACATTTTCATTTGGCTTCATTTGCAGGTATTTGGAGAAGAAGAAGAGGTACTCCTGTGAGAAGAAAAAGAACTGCTAAATAAAAATGAAACGAGAAATTGATACGGTAGTAACCGAAGAGAAGTAAAACAAAGTGTAAGAATATTTTCATATTAAAACAATAAATTACTTATAATTCGGTTTTGGTACCAATGAAATACCAATGTCCACAGATTAACCAAGTCACCCAAAATAACAACAAAAAGCTGTGCTGAACGGTTCAAATCAAAGAAAAATAACCCGGGTGGTGCTGCCTTGAGTAAGTTGTAACGCAAACCCCTGAAACAGAGGCCGAGGCCAACAGGAAAGAGCAAAACACCTCGGTCGGTACCTCTGCCTCATTGATGATGGATCGATCTCATCGGGTACCTGACTAATGACAGGCAGACCGCGAGGCGGCGGATTGTGGTGGTGTCGGTCATGTTGATGCCTGCAAGACAATTACACATGAGAGAGCAAGAGAGGTGGAAGGTACGAAAGCGGCTACAATCAGGTACAGCAGGTACGGCATGGCTCTTTTGCGGTGGGGGCGGTTCGTGAATTAGAGGGCGGCTGCCTGATTATTTCTTGCCGCCGGTTTTATTATTCGTGGAGTTCCTTTGGCTCGTACCTGGACCTGGGTGCTCGGTCCGAGACGAACAACAATGTCAGATAATCCAGTCATTATGAACACAATCATTACTTTCTATCGGGTCCAGTTCCGTGTATGTTAAACATACGATTGCTAATTATGGCCGGTGTTTTTAGCGACGCACATGGGCCCTCGTTTGTCTCCTCTCCTTTTCTCCTTCTCTTTCCCGTCCTTCATTTACTCCTCTTCTTTCTAGTACGGTACTACGTGAAGGCACGAACACATCCGTACTTACCTGTACAGGCTAATAAATTGATATCTACGCAAAGAAATTTATTCCTCTCTCCTCGGGTTACATGGCCGTCCTATTCTGTTTCCTCACCTTCTGGCCTGGAATTTCCTTGCACCTGCGAGGACAGACAGCTTTCATCCATCATCAGATACCAAAATTACTCTAACTAGAGAGAACATTTAACTTCTTATTTCTCATGTTTTGTATTCACCAAATGTTGCACTCAGTGCAAAAATATTTTATTTCTTCTTTTCGACTGGGACACATTTCTGTATTTAATACAAAATAATTTCTTTTGAAATCCATTTCATTTTTATTTTCTCTCTAATTTTTCTTTCTCTTATTCTGCTTTTAGTGTGATTCCCCTTTGTCTTCGGTTCCTTTTCTTTTGTTTTCTTCTTTCATAAATGCGGACGTGGAAAATCAATATCTTTTTCTCATTCCGTAAACTCACTTTATCACTACGTATTACACTTCAATTTAAAACTTTAATAATTCAAGTTAATGCCACAAAATAAATGTAACCTTTTTAGTAGGTAATAGAGTGATTTCCTAGTTAACGGAGTCACGGGACTTGTCTTTTGATTAGGTTGACATGTTTATTTTAGAAAATGTTAAAACATTGGCAGACAAATGGCACACAATGAAGGCAGTGAAAATGACACAAATTTAGCCAAGAAACTATTCGTTTACATTTCGTTCGTCTCAGAAGGACGACAGAAATGAAATGAATTTAGAACTTTTGTTATTTTAGTTAGTGAGGTGACTGCAAAAGCGGTGGGTAACTAAGGAGAGATCCCACTCATGTGTTACTAAACCTATACAATTTTGACCCAAATTTTCTCGCACCCATACAAAGGGTCTCCGTTTAAAATCGGATGACGCCTTTAACGTATTTGTCTGGTGTTGTTCACCTGTCTTCTCTATCTCATGTATCATTCATCTTAAAATAACACGACGTTTTCATAAAATAATCATTTTGACAATTCGGTGGCGCCTGAATTGCTTGAGGAAAACTGACTCTTTCCATTCATCAGAAAAAAGAATTTAATTTTTGACAGTTTGCTCAGCAATTGTCAAGAGCAATCGCCCAGTTATTAATAGTTACATCATATTATAAATTCCCGAAGAACTTTATTAAATAATTTTATTTAACGTTGCTTTTGCCTAATTACAATTAATTAAATTATGTTTAATTTGTTGAAACTGATATTTTTTAGTTAAACAAGTGTTTCAATTATTCGTTGACTATGAATTTCGATCCTCAATCATCTCGTACATCTTTCGCGTGTGCCTTTCATAATTCAGACCTCCTCACAGAAATTCAACTTATTTATTTCCATTTTGCAGAACAGCGGAAATTCGGACTGTACAACCGAAGCTAAAGGCTGCTTTCGCCTGGATGAATAACATTACCCGAGCGGAAATAAAATGGGTTGAATCAATGATGGAGGGAATGAGATTTCTTCATTTGCCATGTGTTTACACCCCTGGCCCTGATTTACATCTTTCAATGTTCAAACAGCCTCAAGTTTTCATCTCTGAAACTTTACAAGATGGCTAATCCAGAAGGGTTTGGGGGTTTTAAATGGTGTACAAGAGGCAAGTGACATAAGTCGAAGGAAGCTGGTGCCTTGCTGGACTGAACAGGACTCAACTCTCCCATTCCCCCTGTCTTCTTCTCATTTCTTCCTAAATTATATATTATCTGTGGGATCTTGAGAAAGGGTCATTTCCTTGTGGGTTTTTACCGTCTTCATCCTTTTCGGACGTTTTCCGCAATATCCGGAATGGTTGGCAAGCTTATAACTCGACCATTTTCAAATTTTCACAAAAACAAGTTGACGAAAACAAAACTTTTCTATTATTAATCATACTTTGTGATCGAATTTTAATTTTCACGGCGTACACATTTTTGTTTGTATATTTATTGAGGGAAGGGGGGGTAACATCCTCCCCACCAGTCACCACAGCAGGACACGGTCTTATTCGACACAAAAAAAAATGATAAATATTCATACAATCATCTTAACGTTGCACAGGTGATTAAATGTTAGGGATGCGTGGCGTTTTGATTTCTGCCTGATCCTGCCACCAATTGTCATCGTCGTCGTCTTTACAATATTACATTTCTTGAAATGTGAGGTCAAGGGCTAAATTGGTAAATTGACACAACAAATGTAAATATTTCAGTACATTAAATAATTAATTGTACCGAAATTAGTCGTGTTACGTTGTCTGCAACGAGAACTACAAAATCATTTGGTCAGCAACACCTGGATGGATGGTGAGCACAGTAATTCTGTTGCACTACTTCCTAATGCACTAACAGTTTATTTCCTTTTTGTGTATTTTTACAATGTAACAAAAGTAGCGTGGCAACTTTCAATGTCTTCTCTAAATATGTATATAGCAAGGTATTGTCAACGTTTCCCTATGAAGCGGAACCAGAAGCCTTGAATGATTGCTACGTGGTATGCACAAGTTATCCTATGGAATTGCTCCTTGGCTTATGTTTAATGAGGCAAACAGAAAGTTTAAAGGAGAGCACCGTAATTGCGGTTTCAAATGCGGTGTAACATAGCTGGTGCACCTGAAGAATTCAACTAAAAACATAAAATTTACATTTCTCATTTCGTTCTGTTGAAAAAAAATATATTTAAAAATTTGAGGCATCAATTTAGTTAACACGTGAATACGGAGAATGAAGGAATTTATCTGCAACATTTGACATGTGCTGAATACAAGAAATTATTAGACTGCGTATCATTTTTAATGAAAAATTTTAAAAGAGTCGAGAAGACGTTGAAGGCTGAAAAAGATCTCAGGAACAGAGGTTTGTTGAGAAAAAGGTTTCGCTGAAGGGACCCGCATCAGGCAGTACAGGAATTGCAGAAAACCAAAAGGAACGTGCGATGGTTAAAAGGACGCCGTGTGCATCTGTCCATCTGCCCATTTGCTCCGTCCGGTGATTTCTTAACTTCTTATTTAACTATGCGTGTTTATTTATACAGTAAAATTATTCTTGATTAATGGGATCAAAGTGATCAAAGATCAAACCACGATGTGGCACACTGGAAGTATCCGAAATCCTCCCATTCCTCTGATATAAGTTCCTAATTATTTAATCAATCATTTAATCAAACGTGGAATAACTGAAGAGCTTAATCAATATATTATTATTTAATAATATGCATTTCTCTAAAGAGTTTAAGTTGGTATATGAGAAGATTTACCCTACCAATTATTGAACCAGAGATTTGTTTCAATTATTATTTTCACAATATTATAATACATTATTATTATTATTGTTGTTGTTAGACCCATGCCAAAAGTTTCACATTTTTTCGAACCTTTTTGGAAGACGAACCTTGTCATTGACACCCAAATCAGTGAAACTATTGCGTTTATTGGATTTCTGGGTGTAAATATATACAACTGTATATATATAGTTAACCAATTGTGTAAAGGGTTAGTGGGTCCTCACCACACGTAGTGAAAAGTAAATATGTAATTAAAAACGTTTATTTGGTTTGCTAGACAGACAGGTTTGCTACTGCCAAAGGGAATATCCTTATGTCTGTTGTAGTGCGGGCGAGGACAGACTCGCTGTATGGCCTGTCTAGCAGCACATTCTTCCATCATTCCGTATGCACCCTCACTTTGTTAGACAATTTGGTGAATTTATAATTACACGTTTTTATATTGTGATAATAACTTTTTTTTGGAAACAGAAAAAAAGGAATACGAGTAGGTTAGTTTTTTTTACTCAGCTGAGACAATTCAACATTTAACATAAAGAGGACTGTTGAAAAACTTTAAAGTGAAAACTTGGGGGCCCCCAGCCAGCACGTCTAAGAACGTCGTTTCTTGACCCCCCTACGTGACCTTTTTTTATGTTTTTGTCTTCTACAGGTACCCGGAAATGATGAGTCTTCTTAAGGTATCACCCCTGATTATAGTTTCGTTCCGCCGATTTCCATGTCTTTTACTCGTTTGACATATAATGACATTGTCTCCATCTTCAACAGATACGGTCTCTTTACATTCGGCGTATCCGCGAGAAGGTACGTCACGCCAAGCCATACCTGTGACAAAGTTCAAATTGGACTTTTGACATTTTCCTTTCCCACCCTTCCCTTGACTAATGGAAGAGAAGTGTGAGTCTGTTGAGTCGGGGGAGGCTCTTGGATGTGCGTAAAATCACAGATTAGAACTATTCGTGAAAACGGATTGAGGAACGGATCCGACATTGTAAGTTTCACATACCTGAAAATTTTCTTCTAACACAACTTTTGAGACTTCACGTATGCAATTTTGAGAGTAATAATACGATTACAAATGATAGGTCGGTGCTGTGAAGACGGACATTTTTTTATTGGACGTACAGGACTTGTTTAATTCCTTACTGACAAAAAAATTGTTTTTACTTAACTTGTGTTAATACAAAATATACAGTGAGTTTTCTTAGTTCATTCGTATTCTTTTTATAAAATATAGAAATGGAATGAGCTTTAGATTATGTTTTCACAAATATTTCATGGACAAACCAGCGTACAGCTTCAAGTCACAATGTTAAGTAAAGAAGTAAGGTGTACACGAAATAAAACACATATAAGCATAAAGTCGAAAAACAAATTTACATATAAAAACTTATTTTTTATAAGAGGGTAGATAGAGATAGATAATTGTTTTTATTACTAATTACTATTTATTTCTTTGTGGTTATTCTGTCAGCATTTACAGCAGTTAAGAACTCAAACATGAGAAACATTTGAATATCATACGTATGAGCTGCTGAATGAAATAATCTAATTTTGTATTTCGTGAAGTCATAATTGCTCTCATTTGCTCATGTCTCACAAGACAGAATGATTGTTCTAAGGCCATGATTTCTCTGTTCACGACGTTTTCCCCCATCCATTCCCCCATTATAACTATTTCTACTTCTAACTATTTTCTATGCCGCAAATAATAAAGTAATGAGAAACAAATATTCGACTTGGTTGTTCCCATTCCTCCTTCTTCTAATGTATTATTTCTCATGTGATTTATGACCGAGGCAATCATTAATTTTTTTTCAGGATGCCGGAAGATCGCTCAGATGATCCCGTCGATATAGTTTTATTATTTATTTTCTTGTTGGTACGCGGTGGAAGTCGAGGCCCGATCCATCGATGTGATGTAACTCTCATTGTTTTGCTCATGTAATTGCCAGCACGAATTCAACATTTTCCGCCATTGCCACGATTCGTAATGCACACATAAAACATGAAATTGAACGGACTTTACTGGGTAATTGTAATTAGCTGCGTTCAGCATTGGCCGGCAGATTCAAGTAAGTCAAAATAACCAACATTTTTCTACGAAATCCAATAGTTTTGCGCATTACTTTGACAACTAGATTCCTGACTGTTGCCCATAGGACCAGCATAGAAACGATATTTTGATTACATTGTAAGATTTAAAGCAAGAAGGTAAATAGTTGTTTTAAAATTTTTTTCCGAATGTATACTAAAATTACAATCAAACTGAAGTGTTACTAAGTAGATAAATAATTTGGGTAGTGGAAAGGCAAGTGGTGGACAAAAACTTTTCTGTTCACCTGTGTGGAAGGTCTAGGACAGCAGCTGGGTTTCATCGAAACAGAACTTGAAAATGTTTTACTGGTTCAAATAAACTACACCAAGTGCTACGTGGTCAGCAGAAATATATGCAATGTAAATTTCTAATTAACACCAACCAGAACAGCATAAAAGGTAAAATGTTACGTTCATCAATGAAGAAGATGAGAGAAAACTGAGAAATTCACACTGGAGCAACAAAACAGAAACAAAAAGCGATTTTCAGGCCAAAGAAACTATACATAAGGAGTCTTTGGAACGTAATAAGCTGTTATTATGACAAATACAGAAAATAATAATACATTTATTGAGATAAAATAAATTGAAACCAATAAAAGGTTAATAGAATAGAAATAGAAACCATAAAAAGGTTTGTCATGAGAAAAAATGAAATAAGTTTAAATCGAGTTGAGAGAAGAGGTTTTTTTTTAAATAAATTGTTGTTTAAAACGGGCCGTTAATAGCAGAGCCATAAATTCTGAGGGGAGGTTTTGATTTGGTGGACGTCACCCTGTCCTGAAGGAGAAAAGGCGGAGGCAGAAGCAACAATAGTTAACTTCACCCCGCCTCAACTTTCTAAATCAACGATAACTAAAACAAATTAGGAATTTTGTTTTGCTTTCAAATAAAAAGTAAGGAAAGAGAACAAATACAACAGTGTTGAGTATTAGTAATGTTATTAATAATAATTAAAGTTAATAAAGGTTATAAATATACACTTTGTCATTTCTAAGTGATCACCAAATAGGAAACATGGAAAATGAACTTTGATAAAAGCAGAGAAATTGGAAAATCTCCCACGTTCAAAGTCCGTTAATTAAGTTATTTGGTTCATTTCTAGGTAAAGCAACGAAAAAAATTAAGGTTGGTTGTAGATGAAAACTGGTGGCGGTCAATTTGGGGTGCCGAATTCAAATAAATACTCTCAGGAGACAACCATAAAATTATTTAAAAGCAAATACCCACAACCCAATTTGCATCTTCCTGCTCACGTTCTCAACTCTCATGTTCAATTTTATTTGTTTTGCAAATAGAAAATCAAGGCATTGATCAGGAAACAAATCAACAAACCAAGTGAACAGTCGTTTTATAAGACCCCAGTAAAAACGGCATTCACATTAAGTGAAGTAAACTGACCGAAATGGTATAAAATTATATAATCTAACTAAAGTAACAGCAATTTTTGCTTTCACGAAGAAATTTCGACAGGTGTTATTCCATTTGCTTTGCTTTGGCCTTCGCCATGAGTGACAATTTGAGAAATGCGAAACTTCAACTCGACCTGCGGTTTTAACTTCACCACAGGATGGAAACATAATAGTTAGAGAATATTGCATGATTTTCATAAATTATTATGTCAGGTGTATATGAGAAAATAAGAAATAGAACGATGTTGAAAAAGAATTGTAGGACACAGAAAACGGTCGTGGCAGCAGCGGCATCAGCAGGAAGGAAATGATGTGGAAATCCCCGCTCTTTTTCCTTCTTCTTACAGAACCCTAAAGCAAGAATATTTTATTTATATTTTTAATTAGTCAAAAGAAAGAAAAGTTTAAAATTCACCCTTTTTTTAAGTCTCTCTCTCACTCTCGTCTGTTTTGAGAAATTAGATTCTACGTAGGGGTAAAGAATGGAGCTGGCAGGCAGGCAGGCAAATGGGGGAATGCAAAAGAAGAAGAAGAAGAAGAAGAAGCCGATGTGTGTGAGGGAAAGCCGCCCTCACCGGGTTCCCGGGATTAATTACCTTAATTCTTCAACTCTTTTTCTTAAAAACTGTAGGGAGTGAGAGTAAAGAGAGAGTCGAAAGAGTGAGGAGAGAGAGAAAGAGCGAGAGAGCTGGAGGGAAACTAAAAAAAGGAAGGAATGGAAAAGGAAGAAGAAAATCAGCAAGAAGAACCTTGGAAAATAGCGCGAATAAGAAAAACTAAATGGATTCTTCCCTCTTGAGGGGGTTGCAAAGCGAACGAAATTTTCTTCTTCATCTTTCTTTCTTTCATTTGAATTTTTAATGCGGCTTTCTCAACAGAATTTCCATCTTATTTCTAATTGAAATATTGGAAATTTAACAATAAATGAATTGTTATAAGGTTACAACGCGTCTATGCATTGTCAAGTTAAAATTTCACATGGCCTTCTTGGCCTACCACATGTCCTGACTACTTAACGCGACCCAGTAAAACTACAATTTGTACAAATGATAAAGTGAATATCAAGTCGTCTTTTAAATTTAATTACATACATGTACGTTTGCTTAGGTTTTATTTTAATATGCATTATGCATTTTTCTATTTAATGTACGATGCAATGCCTGTCCAAATGTGATGCTCAAACTACAATAGTAAGAGAATAATGTGAGCATTCAGGTGTAATCTCATCGCAAGAATAAGTTAGTGAGTTAGAACGCAATTACCATTAATATGTTCAACAGAATGTGTAAAGTTTAAGTGTATTCCTCTTCTCAAATTGAATTACTCTTTCAAGGTGTTATGGTAAGACACTAAATCAGGAAATTAAGTCAGAGCTGAGCCTCTCTGATTTATACACGACTCGATAGCTAGAGATTGCTTACAATATGAAACAGAATTAAAATTAGATATGTCAAGTACCATGTGTGGATACATTTGATGCTGCCCATATAATTTCATATGGGAATATAAGCACGTTTTCATGGTGTAACATCCCAAGGGTAGTGGGTCTGGGATGTAAAAGACACATGACGACGTTGGTGGTGCATGTGACGAATGAAAGTCAACCCGTGAAAAGATGAACAGAGAATAGTGTTAACATTCAACTTGTCTTTCCTCTGCGAGAGATACAATTTCTTATTACGTATATGAAATAGAAAAATGCTAAAAGGCCGGGGAATTTTAAACGGAAGGATACTCGAATTGAAATGAACACATAAGGGAAGTGAAATAAATTCGTTAAAACGTGTTACAAAACAAATAAATAAATAATATAGAGGGCAGAAAAACCAATATCTTAACTTCACAACAGCACTAACCCTTTGAATTTCTGTTCATATTTATATTTACCAAAAAAAAAAAATATTAACTTAGAAGAATGATTATTTAAGAAAATAAACAATTACAAACAAATAAATTTTTCAAATTTATTTTTATATTATTATTTTCATTACCTAAAAAATAAGTCCTCCCGTTTTAGTTGGGATACTTTGTGTTCGCACATACCATACTCTCGAAATGCATTAATATTCGTATTGATTATATTATTGATATTGTCTGTAACTTGTGTCATAATTTTTATTACAGAAAATGGTTGCACCACGTTTGTTGCTCCTTCCAATTTCCTTCTGTTAAAAATTGGCGACAGAACCCCCGTTGAAACTTTTTGAATTTTAATTAATTTTGATTGACATTTACATTATATTACAAATAAATGAAAATTTCAAACCGTTTCATCGGTTCGTGACGAAATGAAATTTAATTTGTGCCCGAATTTAATTTTCATTGAACATTGCCGCACATTCGCAGCCTTTGGTTTTATACTCATTATTTTATTCAAACATAACAATACAGCTCATGTAGTAATATGATTATAAATAAATACAAGAATCCATGTTGTATGTTAAAGAATTTCTGGGTCGATGAGAACAAAGCACAACTGAACTTGGCGTTTCAAAAAAAATTGATTCCCGTGATTCCGTTGATGGTGATAAAGGTCGACATATTGGTACAAATATGAAAGTTAACAATAAATAAAATATGTAAATTGTAATTAAACTTCAAGTTGATTTGCAGCATTGCAGACCGACCAAATGTTTATTGTAAAACTATCTTGGAAAAGTTTTACAATACTTCAAAATAAATAACCAGGAAGGTGAACTTTTCATTCCGCCACCTTCAACAAAAAATGACTTCAACACCTTCTGTTATGTCGGCACCGTAACATATTCATTTAAGAAATTCTCTGGTTGATCATAAACATTCCTCCGCAAGAGAAAATAACAATAATTTTTGGGCATTTTAGTTAATTCTTGTGAGTGACCGATGGCCTCCGACGTAAACCGCAAAGCCTCCGCTTCGAAAATATTCTGGTAAGAATAAAAATTCTATCTATTCGGATTCCATTCTCTATTTTTATATTGCGCAAAATATACGGATCAGATCGTTTACCAAACAATTTTCGTGCCGAATTTCTCGTTCTGATTTATATTGAACTACTTCGATAGGAAATTGTGTGGGTTGTCGGCTTCGGTCGTTCCCATCAGACATGAAAACCTTCAAAAATTTACACCTGCACTAAAGAATCTATGGATTTTTTATTTGTTGCGTACGGGTGGTAGCTTTGGTAGAATTGTAATGTTTTTGTCCTACGACTATGTAACGGTCAGAATGCACTCACGGGTTGACTTTCATTCATAGTATTTTCACTCAAACTACCAAATTTCATTTCCAACTTACATAATCGTTTTCTGTCTCTTTTTACATTCTTCTGCCTGGGCCTCTTTATCTGCCTACACATCCTCGTACCTAGAGGACCACGCGAATTCTCAATCTTAAACCAATATTGTTCGCCCTTCAACTTTTCGGTTAATCCCCTTTGTCTATTTCGCTCAACATTTCTCGCAACCAAGTACCAATACCTTATGTGTGGATCACATTCAATCAAACTGACATCAACTATCATCTTGACAATCTAACTAAGTAACTTAAGAAACAAAGTTGATGTCCACGTTAACTTTAAAAGAAAGAGTTTAAAATGAGAAGTTGAATAAATGAAGTGACAGCCAACTCAACAGTTTCGGCATTTCCTGTTTTCATCTCCTCAAAAAACCGGAAATAAAAAAAGAACGGCTCTCAGAATTGTGTGACAAGGCCCGAAAGGGTAGAAACAATTGTTGAAAGAATTTTGGTAATCTGAGAAAGATAGAAATTTACTGCGTTCCGGTCGGAAGCAATAAAAAGTTCCTTCATTAGCTTTAATTTGGGCAGAGGTTGACTTATTCAGTTTTTCCTGTCGGACTTTCCGCCTTTTTGTCTTAACGGAATTCTATTGTTGTTAAAATTTCTTTCACGGGGACCTTTAAATTCTTTTTATGGACTGCAGGGAGAAAGGTACGAGGCGAATTTTAAATAAAGTACCTCAAGAGAAGTGCAAACAATAAAACACAAAGATCTTCATTACAAACCAAACTAAACGTACTTTATCAATTTAACATTCCATTTTACAGCCTTACATATATATTCCTGTGTGTCATTTATAGAAATAACGTAAACACAAGCAAAATTTAATTGTTACCTGGTAATAGAGAACAAGAAGACAGTTAGCACGGTGAAATTATATTAAAAACTTATAATAAAACAAGAGTTTTAAAAAAATGTCAGTTTCCCGGATGTAATAGAAGCATTGCTGCCAGTAAGAAAATAAAATCGGGTACGGAAGAAATAGTAATTGGAAAATACCGCATTTTTCAGTGTAATGTTTGGTTTAAGAAAATGTTAACGTTTCTGATCAATAAAAATAAATCTTAATGAAAATGCCCCATTTCTGGCGGACTCTGAGGAAGGAAAACAGCAAGGAGGAGGATACCATTATTCAGGATTCAGGTCCACTTAACCGTTCAAAGATCCTGAGAAAATTTTGTTTGCAGGTTAAATGAGTGTAACTCCAAGAGGTTTAGTCCGAAGTTCCAAAAATGTCAATTGTCTAAGAAGATTTACCTGTTTGACGCCGAGGACCTGATACTTGTTACTGTTTAAAGTTAAAAAATGCAACTTGTTTAATTGAAATTCGGGCAGAACCGACCAAAACTTCATAAGTTTTATTGTCTCATTAACAATTAAATGTATATCTTCGGTAATAGTAAAGGCCATACGTAAATATTGTTTTTGCTTATTAAATTTATTTTCATGGAAATTAATATATTATATTGTAAAAAAATGTTGTGTTAATTGTGCGAGAGTTCCGGCCATAAAATATTTCGATAAAAGAAACAAATGCAAATGCAATTACAAATTACAATGTGTGTTTGGTGTGGTGCCTTAGTCAGTTCTGTGTTAAAAATGTGCACCAAAACTAAATAGACAAAATCAGTTTCCTTACCTTTAGAATTGTCTTTCAGTGAGAAAACTTCCCTCAAATATTTTTCAGGTTGAATCAAGCACTCAATGAAAAACGAACAAAAAAAAGAAGAATAATTTACCGAAATGAAAAGTGGACGGATGCGCGCATGTCCATTTTTCCAATATTCACCAATTTAACAAAATTTTTTAAACTAAATACTTAAATTTGCTTAAAAACCAATCAAATATTTGATTATAAAATAAACAAAATTGATGAAACGATTTCGGTTTTTAGACACGTGTATTTACCTGCAGAAATGAGACGGGCGATCGTCTGCAGATGAAAAAAAGTGGCCAATCAGAGAGATCGAAGGAAATTGGCGGGGTTTTCAGGTTTCTTTTGACAGTTGTCAAATTTTTTCATTTTGGTACGTTGAGTGTGTTCACTTAGTAATTCCCTTCCGCTACAAGTTACTTGTGTCCCTTCCTTTTGTTTGTTCTTGTTCTAAACGATTTTTCGTTTACGTCTTCTGCCCAAACTTTGTCTGCGAGTGGAGGAATACCTGATTAATTTAAATAATTTATTGTTTATTTTCTTGTGCTTCATTCAATTTTCTTACATTCCCCTCTCCCCTTTTCAAACCGGTAACATCTCTTTATTTGTTTTTTTAACTACATTTTGACAGTCTTCGGTCTACTAAAGTTTACATCTGTCCACCTTGATCCTGAAGAAGTAATGTTTGTTGGATTCAACAAGACCACGTCTACGCTACTCAGTCACAACTTTCTTCTTTTGGCATGCTCAAGTTAATGTAACATTCTTACTTTTTTATCTGCTTTGCTTAGATTTTTATGGATGAACTTGCCTGAATGCTTGACTCTACCGCTATTGTCCACCTTATTCTTTTACTTTCTCGCAATCCAAATAAGTACAATCTTTAGTTGTAAGACAATTTGTTTGGTTAATGCTAACTTGCTTATCTGCGCCTATGTAATTCATACATTAAGTTAATAATACACCTTAGAGCCCCCCAATAAGCCTCGAGGTAATGTGTGCTTTCTACTCCTACAAAATTTTTGTAGTTTTAGTCACCTCAAGTAAAATCTTTTCCCTGAGGAAGTATCACCTTCCAAAGAAAGAAAAATAGTTCAAAATTCATCTCTTCCCTCATACATCTGTTACAAGTCTAACTAAAAATTTATGAGTTTGTTTAACAGGGTTCCTTGTCTAACACAAGATTTTCACCCCAAGACTCTCTCTGGACATTCTTGTCCCTCTTTTACCAATTCTCTGCAAGCATTAAATGCCTAAATACTACAAGTCTAGTACAAGATTGATGAGTTCGTGGGCGCTTCAAATGTAATGGTAAATCATATTAATTTCTCACTAACCGATTATTTTCAAAGATTCTTTTTGGTCGTCGGAAATTTATTTCGAGCACGTCAACTTTTTCCTGAGTATTTCTTTTTCTTAACTATCGCATCCAATGATAAATACATTCCTGCAGGATTAAATAATTTAGAGCGTTATTTTCATGCATGCAATAAGATGTGCTTCTTTAGAAGCTGTAAACCTTTTACATGAAAACGTAACACATTTTTGGTGAATATGAATTAGTGAATAATTAATTAAATTCTTCAATAGAATAGAATTCAAATCGAAATTCTTCAAATCGAACTCTACCGGAAGAAAGCAGTATTTTTGTTTTTAATTCTTTCAACGTAAAATATTAGAATGACCAGTTTTAAATTACCTCTGCTGCTCTGGCTCACAACTGCGATGACAGTTAAAAGCAAAGATTAAAAATTAACCATTAGAGATTGACCACCAAAATAGACTCGACCCAGACAACAAGTGCACAGGATGGATAGTTTCAATAGAAACGTCAACTCTGTAATTGGTAATGAGTTACGGAACAGAAAATTCGGCATGATCTTTTTGGGAAGTTGTCTGGCCATGCAGTTTAACAAGGGACCAATAAGAACGTTTTCCATTTGCATCATCTTTTAAATATAAAACCGCTGAAGACAGAATGCGGTTCACCCGGTTGGTTTTTGTGGCTCATCCGACATCCGAAATGTATTCACCCAACTTTAATTTAAATAAGAGCATCAAAGAGGAAATTGTGTTTCCACTTTCTGCCCAGACATCTCCTTCAGTGTTCAAAAGCAATTTTGATAAACAATTAAACTTATTTCTTGATCGTCACACGTAAAACCTGATTGATCGCCCGGAAACCATGTCTATGAAGATCTCTGTCTTCATATACCAATATTCAAGTACCAAACTCCTTGATTAAAAATACTGTTTACTATTATTGTTATCATAATCCATAATAATTTAGCGATAGTTGTGATATTCCAAGGTAATTATAATAAATTGTGGTTATTAAGGAAATTTTTGAATACTTTTTATAATTACTTTGAACCGTGAAAATGTGACTTGAGGTCTTGAGTTTAAAATGAAATTTTAATATCATCCAAACAGAGTGATTCAAGATTGCTGATTTTGTAGTAGGAAGAGTGGTGACAACAATCAACAGAGTCATATCAACCAAATATAAAAAACAGTATTGTCAGAAATTAATAACTTGGATTCATTTGGACCAAAAAAACATCGTTAACTATGTTTCAGGTAGACCAGGTGAGCGCCAGACCACACAACTTTTTAATTTTGCCAGGGTTCATCACAATAATGCAACTCGTTTTCTATTACACAAGTTACGAGTCTAAAAAGTATACAACCAAAATACGTAAATGTATTGTGCTATAAAATACGTTCTCACCTTACTTTTGGCATCGCTCTCCAGCAAAATGAATTTCTTTTTATTCAATTAGTTATAAATAATTTATGTGAAGTAGTTGCAATTATAAAATCAATGAAAACTTTTGGCCATGAAAAGAAACTAATGTGCAACAAGTCTCATCAAATAGGTTTCATTTTTGATTACAAATGATCTAATGATAATTGCTACGGGAAAACTGAATGAGAAGCAGCTAAATTCATTCTTTCGTGTCACAGGAAATTAGTCAAAATGTCTTGGGGGAGGAGGGTCACTCAGGTCAGCGTGACTGAGGAAATTCGAGTGCCACAGAAACGTTGCAAGAGACGAAAGAAAACTGACGAGTTCCCAAGAAAAATTCCCATTACTTTTTCATTTCACTGTATTGTTTTTTTATTGTGTCATTTTTGCACAATCCTTCTGAAAAAGGATGGCTACGCGTAGCAAGGTGTACAACTAGTATGTTTGCCGGGAAGAATAATGAAAATGAACATGAAGTGTTTGAGGAGTCTCATGTGTAGCCATCGCGACCAGATAACACGAAAGAAACAGAGAGAAGAATGGCGGTGGAGACCCTGCAACTTTGGGGAGGCAGTGTACCACGGCTCTTTCAGCCACTGCTGGCTGACTCTTCTGGCCGCAGCAACGCGGAGAAAAGCGCAAGGAAAAATTATTCTTTAGGAAAATGAGCATGGCATACAATTTCTTCCTTCTTATTCATTTCCTTAGATTTTCCTCCGAGGAAATTTCCCACCATTTTTGCAACCCCGAAGGGCCCTGCAGGCTTCATTTTCTCACATCCCCTGAATGCTCATCAAGGCCCAAACCCTCAACGGGTCCTTTCCACCCACCGCCATCACTTTTTCTGTTTGTGGCAATCGTTAAAATCGTTAGGTAGAAAAGATTCTTTCTTTTATTCTTGTTCCTCATTTCTTCTCTGTCTTTGTCTTTCTCATTCCTTCTACCCGCCGATGAGAATAAACAGGGACCTCTGAATTTGATAAAGGACACCCACTTCTATTTGGTGGGTGCATTCCCATCGTGCAATCTTTTAAATATCTCAGTTTATAAATTAGTAATAATTTGAAGATTAAACGCATTGGAAATAAATATATTACACATTATATTTTTATTGTACTCGGCCTTAGTAATACAACTATTTTATACAAGGGCGTGATTCACGTAACATGCGGGGATGGCACATTAATTTTCCTTTCAAAATTAAATAAATACATGAAAAATAAATTATTATTCATACAAAGAAAACTTTTAATAATTGTAACTAAAACTGTGGATTGCCATGATTGTAAATACCTATCCGCTATACGTTGCTGCTGGATTTATTTTTTATTGAAAAGAACCTCACTACTCAATGCACTAAATGAATACCAACCTGCACAAAATTTAGATTTTGTGGGATTTTTATAAATAAAATACATAAGTAACAAATGCATAATTGAAATGTTTTGGAAGAAAATACTTAACAAAAATAAATGAATTTCCGAATGGCAAAAAGATGGTCTGCCACTGAAAGATACCGAATTGCACACAAATTCTTCCCAGACATAAAAAGTTAGAACCGGACTATTTCTCAGTCCAAATCCTAACGAAATTCAAACAGCACCTGCCCCAATTCGAAATTTTCACAATTTAATGATGCTGACGATGTTGACTCTCACTTTTAATATTACAAATATATATTAATAAAAAACTGCTTCCTCCCTAATAATGAACAATTCATAAATTTGAAGTGTCCTTCCTAAGGATCTGATCAATATTTTATTAATTTTTTTTTTACCCAATTATAAAATCATTCTTAATCTTGGCAAATTAAATATGACTCTTTTGGAGGTATCACACACTGAATAGTTTGATTTTGCTTTGGAGGTAAATTTAAATAATACCAAAACAAGAAAACTTTAAAATGGGGCCGAATATTTATTTTTATGTGAAACACAACAGAACAGGTGCCTGAACAGTTTGGAAACAAAGTTCTGTTATGTTGTGATTCCAATGCCATTTTCTTCATACATGTCCTGCAATACTTAAAAGAAATTCAGTAAGAAATTGCTAAGTGTTTAAAAGTGTTTTCCCTTTTTAAGCCATTAACATACTTGTTCCTTTCTTCCTGTGCAACATTTGACAGTCTCTCCTTCTGGTCTCCGTCGGACGGAAAGCGACATTCCTCAGGAGAGTAAGATTTGTCCGTTTCCCTCGAATCCAGTTAATATTCAGTCGTATCCTTTTCATTTCCGCCGTTTTATTGGGATCGACTTACAATCAGACTCCTTCAAGATTTCCTTTGGCCTCCTTCACGAATGTCCAAATTAATTTTAATTCGGATTTTGGATCCCTCTGGAACATCCCAAGGGCTCATCTTACCTGACGGTCCGAGTGTTTTCCTCCTGCGCAGGGGGAAAACCTTTTGAAACAGCAGCAGTTCCTTATTGATTTAGCTGTGGCCATCATCCTCGCCCAATTTTCACCTCATTCTCTTCTTCTCCTTCTCCCAAAACTTAGAGATACAAAATGACGGCTTTGAATAAAACCCTTTCTTACGTTACATCGGATAAACTAATGCAAAATGGAAATGTTTCAAATGGTTTTCACCCACTACAAAATTCCAATTGTCGAGTATTTTCCTTTAACTAAGGTATCCAATTGTCGGCTGAAGAGCAACTTGTTTAATATGTGAGTTACCCTTGGGTCCCATCGTTAAGAAATGATTTTATTTAGTGACCAATCGACAGAAAGTGAATTGCATGTATAATTCATTTATGAACAACAGTAAATTTTTATGTAATTTCCAAAGGCATAACAGTTTGAAAATATTAATATTTTACAACAGTAACACCAAGTAACACAAGGTCATAGAGTTGATCAAATCAAAACCCCAAAAGTTGAAAATATCAGTGTGTAAATTGTCAACCGCTAAAATACATATTTTTTCTTAATGTTGAGCAAAACAGAACCTGAAGTGAAGAAGAACTCCATCAATTGGAAGTTTTCAACACTTAAAAAATTTCAAAGGTTCGAGTAGTCGCCTTCTTTGAGCTGCAGTCACCCTCGTACCGACCTCTTGGGCTCAACTGCCTGATTCCCTCCCTCAAAACAACTCCATCAGACACCCGTATATCTGCTTCTATTCTTCTTGTACCTCCTCTCAGGCACATCAATCCTTCCTTCCTTCCTTCCTCCCTCACCAACAGAAGAAAATGATGAATTTGCTTGAAATACGTCATTGTCTTAAAATTCAATATATTTTTCTTATTTTTCATTAAAAGGATAACAAGAATTCCCGTATAGCATCCCGAAAGAAAATTTAACCCTTTTTTGAAATTAAAATTCCCACCCCTATTTGAATTTCAGGGAATGTCTTAGCTTCTTTTCTTATTCATATAAAATGTGTCTTGCCACCCCAGCATCGTCCACCCACCCCCTCCTCGCCTTACCACGGTCCTCCCATCCATCGAGTCATCCAACCTGCCACCCGCCAACTTGCAACCCTCGGTGCTTCAGCCCAAGAGAGAGAGAGAGAACCTCTTCCACCCCGAGTACATCTCTCTTTTGCTCACGTGCTCCGCTTCTTTTTCTCTCTCTTACTTTCTTTCTTTCTTTCCGCCACCACCGCCAGCGAAGCTTCTTTTAATACCAAAGTCTCTCGCTGCCGACACACCCGACCACTACCAGGCCACCCCAAAAAACCGAGGCGAGCTCGCATTTTAATCGATTTCATTTGCGCGCATGTGAGAGTCGACTGTGTGGCAAAAACTAAGA
The DNA here is from genome assembly GCA_037055365.1 of Polyplax serrata. Classification (NCBI taxonomy): domain Eukaryota; kingdom Metazoa; phylum Arthropoda; class Insecta; order Psocodea; family Polyplacidae; genus Polyplax; species Polyplax serrata. The sequence goes on along the minus strand of JAWJWE010000036.1, from coordinate 16,463,531 downwards.
ATAAGTTCGTATTCATAAATGACACTTGAAGGGAATAATTAATGAGCCTATTTTTCATAAAGTTTCTTGGGAATTCTTGGTTTCATTTTGAAAAGTCCTGAGTCGTGGAAGAAGAAGAAGAAGAAGAAGACAGTAGCGGGTCGGGGGTGGTGGCGAGCGGTGCACGTGGTGGCGTGTGGTAAAAGAAGGACGAGAAAGACAGAAGAAAAGAAAGATGTTGGCGGTTGTTGAAGTGGGCGGCTGCGGAAGATGCTGCCACCGAGAAATAAAAAATTATAGATTCTACCACGTTTGCTGCGGATGCTCTTCCACCCTTTTCCGGTTTTCAATGTTTGACTCTTCGTCATATTCTTTTTCCTTCCTTTTCAACTTTCTTTCTCACTCATTTTCACCATCTTTTTAGATTGTCATACTGTTAATGGTTGGACCTGAATTTTTTGGACAATTATAAATTTTTTATGAAGGCAACCGTTTAAGTGTTGACACTTCTCGTCAGACGATTCAGTACTCTAATTGATTTGACTGATGTAAAACTTTTCTTTTGTACAAAAACGGTCAACTCCATTTCTATTTGTTTAATTAAAATCCGATTTCTCTGACTATTTTCAATATTGCCAATAAAATTTAAAAATTCTTGCATAAAATAAGCGCTAAACTTTAAACGAATAACCTAATGAATCAAGAGACAAGCAACTTTTCACTTTTTTTAAAAAGATGTAACCCATCTTACGGGGTGATGAAGAATTTTAATGCTTATAAACCACTGAATGTTTTTAGAAACGACAATTACAAATATAATGAATTGTTCTTTGTACATAAAAGAACATTTGAAAAATTTTGTTTGAAACCGTTGAACATAAAGGATTTTTCGTTATCTGCAATTGACAAAAACTTAATTAATATGAATTTAATTTACTTTAATTTAGGGACAGTAATTTTTCAATCGTTAATAATAATTTTGTACACCACTAAAATTATTCATATGTAACGGGATTTCTCGTAACGATTCATTCTTGCAAACGGTTTACTCAGAATTTTGACCTCTAAAAACGCGAATTTATATTTCTAAACAAAAATAAAATTGATATATTTCAAATTGAATTTTATGCTTTTTAAGAAATGTGATAAATAAATTTAATAGAACAATTAGTAGTTCAGATTACTTTTTTCATTTTAGTGGACAATTCCAAAGAATCTGTTCGATAATTCGAAATATTCTGTATCCTAGAGCTAGGGTATTTATTTGTTTTCTCCACTTCTGATGTACATTAACGTTCTACGCAAGAAAGGCAGACGTTCAAAGAATATAAATATCTTTGGAGTCAATTGAGAACTGCACTTATGGGAAATTTTGTTGCTTCCTTTTTAGAGGAATAAATTTTAAATAGACCATTTCTAACTACCACCGGTTCACCTGTAGATGAGGTGCCAATTTTCTTAATAGATGTACATTAAGTCCCCGCACGGGAACGACACGACACCTGTCATTACAATACTATACCGATCGCCTGAAATACGTAATTATTATTATTCTAAATAATTATATATTTTGCCTGAGAACAGTTCCAGTTTCAAAAATAACTCTACTTGTTCTTAGTATTAATAAGTGGCACTGTTGATTGCAGATAAACAAAAATGACCAGACAAAAAAATAAATGTACAATTTTAACATAATAATAATAATAATAAAAAAACACAGGATATTAATTACAATGTAAATTAAATACATAAAGCAAACAAATCAAACGGTGCAAAAATGCAAAAAATTATATGGGGTACAAAGTATAAAAAAATATATATATCAAAAAGAAAAAGAAAATTGAAGCGGACAAAAAATAAAAATTATGAAAGTCAGGAAGAGGAATCATAATGTGTACTGGATTTATCCTATGGAACATCCAGGACGATGTGCTCGTGTTATGTTGATTTAAGGGATGAGAAGGTTGTGATTTGAATGATTGGGGTGGTAGGTGGTCGATAAGACCAAAGAATCAAGAGGCCTTCTTCTCATTCGCTGTGCCTTCTTCATTTGTGGGTTGGGTGTACAACACGTGGTGGTTTTATGTAGTGCAGTACTTACATAAGAACGGAATAGATTGCTGGTTGAGGAGTATTTTTTTCTGCTCAGTATTTCCTTTTTAATGGAAGTAATGCTACATCAAGCTATGGCTTACCCTAAATTATTTTTAGGAAGAAACCGTTGAACTGTGTGATTGGTGAATGCAGTGGGAATTTATCGCAACAAAAAAAATTGATTTCCGGTTGAATATGTCCAAAGGCGAAATCATGGCCTAACACCCAAATCGGTTGAAGGTGAATCTTTTAGAAGTTAAATAATAAGATGAAATAATAAAAAGAAGCAGGCAAATTCTTTGGAGATGGAGAAGGCGCCGAGGCCCGAGAGAAAAAAAATCTGATTTAATTGCTTCAACGTCGTCTTGTGCTCGAGCGGGGCCACCCTCACCCCCTCTCCTAAGGGGGTAAAGAAAAGATGGTGGAAGGGGTAAAACGCGATTAAAGATTCTTTCCGGGCGAGAAAGAAGGAGAGAAACAAGAAGCGGGAGGGCAACCGGTAGAAAAGGAAAAAGAAACAAAAAATAATAAAACAAAGTTGTTAATTGCAAAGCCCCACCTAAGAAAGGAAAATCATGCACGGAAGAGGGAAGAAGCAGGAAGAAGATGCAAAAGGTGGCGGCAGGGTGGCATCGCGGGACTCGAATGTTTTTCTTTGTTTTCCTTTTCTTACGTCATTAAGAAAGGCTCACTCATGGAGAGTTTGGCATGGGCGCCACGCCCTAGCCCTGTTTCTATCCGCCACACTTCATTTTTTGCTTTTCAACACACAAGAACACACTCACATTTCAATTTTCTGCCGTTAAAAAATCCGCGACAAGCTGGTGATTGGATTTTCTAGTGACACGACAAACAGAATCCGTTCAATTTTAACGAAAACGGAAATTTCTTTCCCTGGTCATTGATTTGATTTGATTCCCTGGCCATATAATCTCATCTTTTTTTTCAACGAGTTTTGTTTCCCTTGTTTTCTAAATATTGTCGAACATTTCTTTTTTTATACGGTTGGTGCTACATGCGTTTCTTACATATCATCTCATTTAGCAGGGATTTAATATTTTGTATAAAAAATCGTATCCACACGTAATTTGGCTTGTCAGTGTTTTGTACAAAAATATTCTGCCAAGTTTTTCCGACCTCAACTTTCTGGAAATGCGATTCTTATTACTCTTGAGAACTGTGCATTACACTTGACAGTTTCTAGTCATAAAATATAATTGGATAACCAAGTATAGTTGTGACAAAATGTCGTTAACTTGGGTATCGACCTTAAATGTTAATATTAATATTCAATTATTTCAAATAAATTTTGTGACCTTCTTTCTTTGGTTCTAATTTATAAATAAATCCACTTTCCAAAGAAACAAATTGCATGAAATATAAAGCTTTAATTAAGTCAATTTATCGAAACATTGATACAGATTAATGTGTCTCAACACTGTTACTTCCTTCAGTTGAATAATTATTAGTCTTCGCCTCCTAAGAATTATATTCACGTTAGATTCTGTATTTTCTCATTGTTCCTAACAGAGCTGGATGATTACTTTTTATTTAAATATGAGTAAAATAGTAAAAAGCAGATAGCATTCATTAAACAAAAACCTTGACTAAAACTGCCATTGATGCCACTCAACTGCATATCCAAGTTTTATGTACTATTAATTATTCTTAATAAATGAATTAATGAATTGTCTCGGAATACTCAAATTCTTCAAGAGATTTTTCGTTAGCCATCACGCCAGTTTGACTCTTTTGCTAACAAATTGCAAAAGAAAAAATATAATGTTGAATCGTCTCAGTGGCTGACGGATCGTAATATTTTTATTTACATCTCTCTTTTATATTCCTTTCCGGTTTTTATTGTCTGATTTCTTATTGATTTTTATTGCCGAAAATATGGTGTTCTATGCGGATCAGGGGCTTCACAAGAAGTTTTTAATGTCACATCAGAGTGGAAGATGAAATTATAAAAGTCCAATAGTTAGAGCACGAACGCAAGTATAATTTTTATGATGAGAACGTGAGATGAGTGGAAAAGTATCTGTAGAAAAATATATCTATGGTGGTCTAACGGTAATGTGGACACATTAGAGAGTTTGTCAAGTTACTTAGGTCACAGAACATAATTTCTATTCTAAAATACAAGAAAATCAATGCCACATAAATTGAATAATTCCGGTTTTGGAGCTTGGTGAACTGCGATGGTTTTCGCGTTATGTTCAATGTAATCCTAAAATATTGCTTATTCTTATTCCTGTTTTATTCGTATGTATATTCTTACAGACGTATGTTTCTGTGTATTAGTTAAACACTACTAAGCAGAGAACCTCAATTTGACGTAATTAAAACAAAAACTATTGGTGTTGGTGTGAAACCTTTCACAAGTCGTCAGGACTAGTATCCCTGTCGAAATTTAGAAGAAAATAGCAAATGTGAAAGGACAAATTGGGCATTTTACGTCTTTTGCGTGTTATGAAGTGACTGCTACCCTTTCTCTGAAGCTGAGGGTGCACCTCCCTGTTGCCCACAGCAAACTAAAGCCTTTCAACAGGTTGGTGCAAAACTGATTCTGCATTTAAGTCTTTATTACCGTCGACGGGGGTAATAAATTAACAGAAGCCATTCGCCAGTGCATTTCCTGATCGGTAGTTAAGAAGATGAAGGTTAAAAATATCCCATTATTGTCGACGTGTTCTAATTTTATCATTTATTAGACCCACCCCTAATCTTCTAGGTCTAATCACTCCTAGCTTTATCTACAGTTACCCTACAAATTTAGTAGCCGCCTCCCTGGAATAAATGTCACGTTTTACTTTTTTTTATTAATAAATTTTTCATTAATTAGGTTACAACATTTTTTTATTTTACTTCTAACCCTTGTATCGTTGCATGCACTTCTCACAACTAAAATAATAATAATCATTTGTTTTTTTATGTATTGTAACGACTCCTTGCTAAGTAAGTTTTATCTTTTACTGGGTGACAGCAATAACCAGTGCAGTTACTATTTACAATTAAATTTTTCCATGTTTATAAACAGAAGGTAGGACTTCGGACATTACTTGGTACACTGAAATGAAGTTTGTACGCTTCTCATAAGTTTTCTTATTATTTCCTTAATGTCCCGTCCTCCGTCGTCGTTCAGTGAACTAAACAAATTGTAGGTAGCAAGGAATATCGTTGTGCTACCCACCACCTGCCAAATATTTTCATGTATTTTCTTTTTGCTGATTTTAATTTCTTTGGTATTTACGTGGTACATCTGCGATCTGTGGTTATGATTTAGTATTAACACATCAAATTCTATATCAACTCTTTGTATGGCGTTATTATTAGAATACTGAACTTTATTTCAGTAAAATACTGCATTGCTTTGACTTGACAATAACGATTTGTTGAGAAATAAGTTCCGCGGCACTTTTCAGTGTCGCTAATCTGTAATAAACATACTTCTGAAACGTAAATGTCTCAGAATGATTTTGATGTATGGCAAGCCCTGGAGAGAAACAGTATGAACGGTTCTGTTCATAATTTCATTTTCAGGTAATCAACGAAGGTTTATAGTATAAGTATTTAATGGTGATCTGACATTTCCGTATAATGAATTCTTTTGTTAATACCGAGAAATTTTACTTGAGAATTGAAGACTACATGAGACGATTAAATTAAATTACTCTTAGTTTTTTATATTAAAAGAAGCAAATGGGGATAGGTATAAACCGGTTACAATGGTCTGCGCATTGCAAACTATAAGAAACAGAAAAAGGTGAACAGTTTTTTAAGCATCGTAGGAATGAAATTCCAACGACATGAGTACCGAATATTAGACATCAAGACTCAATCAAATTATTTGGGTTCATCAAAAAATAAATAATGCAGGAAGACCGTAGAGAATCAATGTAGTTCGAACGGGTGTGGGATGCAGAAAACTATTATCAACCAAGGGAACCGCTCGCATTTCAAACCCTTAAAAACTTTGGAGAACAACCCCGAAGGCTTGGGAAACTCGATTTCGGCCTCAAAAACTCATTATCTCCTTCCATTGGGCAACCCTGGATCTAAACATCCCCAAAATGAGTTGATAGCCTGTTTTCATAATCTCAGTCCGCATGCATGCGTGTGCGTATACACAACAACACTAACAGGATGCACACGTAATAGTCGACTTTCTCCCATTCCTGCTTTTTTCACATCAAATCAGAAATATTTGTAAAAAAATTTTAATTGCGACTGCCCCTCCACGTTTCTTAATTCTTTTTTTAACTTATTAAAAATAACCTTCAACTTTGGTATTTCTTGGTGAAATTGGAAAACTTTTTCAGAAATTTTATACGGCGTAATAAGTGCTGACGGTTATGTTTCATGCTTTCCACAAGAGACACCTCACCTGCCATTGTAAAATATTAAATAAATTTTAATATCTGCCTATCACGTATTAAAATAATTAATTTAGGTAATGCATTGGCACCGTTACGTAAAAGATTTTGTTGTTTGTTTAAAATTCACACAGATCTTGAAACCAGGCCACCTAACATTATTTGTAATTAATTAATGCAACTTACGGACAAATTCGGTATAGAATAAATGATATGTGTCAACACGCGACACAAACCTACAAGATTTTGTGTTTATCGAGACGGGGTAAAAGGTAAAGATCTTGACGATTGTGTCGTCCTTTTTTACTATCCAATCCATTACCAAATAAATTATTTAACGCGGGAATTAAACAAGGGCATCCTCCTGTCTGTATCTAGTTCTACAAATGTTTCACTTTAACGGTTCATCGGTAGACATTACTGTCGCACAACGTTTTTTCACTTTCAGTAGTGGTAATTTTAATGAAACGTCAACACCTTTCCCTCCCTTCTGTCTGACTAAATTTTTGCATTTCAAATTCAAATGGAAGTTTGATTTCTTTTCTAGGAAAACGAAACCTCTCCCTTGTCGCATATCTAAATAAAATAATTTAAATCGTTTCATTGTACAACCCTCTACAACCCCTTTTACAGATTTCATTTTTATAATGAAAATTTTAACTTAAACACATTTACTTAAATTAACTTGCATTAACGTATACTTTGTAATAAAAAAGTTCGTCATCGTTTTTGACGGGCACGGAATCATTAATGAAAATGAGGATAATACTAAAGAAAATTAGGTGAATAGAAATGGTAATGAGATTAATAACTGTGGGCCATCATTGGGCTCATCAACATCACAGTTCTCAACCTCCTAAAAAGGTAAAATTGTCTTCGGCAAATGTAAACCAATAAGCCGGTTGCCTCATGCCAAGTACACCATTGTGAAAAGTTAAATTTGAAAAAGTTTGTGTATTTGCCAAAATTGGTAAATATAACTCTTTTTTCTCATTAAAAATTTTCTTGAAATTAAAGCCGAGAGTAGTTCTTCATTGGATTACTTCAATTTTCATTTCCCTTGCTCCTTTCTGAGTCCAACTCCCAACACTACGCCCTAACCTCCTGCTCCGCCAAAGAATTGATGAAGATATTTAATTTTTACTGGGAAAATAACTAGATACGATGGGGCGGATGATGGAGAAGAAAGGAAAAATTTCTAAAGAAAATAAATAATAGAACCTCATCATCATTATCATCATCATCATCGTCCTCGTCTTCTTCGTTGTCGTCCGCATGAAGGAACGAGTAAATTATTTTGATAAACAACGGCCTAATATTATAAATGAAAATGGTGGTGAAGTATTCCGACTGAGTAATACACCACAATGCGTGCCCAACGTTGAGGGAAAATTCATTACAGGACGGGAAACATAAACACATTCTTAATAATTGACTAGTAACTTATAGTGGTGCATTGCTGGGTTCTGTACTCAATCCTGAACTATCTACCAAGTATATCCTACTAACATAGACCTAACATAGACCAACAAAATATCAACGTTTAGTGTGCCAACGGGATTGCTCCCATACGATTCGAACTCTGACAATAGCAGTAGTTCTGATCATTCACAAGGTTGTACTCCTTTTCAGGGTGTTGTAATGACAAGATATCGGGACATATGTTTTATATTGATTGTACAAGGTCGAACTCTTGATTCGTGGTTGTGCACACCTCAAACAATATAATAAAAGTTGGACACATTAACCGCATCAAACTATTTAACAGTTAAGCAAGCACACACCTGTATTGAAGGTAATAATTTGACCTGTTTGATACCGCACCAGATACCTCCAATTTTTGGGCTATTTACCTCGCGACAAAAAAAGGTTCTGCTAGAAGATTTTTCATCCATTGTTGCTCCATGATTTACTCATTAGTAAGTCATTCAACCTCTTTGGCAACTTATGGAGGTGACCAATTTATATATTGAACTTTAATCGAAACCACTTATCAATCTTTTTATTTGTCATCTCCATCTCCACCTCTTTCCCTTTTTTTTACTTCCCTTTGACTCTAGGTCAAGGTAACTGCAAAACTACAAAAAGAAAATAAGTCAGGTAGACAAGGCTAATTTATTTTTGACCAAAATAGCAATGAGTGACCAGTTAACCGAAACAATGACAAATATTGTGATTCAGATTAGGTATGTAAGCGCACCAGTTAATATATTCCTAGTTTAATATTTTTGAGGACGCACACGTATAGATGTTACATTTTTTACAGTACCTCCTGGGCGGACACTGTGTTTTGTTGGAAAAAATACTGCACCGTTAACTACACATTCGAACAGGAATTCTAACAAAAAATGACAGCATTACATTTATGCCGACTTTCTCATTTCTGCCATTATTTTAACTATTAAGTTAACATTTCTTGTTTTCTTTGCTTGTAGTAAAATACGCAGTTCAGTTCCCAATATTAACCTCAGTAAGATATTAATTTGTTTCTTTTTGAAACAATACAAAAAGTATTGACTCACCTACTTGGTTTCATTTTTAAGTCATTTCTGTCTCATTTTTAGGACAAGAATTGTAACCAAAATGGTTCTCACACACTTTTTCTTTCCTACTCAAATACTGCCATGTTAGTTTTTGGGTATTTGCTACCCCATCATCCAATCACATCACACCCTAGAGTTTCCCACTATATTTTTTTTACATATTATGTGTAATACTTAGCAGGGAAATAGGTTTATAAATTTTACATTCTTGGAAATTCCAAAACGTCTTTTAGAGATGACACTACCATTTAACGGACAAATTAGTTTTTTTTTTATTTTATGCATTACTCCTGCCGATGAAAATCTACGGCGTGCTACACGCTGCTTAAATAAGAAAATTTCCCACGACGACTAAGCACTGACCTCAGTGAACAACTTACAGAAATATTGGAAGGATCCTGCAGCTCGTAAAATTAAATTCAAATATTTCATTTTCACGGCACAAATACTAGTAACTGTAATAATTATAATTTACTTTAAACATATACAAAAGATAAAAAAACGGTTTTGTGCTGGACCAATGCAGTATGGTATAAAATGAGAAGCACATTATTTTCGTCAGACGACGTCTGAAGGTGTTAATATATAATAAAGTTCGATAATGTCCTATACTTAAATTTGTTGAAGTCATCGGACTTTACATCAAAATTTGAAAAATGAACTTATTTTAATCATAACATTTTACGCAAAATTGACGTAAAATGCAAATTGTTTATTCAGGGGAACGATGCTGCAAGAGGAAGAGGGCTAGAGTGCCACGAAGGCTTAAGAAAACCCGAAGATCTTTCTTTCCATCCATGCTTTATTGTAACGAAAAGCTAACACGAGGGACAACAATGGAGAATCTAAATGGGCCGGGAGATTGATGAAGGAGGAAGGTGCGCATGAGGTTTTTGTGTGTTGTATTTGCGTTGTATTTGCAAAACTTTTCTGTTATAGCCCACCACCCAGTTACCCTTAATGCTCAAAAAAACCCATTCCTACTGTTTTACCTCTGCGCCCTCAAAATGATTAAAGTAAATTGAAAAGAAAAAGATATTTTAAAAGGAAACTTTCTCGTTCGTTCTCACGTGAATTCGGCAAAGGTTTCGATAAGACACAGTTGAAATCAGAAAAAGAGGGAGGGAAAAAGAGTAGGTAAATGATATGTCGGATCTGGCACAAGTCGGCACGACACGAATTTCTCATCCCCAAAATGTTCATAAATAATTAATAAATTTACCTGAGACCGGGAGGAATGGCAGTTGTTAAATTAGCGAGGTCACAGGGCCCATTTTCCATTCCGTTGAAGAACTCTTCTTAGCGAATGTTGCCGCCTCAGTCCGCATGCTGATGTTGATGTTGCTGCTGGTGGTGGTGGTGGTGGGCCTCGGCCTCTCGCCAAGCGTTGAGGGTCGCATCTACGAGACTTCGGCCCCACGTAGAGTGGTAAAACGAGTACAAAATACGTGCAGCGATTACAAGGCAGGACAACATCAGGTAGTAGTCTGTTTCTCTTATAGGCACTGAAGAAACAGGACCTCCGAAATCGGACGACATAACCATCAGTTTGCCCTCTGGCTGAATACCTGTGAAGGCAGAGCGGCAGTTGAAAAACAAAACATATGGTCTGAATCGGTCTTATACCTTAAACAATAGAGCTCACTGTTGCGTAACCACACCCAAAGGCCGAGGATTTGTTGACATGACTGCTATCGTATGGTCGTATCGCAAGACCCATATGGTTAAATTTCTTCTAGTACAATGTAAATGTACAATGGAAGTGAAGCTAGTTTTCACACCACACTAATGTTCCACAAAACCAATCACAAAGAAAGTACTACTGACAATAATTGTGTACGGTTTACTTCAAATTTTTCCAAATTACCCTTTTCAAAATAATGTACTGTCAGTTTAATGCAGGAGCATGTAAAGAACAGTCAATGAGGAATGTAATAACCTCCTCATTGGGTCAACCTGCTTTCCCTCTCTAAAAACCAGAAGTGGGATAGATATACCATGAGACTCCACATTTTCATTTCAAAGAGTGACCATAATTGATCAACTGTGCACAATATTCACAAATAATAACAAAGGACACTGTGGTGACATTAAAAAGTGGTGTTTCTTGTCATAGATTATGATGCTCATGCCACATTTTTGTTTATTTAATTGGGGCTTCTTTGATCGGGGCAGCATACCTCATTGGTAGCTTTCTCCCTTGTTGATCAATCCATTATAAACTTAACTCAGATGTTTTATAAATAAAAAGCAAAAAAAACTTGCAGTTTGCTCATCATATGCAAAAATATGTCAACAAATATATTAACTGCTCTATTCTATGCTTCTAATACTTTTGTAAAATATTTAAAATTACTTCACAAAATTGAAAACTCTTTTATTAATTATTAAATAAAAAACTGTAATCAACTGTGGATTATCATAACACCAAATACAGATACTCATGGTCAGAAGATTTTTTGGTTACATAACTGCAAGTGATTAAAATAAATAAAACTAAAAGAGTTTACCATAAATAAAACTACTGCTTAAAATTTAAGTTTGAAATGTCTACAATAGCTGAGTCATGTTAAGGCAATTCTCAGTCTTTAACTTGTTACATAATAATTTTATCACTTTCCTAAGAAAACTCAGAGGTTAAATTGTAACCTTTCATGATTGATATTTTTATACGTCATACCTGTATGTTTTGCAATAAAATTGGAAAATATTTCCAAGCCATATTCTGAGGTTTCATTAAATTTGGCTGCTGGTCTGCCATTATGAAAAAGCATTAATGTAGGTGTGCCAACAATGCCAAACTGTGCATTGATACTCCGATGTTTCATGGCATCAACTGCAACCATCTTTAGGTCAGGAAAGAATCTTGGTAGAGCATTAAAGTGTGGAGCAGCCATGCAGCTGAAAGGACAGCTAGGTGAGTAAAATAATACAGCTAAACAATGTCCTGGAACCTGTCTGGTTGTCACATTGGGCTCTATATGAAGTAGCCCTGCCAGTTTTGATGCATTCACAATCTAAAATTTAAAGGAACACACTAATAGAATACTTATTTTCATAAAGAGTAGAAATTTAGAGTGTATGCACAATAATCTTACCTCAACTGCAAAACCTGAGGGATTTCTATTCAAGACACATGAAACTGGTACCGTTATATTTGTGCTATTATTCTTAACATTTTCCTCCACATTAGTATTGTTCAATGCTGCATGATCTTGTGCTTTTGTGTCAGTTGAGTTTGTCTTATCTGTACCATTGCTTAACTCAGAATCTATCTGCTGGGCAACCGGTTCTGTTTCAGCATAAAAATTTCCCACTCCAAGACTGTCAAAAGAAGTAACACTGATCGCTGAAAGTAAAACATTCTACTCGTATAAAAAGCAACTCACCCCTTAAGATTTATCTATTATCACGAAAAATAAGAAAATAAAACATCAGTTTCTTGAGAAATGTAATACCTCGATTACCTGAGGCTAACAATAGGACGTATATTGACAGTGCTTTCAATAACATTATGATTGGTCATAGTAAATTAATAACCTTTAAACGAGCATTGATAACATTTTAAGTCCCCTTTCATTTGGTTTACGCCATGTCGATCATTGCCTTCGGGATCTCCGAAGACACAATCAACGTTGTAAATTATTGTTATTCTAATTAATTATCTTTGACTTATCATAACATGAATGCTAATTCGATCAAGTAAACTGGTCTTATGTACATCTAAACCAAGACATGAACCCGGAAATAATCTATTGAGTTGAAATCGTCTTTAACTGTTTATTAGAGATAACGGAGGCCTTGAATAATGCGGGTCAGTTACGGTAATCGATTTACATGTTCCTAGTACGTGGGATATCTCGTATTTTTTCCTACAAGAATTATTCGCGGGGGGTCGATTAAATCAATAAAAATGGCCATTGGTATTGGTCGTAAGTGTCTTCTTAGCTATTTTCTATTAAAATATAATCGCTTTATTTCAACAAGTGGAATAAGGTATAAGTTTTCGGGTGACATTTCATTGAATAAAACTTTTCAGGGTTTTGCAAATTTTGGTATAGGAGCAGGTGTTGAGTTTTTGCAGATTTATGTTTTACATAATACTTATTGTTCTTTTATTGTTCCAATCAAACCAAATAAGGGTGGCAGTCAAAACCATACAAAAGTTTTACAAAAATGTTAATTTTGTGCCTTTGATTTGTTTAGGATGACAGCAAAAATTATTGATGGCAAGAAAATAGCAAGTGAAATTCAAGAAGAATTGAAAATAGAAACTGAAAAATGGGTTTCAGCAGGAAATCGCAGACCAAGTTTAGTTGCCATTCTAGTAGGAGAAGATCCTGCCAGTTCAACTTATGTGGCCAATAAAATGAAAGCAGCCCAGAATACTGGTATAGTGAGCAAAACTGAGAAGTTTGAAGCAAGTTTGTCTGAGAGTGACCTACTAAAAAAAATTGATGAATTAAACAAGGATGATAACATTGATGGAATTTTAGTTCAGGTAAGAAATTATATTAGCTAAAATGCAATGAACAAGGGAATTAACTTTTAACTTTTAGCTGCTTACTAAATTACTTTGCAGTTGCCATTGCCAGAGCATATGAATGAAAAACGAATCTGTAGTTCTGTAACTCATGAGAAAGATGTTGATGGCTTTCACATCTTGAACATAGGGAATTTAGTTTTAGGTCAACAAGCACTTCCACCCTGTACACCTGCAGGTGTGATGGAATTATTAAAGCGTTCTGGAGTGGAGACATTTGGAAAAAATGCTGTGGTGTGTGGGAGATCAAAAAATGTGGGTTTACCACTTGCCCTCATGATGCATTCAGATGGCAAGGGTTTGTAGAATTGTTCTTTATAAAAGTTCTTTTTATCTATTACAACAAAAAGTGTGAATTTGAAAAAAATTTTCAGATGGGCAATACTCAATGGACTCCACCACAATAATTTGTCACAGGTACACACCAAGAGAGGAGCTGGCTCGTTTTGCTAAATCTGCAGACATTATTATAACAGCAACAGGTGTGCCACATTTAATCACCAAAGATATGGTCAAACCAGGTGCTTGTATCATAGATGTAGGAATCACCAGAATAAGAGATCCTAACACAGGAAAAACCAAACTTGTTGGAGATGTTGACTTTGACAGTAAGTTTCTGTGATAATTAATATATTTGTTATATGTTTTATTAATTTGCTATGTTAAATTCAAGTAATTATTTGTTACAGATGTTAAAGAACTGGCTGGACACATTACTCCAGTACCAGGAGGTGTTGGGCCAATGACAGTGACAATGCTAATGAAAAATACAATTCAGGCTGCAAAGTACAGAGCACAAAAAAAGAAAGCAGCACTGGTTTAGAAAAATGTAAACTTATAAAATCAGTTGAATTGGTCAATGTCAAACTGTACAAAAAATAGTAATTTTTATATATTAATATATTTTTTTGTAAGTTGTTTACATTGTTGTTTCAATATTTGTAGTGTATTGTTAATTGATGCAAAAGCACCAATATCAAATCAGTTTTTAATGAACTAAACAAAACTTGTTCTTATTGATGCTATATTTTTTCAGACTTGAGGCACATTAATTACCATCATTCACCTTACATTTGTACAGCAGAGTTGTATTTTTTATCATCAATGAGGTGAATAAAAAATTGTGGTTCTGGACATCAGAATTAATGGAATTGTACCACTTCAAATTATTTTCCTTCTAACAAATTTTTTTACATTAAGCAGAAAAGGATCAAGTAATTTTCCACAATTTGAGGCACTTGATGAATTCAAATAAAGTTCTAAAGTTAGATAGAAGTCTTGATACAGATCACCACCCCATTGAAACTGAAAGCAATAACAGAATGAGCTAAAAATTGAGTATGACTTTAAAAGAAAGATTTATTATTTGCCTCAATAGTCTCATTTGCTAATTTAAAAAATTTTAAATATTATTTGCAACACATTTTATTCCTGAAAGCATGTTACCAAATACCAAGTGTCATTCTTTATTTCTAAAGAAACAAATAAATATTATTTCACTAAAATCAATGTTAATTAATCAATAATAATTAAAATCACTTTTAGTAAAGTAAATTAGGGTTTACTTACATCTTCAACTGCCTTATAAACACTACGAAAAGGTGGGAATTTATCTGTATGGAAAATCCCACGAGAACCATGTAAAACAACAATTCCTTCCTTTTCAGCTGGCTTGCAAACACTTGAATACATACAATGATCAGCTCTATAATTGAATTTACATGAGTAAATGTAGAGTTTGTCTGAAAAAAGGTAATACATATATATATATTATGTACATAAAGCAATTATGTATTATTTATTAACCATTAATTAAGAACATATAATTTTTGCTTGCATGGTACCTGGATGAAAATGAAATATTATATTAATAATATCTTGATCACCCCATGGTATTCTGAGTTTGTATTCTTTATAAATTGGCAGCAGGTACCTTTCCCACTCAAACTTTCTCATTCTGGTGAGATTCATTAACATGACACCAGTGTTGACTCCTTAAATAAAAAATATTTTAAAATATATTTTAAATTTGATTGAGGAGTAAAATTTCTCATTTAGAAAAATTTACAAAGAATAGCTTACTCACCCAAGGGCTTATAAAATGGATGCCTTGCAAATCTGTTGTACCATCCTGTCAGAGGATCCTCATGCTCTGGGGCCAGAGCAGCAAACTGAGTTGCATTCATATAACTAAAGTGTGACCAAATCTGTTCAACTGGGCCCAAGATTAGAGTATCAGTATCCAGGTACAAAACAGAGTCAACATCTTTCAATAAACTCTAAAGAAACAACACAGGGGTGTAGAATACACTTTAAGGTGGGATTCAAAGTACAAGTAACAATTAAAATTCAGGGTGGAGTAACTCACAGGTAAAAACAATCTCTGAGCAGAACACGGTTTGAACAGTTTCCTCCAACTTGACTCATACTCCCCTGCTGGAAATGTAACTTTTAGCACTTTAAAATCGAAATTTTTTCTGGACTCCCTCTTCCAAACAATTAGCTAAAATAAAATTGTAAAATAAATGGTTATCCCAAAAGTTCAGCACAGTTTAGTGAATCCAATTATAAAAGATTTTATATTGGTACCTCTTTTTTGAAGAGGTCCATTAGATGATTGTCAGCAAATATATAAAAGTTTAAGTGGCCCTCGGTGAACAATAAGGCTGATTTCAACAAGACCAGAGTCTCTTTCCAGCGATCTCCACAAACGACAACAACCAGAGCCATTTGACTTCCACTGTAAGATGCAACAGAATTGAATTAAACAACCCATTTTTAAAGAGTTGAAAGCAGCACTATAATAAATAAATACCTGCGCTCCTGGTCGACATTCTGAAAAAGTTGTCCGTCATTTGAGATAATACTGAGAGGAAAAAATACATACTTAATGTCACTTTTGAAGAGATACAAATAGAGGAGTAGGAGAGCAACGCAAGTGACCAGAAGTAACCGTTTGCGATTTGTCATCTTAAATCCATAACAAAACAATTTCGTATTTTGCCATCGAGATTTGTCATCTTGTACCAAGTAAAAAAATTAAATCATGGTATTATAAATTATTTAAAAAGTTACAACCACGGTACTCGGTCGTGTTCTACTGCAGGTGCTAGCCGTGGGAGCAGTCGTGTTCAACTAGTGTCAGTAGAAGAAGGCTTAAAATTCCCATCAGCTGTTCTTTGTGTTAAAGGTAAAAATTTTGAAATGCAAATATATAATGATATTCAGTGCTGTGAAATGTTGTAATGTCACCGAATATTGCCGTCTGTTTTATGGTCTTTGAAATTATGAACGAAGGAAAGGCAACTGCAGCGAGCAGCTACAGAGGTAATGCAGCTATTATTCAGTTTCTACATATTGCGCCATCAGTTTTTGTTGGTCAGAAAATAACAGTCACTTTTAATTTGTCATTTGCAGGTGAAGCAATGGCATGCGAAGCCAGATCCGTAGCCGACGGAAGAAGGGAAGCCAAAGACATACGTGTAGAAACTTATTCGAACGAAAC
This sequence comes from Polyplax serrata, assembly GCA_037055365.1. Classification (NCBI taxonomy): domain Eukaryota; kingdom Metazoa; phylum Arthropoda; class Insecta; order Psocodea; family Polyplacidae; genus Polyplax; species Polyplax serrata. The sequence goes on along the minus strand of JAWJWE010000036.1, from coordinate 16,446,491 downwards.
AGGAACACATAAAGGACTATTCAAGAAGTCCGTCACTGGTAAACGTGAAGGAAAGAAGGAAGATAAAAAAAAAGCAATCGATCAAAAGATCGGTACCATCTCATTTGTATCTGGTAATCCATTTGTGGAGACAACTAGGGGAATATTACACTTGTATAAGGAAAAGTAGGTAGTGCATAATTACATAACTGTGAATACTTAAGCCATTTTGTCAAATAAATTTAACTGGTCTATTGTTATCTCCAGTATTTTGAGCACATTGGAATCGGGATCAGAGAGATGTAATATCATTTGCATTTTAGCAGTACCAGCTACAATGACATGTCATGATCTTTTGAACTTCACAGCTGCCTACCATGATGACATTAAGCATTTGAGAATAATTAAAGATGGTACTCCAAATCAGTACATGGCACTTCTTACATTTAGATCTCAGGTGCTTCAATTTTATGTCAAAAGCTTCACCTGCTTAATTTTTCTTGCCTTGTTGATGTTAATTTTTAATTCTTTCAATCATTGTAGGAAATGGTCTGTGAATTTTACACATCATTTAATGGAGCACCATTTAATTCCCTTGAACCAGACTGCGTTTGCAATTTGGTCTTTGTGTCTGGTGTCAAAGTAGAAGAATCTCATCCTCAACTTCCCCCTGGCCACACAGAACTACCTACATGTCCTGTTTGCTTAGAGAGAATGGATGAATCAGTTGATGGCATTCTTACAATTTTGTGCAATCATAATTTCCACAGTAATTGTTTGGCTAAATGGGGGGACACAAGGTTTGTGTAATGCAAAACTAATTTTTTTAATTCTGCATCAGCATAATAAAGTTGTTTTTCCATAAAAATCCACTTCTGAAAGTTTATTTCAGTGAGGGTTTGACAATAAAATAGGGTTTGTTTTCCTTTGAAATTTTCACATTCACAATTTTACGTTTTCTTTTATATGTACAGCTGTCCTGTGTGTAGATATGTTCAAACACCAGAATTGGTGGCTGACAACAGATGCTTGCAGTGTGTCTCAGTTGAAAACCTGTGGATTTGTCTTATATGTGGCCATGTTGGCTGTGGAAGATACGTAGAAGGACATGCTTACAAGTGGGTCATCATTTTGCAAACATATTACCATTGTTGCGCATTCTAAAATACTTCTGCCTTACAAATACAATTGAACCTTCTTATTTCAGGCATTATCTGGCAACACAACATTGCTACTCCATGCTCCTGGGAACAAATAGGGTGTGGGATTATGCGGGAGATAACTTTGTTCACAGGCTTCTTCAAAATAAAGGTGATGGAAAACTTGTGGAAGCTGAACAACCATCTAAAGAACCTGTTAGTTTTATTTTTTGTTGAATAAGTACTTGAATAGTACTATTATGTTATACTACTAATGATTTGAAATGATATGAAAAATACATTAATAGAAACAATCAACTCTTTCAATTCCAGGGAATGGAGGAAAAAATGGAATCATTGCAGCTTGAGTGGACATATAATTTGACCATGCAATTGGAGAAACAAAAAGATTATTTTGAGGGTAAAATAGGGCAGCTACAACAGTCATTTGCCTCAGAGAGCACAGAGTTGAGGCAAAAACTGTTGAAAACAACCGAAGAAAATCATCAGTTACAGGTATGGCCTAGTAAATTTGTAAACTTGTAGCAGTCCAGGTAATCCTATAAAAATTATTCCTATAGCAAGCTGTCTTTATTTGTCTTATTGGTACTTGAATTATTAGAATTATATTAAATTAAGAGATGAATAGTAAAAAGATAAAATATATACAAAGTGCCATTGATTATATTAAATGTCAAAGCCAGGAAATTTGCTTGATTGCTTAAAAATTGTTTAAAATAATTTAAAATTTACCATTTTGAAATTGTAGGTATTATTAAATGAGGCCAATATTGAGAAATTAAATCTTGAGAAGAAAATTAATACCCTTAGCTCCAGATTAGGATCAACATTGTCACAGCTTCAGGATGAGAAACAAATTGGTAAAGCTCTACAACAGAATCAGACAGTTTGGCAAGCCAAATTTACAAATTTAGAAAGCCAGTTCAAGGATTTTAAAGAAATGAAAGATCAGGTTGGTCATTGGTATGATCTAAGAACTCAATTCCCATGATTGTTAGAATTCAATTAGTTTTTTTTATTGTCTTCATTTTATATAATATTATTTGGATGCTTTTTATTTAACAAATACCTTTTTAAGTAATATGGAACATTATGTATTCATTATTCGCGAATAATTTTATTTATTATCGTAAGTTTAGTGTTCGAAATTAATTTTTAGTATTACCCAAAGGTAAAATGCTAATCTCATGTTTTTGTTTACTAAGTGACTCTGGTCATATTAAAACAATTTATTTCAGGAACTCTCTGAATTGAAAGATCAGCTTCGCGACGTTATGTTCTTTCTGGAAGCTCAGAAGCAAATCGAGGCAAGCGATGCCAAAGACGAAATTGCGGAGGGTAAAATTGTCATATCAGAGAGGCCAAAGAATGGGAGCGGATTGAATTCCGGAAAACAAAGAAGACGAAAGAATAGGTAATTGTTAAAATGAAACAAGCGATCGAGGAATTAAAGAATTTGACGTACAAGGAACACAAAGGAATTTTTTTATTGAAGTTACCTATACTTTTATATATATATATATATATATATTTATTGAGAAACATCGAAATAAAAGAAAACAAATTATTTTGCGTCAAATCACAACGGAGTACCGAATTGTTCCCCCTCCTGCCTGAATTGTTGCCTCTACTTTTTCATAGTAACACCAAAATAAACCCTTACTACCAAAAGAAGGAAAATAGCAAACTACAGGAAATTTGTTTATAGTTCATATGTAATTTGTATCTGTATTTAAATGTGGTTTAGTAATTTTGCTGTACAAATAAATTACCAGATTCTATACCGCTGTTTATCCATGTTTTGTCTCCTATTACGGAATGCTGCTTTGAGGATTTAATTTAGAATACATAAATGTTTTTCATTGACGATTAATTTATACAATAGTGGTTTTAGAGTCGTCCAGCAAAGAATAAAACTAAAATTAAAACCAAATTTCCCCTTGTCAATAATTTTAGTTCTATCTCAATTTTTGAAAAACAAATTTAACTAAAATAAGCGGCAATATAAAATGTTGAATGTTACAAATTTTTCTTTTTTTAGTTCTTGACTGAAATTTTTAAATTTGTTGTTAAATGTTCGTGCTTTGAGCATTGAATATAAGTAAAGGTTTGCATATCAACAGCATTGCAAGGCCATTGGGACCAACCAACTTCTTTTACTTAGCCGGACATTTCTCTTTTCCTTTTAGACCTATAAATAATCGCGAAGGGTTTTAGATTCCTGGAGAGCTGCTAAAATAAAGGGTCAACATATTGTTAGTTGAACTATTTCTTCTGCTTTGTATGTTAAAATTAGTCAGAGTGATTCAAACAGCTAAGCCTCATACATTTGCAAAGCCCAAGAAACTACAAAAGTAAACAAAAGCTTCTGCTCATTACATATTCATTAGCAAGGTAGTCAAATTAAAAATTATGTTTACGTAGCAGGAATCTGTGGTAATCCAAACTCATCCACCAATACTCCATCCTGAAACAAAAATTTTTTAATTAAGTCAATATATAGTGCAAAAAAAATACATTTTACCTAAATTTCTTATGTTAAATTGATTACCTTGTTTCTGAAGCTCTCAGCACCTGGTTCTTTCCCAGGCACATTTGGTGCTTTTGCTGCATCATCTAGGTATGATGTATCATCATCAAGTGCAATTTCGTCTCCTAAAGCATCTAATTCTGCAGCAAGTTCATCATCATCAATTTCTGGCATGCCATAAGACCTGCCCAAGACTTCCTGCACTTCTTCAGATTGCTCTAATAAATCTGCCAAATCATCTTGAACATCCTGAAATATTATAATATTTCATATATATAATATATAATATAATAAATAATATAAGGGCAGGTGGATTTTACACTTGCAAGACTTTCCCCTTTCTTTCTGTTAAAATCGTTCCACTCTAGACAAATATAAAATTTCATTGGTTGATGCCTTCTGTCCCTTTTAAAATAACTCACTTTAAACTTAACTTATATGCCAATTTTATTAAGTATCATATAACTGTAGTTAAATATTCCTAGATCTATTGGAAATCACTTTTCTCTGTGTTGAAAGCAAAATTTATAGAAGGACAAATAAAGGTGATTAACAGGTTAATGCAAGTTGCATTGTATAAAATACATCAATAAAGTAAGCCTCCCAATATTCCTAATTATTGTCTCACATGAACCACTGAAATGTAATAATTTAATCTAATAATACTAATTATCAAACAATTATATGAATTGTATATAGAAAGCATGCCCCATCAAATTGGACAGAAAGATGGCTAATTTCATATATTGGTGTCCATTTTATAATCCCTCTTTTTGTATGAGGTGACATGTGATTGTATTCTAGTTTTGTGATACTTTGGGATACCATCCAATTACTGTATCCTGTACTATACAATATTTTATATATTCTTGGATGGTTACAGTTGTGGTACACTTTTTTATTGGTTATTGTACAGTACATTCTATAGAAGCCTGGATGCTTGGGCTATATCTGTACTGCTTTAAATTACCTCAATTTCATCAATGTTTATCTTTTTGAATTCCTTCTTCATTTCCTTCATTCCTGTTTTCATGGCAGAAATTGTGACTTGAGTATCCTTTAATGTCTGTGTTGCATAGTTTGTTTGTTCCATGTTGAATGATTGTTGCCTAAGGTTGTCCAATTGTTGTTCATACATCCTTTTCTGCTTTAAAACTCTCATTGCCTTGGCTTTAACAGAATTCTTTGCTGGACCTTCCCTCATCTTCATCATTTGGTCTTTGTATCTTTTTAATTCCTGCTCGAGGGTGCGAATTTTCTTTTCCACACCCTCTGCTCGACTGTCAACCTGTAACATGAAATTACAAGAATTATGAAACAGAAATATTTGACCTTGGCAGCCTTTCAATAACACAATAATTTAAATTGATGATGATTATATTTTATGGTATTAATAATTAATGAATGTATCAAAAATCATTCTCCACCTCTACTTTTGACATCCACATAACACTAGGGATGTTGATAACACGTATTTGACAATTGTATTTTGTTAAAACATTCTAAAATGGTTATGTTTTACTGATATTTACCCCAGAAATTACATCCGTGAGAGTCTTTGGTGGTTCCTTCGGTTTGGGTTTCCCAAACAATCGATTCATGATTACAACTATTTAGTCTATTTCTGTTCAAGTTGTGATGAAATCTCTTACACAGTTCAAATGAACGTCATTGCCATCAACAGAACAAGACTGACTTTACGATTCGTCCAAACATACTGGCTTTAACAGGGTGCCACATAAGTTAAACGTAATAATTTATGAATTTCCATTCCTAGTTGATAACAAAAGTCACCATTTAAGTTGGCAACTTGTCATCGCTGATACCAACGTAAATGCCGCTTTTTAACCAAAAAGGATACTTTGTTTGCGCGCTCGTGTCAACTTTGACTGCTTTTATTAAATAAATGATTATCATTTATTTGTTTTTTTATTTGTAAGCTATAATATATAGTCCCACTGTCACGATGGACGTATTGGAGTACAACGATATATCTGCTGAAAATAAAGGAGCAATGGTGAGATGTGAAAGCGTGTTTTGCTGTTTGGAGTTCCCTCAAGTAGAGTTTATTTTGCATTTCAAACCCCAATGAGTTTTGCAATCATATTAAAATTTTACCCTTTAAATTCTTTACAATTAGTAAACTATAAGCATTCAAAAAGTAAATTTCTAATAGCTGCTATGTGGAATTCATTTTGTTAATTACAATGGACCGGTCACAACGCATAGTTTTAGAGCACATTTACAATAATTTATTTAATACATGGAATTCTGTAGTCGATTTTTATTGTCAACCGCATAATTGCGACCTAAGGAATAATTTTAGAAATTTTTGATTCTTATTATGTCGTACAATAAATGAAACGTCAATTGTTTGTTTCAGACTCCGGGAAGATTAAAATTAACAGATCAGTACATTATTTTTAAAAATAATAAAACAGGAAAGGTAGAACAAATTGGAGGTGGAGACATAGACACCATTCACTGGCAAAAATTTGTTGGCACCTGTGGGCTTAGATTATTCTTGAAAAATGGGACATTACACAGATTCAGAGGTTTTAAGGAAGGAGTAAGTTGAATTTCGATGTAACTTAAGAACATCAACCACAGTGACTTAGTTACATTTCTCTACATTTCAGGAACAAACTAAATTGGCACATTTTTTTTCTTCAAATTACAAGAAAGAAATGACAGAAAAGGAATTATCACTGAAGGGGTGGAATTGGGGAACTGCTAAATTCTCTGGCTCTATATTAAATTTTGAAGTTGGACACCACACCGCCTTTGAAATTCCACTCAATTACGTTTCACAGTGTACAACAGGAAAGAATGAAGTAACAGTTGAATTTCATCAAAATGATGATGCCCCTGTAAATCTGATGGAAATGAGGTTTGTTAATTCACCTTTTTTATTGGTCATTATTTTTGAGACTATTATTCTAAGCATGAGCTCTTACCCATCATTAAAATACTAATATCTGTATTAAAGTTTATTTTACTAAAAAATACTTTACATTAAACAAATAAATTTGATGATTTTCTGATTACATTTCTTAATATCCATAACAATAAAAATATGTTACATTTTTTTAAATTTCCCATTAGCTGTGGAATTTTCAGAGTGCTTCAGCAACTTAAATGTGCTTTAAGTGATGTGAAACTTTAAAAATTTCTATTTACTAACTTAATAAAAGATATAAAGTTTTCCCAATTTTAATTACAGATTTCACATTCCTTCATCTGAAATTCAGGGTGAAGATCCAGTAGATGCATTTTATCAAAATGTCATGAGCAAGGCCAGTGTGATTAATGTGTCTGGTGATGCTTTAGCCATATTTAGAGAAATTCAATGTTTGACACCAAGAGGACGTTATGATATTAAAGTTTTTAATTCCTTCTTCCAACTTCATGGTGAGTTCCGAGTTTCCATTGAAAGTTTTTTTCCCCCTACAAAATGAGCTTTATGCTCTTGATTTTTATGCTGCATGCCTACACTAACAAAAATGAAATCAAGCATTTTTTCAGTTTTCATTCCTCCTTCATAGCTGGTCTCAAAGCCCCTCTTCTCAAATCCATTCTAAACTATTTCATACTTTCAAAATTGAAAATCTTATTCATAAAATTTTCCAGTGATTTCCAGTAATTGAATTTTTTTGTAATAGGTAAAACATTTGATTACAAGATTCCTGCTTCAACAGTATTAAGGTTGTTTTTATTACCCCATCATGATAAAAGACAGATATTTTTCGTCGTAAGTTTGGATCCACCAATAAAACAAGGACAAACTAGGTAACTTTGTTTCCTATATGTAAACAAATGACCCACCAATGAGTTACATCTCTTGTTGAGAATCATGTTTGAGACAAATATGTTCTTTTTTTAGGTACCACTTTTTAGTTTGCCTTTTTCCCCAGGGAGAGGACGAGATCTCAATAGAGCTACCTTACTCAGAAGAGGAGCTTAAAGAAAAATTCGAGGGGAAGCTCGAAAAGGAAATGAAAGGTCAAACTTACGAAGTTTTAGCCAATCTCATGAAAACGATAGTTGGAAGGAAGTTGACTGTACCAAGTTTTACGGGGAAGGCAGACACGCCGGCCATAGCTTGTTCGTATAAAGCAGCTGCCGGTTACCTATACCCCATGGAGAGAGGCTTTATTTACGTTCACAAACCACCCTTCTACATTCGGTTTGAAGAGATAGCCAGCGTAAATTTTGCAAGAAGCGGAGGAAGCACGAGGTCGTTTGATTTCGAGGTGGAACTTAAAAATGGAGTAATTCATACATTTAGCAGTATAGAGAAAGATGAGTATGAAAAGATGTTCGACTTCATTGCGTCAAAGAAACTGATTGTCAAGAATAGGGGGAAAACGGTAAACTTGTTGTCATTTCCTTACGCACCAATTACGCGCTCTCTGAGTTCCTAACTTATTTTCTCAATTTCAGGATAAGCCTAATTACAATGATGATCTTATTGACTCGGATCAAGAGAATGACGCTTATTTGGTTCGTGTTAAACGCGAAGCGGAGGAGCGAGATGAAAATGGTGATGGAGAATCAAACGATGAAGAATCCACCGATGAGGACTTCAATCCCAATCAAGAAGAGAGCGACGTAGCGGAAGAGTATGTCGCTATAACAATATTTTAAGATTCGGAAAATAACATTGGTGTACAGTTGAAATTTTAGGCGTGGGTTTTAAATATAATGAGTAAATTGGAACTTAATTAATATATTCTAGGTATGACAGTAATGCCCCCACGACTGATTCCGACGATGAGGGAGGTTCGGATGCTTCAAGCAAGGAAAAAAAAGAAAAGAAGCACAAAAAAGCGAAAACTGTTTCGGAGAAGCCCAGAAAAAAGAAGAAAGAAAAAAAGGCGAAGGATTCGAATGCTCCCAAACGGCCACAAAGTGCTTACTTTATTTGGATGAGCGAAAACCGTGAAAAATTAAAGGAGGAATATCCTTCTCTCAGTATGACAGAACTTGCCAAGAAAGCGGGAGAAGTTTGGCGGGAACTGAAAGACAAAACTGTAAGTTGACCGGACTTAAATTTTATTGAATACGAGAAATTCAACCGTTCATGTGGTAAAAAATAACTTTTCAGGAATGGAATGAGAGGGCAAAGAAAGCAAAAGCCGATTATGAAGTGGCGTTGAAAAAGTTTAAAGAATCGGGGGGAGAAAATGATGGTGAAAAAGCAAAAAGTAACAAAAAGGTAAAGGGTAGCAGTTCTCCTTCCAAGGCTGTGCCGAGTGGTGGATTTAAAAGCAAAGAGTATCTGAGTGATAGCGACAGCAGCACAGACGGAGAGAAGGTAACAACATGTTCAACATAGCCCGTGTTTATTTGGTTTATTTGGTTCATGTAGCACCGTAAATTTATTGTAAAGTTGTAAATTGTCAAATTGAAACTTGTCTCACCGCAGAAAAAAACAGCAAAGAAAGAAGAAGGAGAGAGTGACAAGCAAAAAAAACAAAGTGATAGAACAAAGTCAGAAAAGGATCTAGACAAGGGAAAGAAAAGGAAAGCCTCTGATGACGAATCACAAGGAAAAAGGAAAAAAATCAGTAAGAAGAATGAGTCTGATGACGACAACGAGGATGATGATGATTACCCAGAAGAGCCAGAAGAGAGTACACCTCCCACGACAGAAGAATCAGAAGAATCCGGCAGCGATTAAATCGTGTATTGCAGTTTGCATGACCCTTGAATTATTTGTTTTCTTTTCAGTTTAGTCATGTTTTGTAATAAAGAATTTTTTGTTTTTGTAATTAATTCCTTCCTGTAATACTGACACTGTTTAACTCAAATCTCCGTTTTGATGCTATGTTTAAATATCAATATACGCTAAATTTTTAACTACAGTCTAACTAGGATAGTAACTGTTACAAAAAGTTGGGATTGTACTGCCACATTCCCTTCAAAAATTGAAGAAAGGATAATGCTGGTATTTTTTACACTAACCATAGTGAAATTTAGTGTGGTAAAATTTATAACCCAGTCATGATTTTTGGATATCAACAAAATAATATTACTAAAAATTGGAGCCCTATCAAATGAGTTTAATAAACAACTTAAAATGAACATGACAGCCTGTGCCTTATATCGATTGTTTTAGGACAGAATCTGGGAGGTAATTTACTGAAAAATTGAATAAGCATGATGTAACGCTAACGTTTCTTTTTAAATGTGACCGTAAGTCAACGAGGAAACAATTTCAACAAAGACCTTAGCTACGTTTCATTGAAGTTCGTTTTCTATTGCCACTGTCGTTTCTGTGGAAACAGTTTTGTTTTCAATTTCATTACGTAAAAATGCAGAGTTTGAAAGTTAAAGTACTTTTGGTACTTAAATTTGACGGGCCTATAGTTAAATATTTTTTGCTGTTATGATTTTACAGTAAATTACAAAAGAGTATTAACAATTGTAGCAATGAACAGCGACAAAGATTTAAAATACATGATCCACTATTACTGCCGTGAAAAGTACTATCAAACGGCTGAAAATTTAGCCATTGAAGGGATAAAAACTTATCCGGATGAATATTCTTTTAAGTTGTACAGTTGCTTTGCCCTTGTGTTAAGTGGGCGATATCAGGAGAGTATCAGGGATTTAGAGTCTTTGATCAGTTTAAAAAACATCAATGTCGGGGCTTTGCTTGCACTAATTGCGGCGCATAAATTGCTGCAACCGGTTGACAAAGAAACTGTTGCACAGCTTGACAATAAATTGAAAACCGACAGAAAGACCGCAACTGCCCAGGCACTCTACTATGGGGCACTTTTCTTGTTTTTCAGTAGAAAGCTAAGTAAATCTATTGAATACTTGCAAAAAGTGTTGAAGATTAGCCCTGACTTTACAGAGGCATTGGTGTTGAAGGGGTGGTTGGAGGTTTCTTCAAATAGAACACCAAACTTTGATGAGGCGTTGCAGTGCTTTAACTCTGCCCTGGGCAGTGAGAAAAGAAATTTGGATGCATCACTAGGTCTTGTAAAATTAAAGGAAAAAGAAAATGATATCACAGGAGCAATGACATTGTTAAATCAATTAGTAGTGAAATATCCTAATTGTCTGCTGCCCCTTATAGAGAAAATGAAAATTCAATTAGTTTCAAGTGATTGGGAGCAGGCACTAGAAATAGCAAATAGAATTCTCTCACATGACAGCAATTGCATTGAAGGACATAAAATAAAAACTTTGGCTTTCATGTGCAAGGATGGAAATTTTGATGAGGCCACTCTCAGTTTGAAGCAACTTTACAATGCAATTGGAAAATTGGAAAAGAAAAATGGGAGAATATATTGTGAAAATGCTCAATTATTTTCTTATTTATCTGGGAAAAACCTTAAAATATTACAGGAAACATACTTGTTTGCTGAGAAAGCTGCTCAGCTTGAGCCATCAAATCCTGATTTTCTTACAGAATTGGGATATCAGAATCTGATGCAGGGAAACATCAAAGAAGCCTTCAAGTTTTTTAAAAGTGCAACTAAGCTGGATGAATCTTCCATTTCTGGGCTCACAGGGCTTACTCTTTGTCAGATTGAAGAAGGAGGAGTAAGTGAGCAAATCAAGCAGCAAGTTGAATTCTTGAGAGAAATTCAAAGTGAACAGCCCAGGGCAGAGCTGTTGTTGATGTCTGCTAAATTGACAGACTCAAAACAAGAAGTAATGAGTTTCTTAAATCAAGCAGTAAAAATCCATTTTGATAATTTTAAGAAATACCCCTTTGGTGTATCCTACCTCTACCACATGAACCCTGGTTTCCTTATGCAAATTGTTAAAGAGTATTTAAGGTATGTTCCATCTGGTTTTACTGATTATTCTTTGACTGGGAAAGTACCTGAAGCCTTTTCAAAAAGCACAATGATTTTGCAAGAGATAACAAACTCTTGCCCTGGGTTAATTGAAGCTCATTATGAATATGCACATGTTCAATTTCTAATTGGAAATTTTAAGAAAGCAAAACAAGTTTTAACCCACATCATAGGTAAAAAATTGTTTCTATGTAAAGTGTCATCTAATGTCTCATACATTTGTAGCCTTTAATGAAGCAAATAATACTTATTAATTGCAGATGATCTGGATGGCACATCAGTGGATGCTCATATTCTGATGGCACAGATTCATTTTCAAGAAAGAAGTTACCAGTTAGGGGCTCAGAGCTTGGAGGTTGGATTGAGCTACAACTTTAAGATCCAAGAACATCCTATGTATCACATAATATCTGCAATGGTGCAGAAAGAAAATGGCAACCTGGTGGACTGCATAAACTCATTGAAATCTGCTCTGCCTGCCACTGGGGCTATGAAAGAGTCTGATTTGCTACTTTCACCTAACATGAAAGTCAATTTGTATCTAGAATTAGTAGAAGCATACCAACAAAACAATCAATTGAATGAAGCATCCAATATGTTGGAAACAGCATTTGAGGAATTCAAAGGTTGATTTTTGTCAAACTTTGGAGATAGATTCTTAGGTACTTTTACTAAATTAAAAATAAATTTCATTGGCAGGAACTTCAGAGGAAGGAAAAATAATCATTGCCAGGGCTAATATGCTAATAAATGAAGGGAAAATTACAGAAGGAATAGAATGCTTGCAAAAAATCCAGCCTTCAGAAAATTATTACCCTCTGGCAAAGCAAACAATGGGCAATGTTTACCTTATCAACAAAAAGGACAGAGAAATGTTTGCACAATGTTACAAAGACCTGGTTGAGAATTGCCCAAATGCTGCCACATATTCATTGCTTGGTGATGCATACATGTCCATTCAAGTAAATAAATGACTCTAATCGTTATATATCTCCTTACTAAATGTACTCCAGATTGTATAAATTGTATCTTTTGAAGGAAGCCAACCAAGCCATACAAGCCTATGAGCTAGCATTAAAGACAAATCAGAAGGACGTAAAGTTGATCAGAAAGTTGGGTACGGCCCTGACGAAAACTCATTACTTTTCAAAAGCCATAAATTACTACAAAGAAGCAGTAAGTATTCAAATATTTTTTTATTAGTAGGTTTCATTCGTTTCATTAAATGAGATACAATGACTTCAAGGTTAAAAATGAAGGGAATTTGGATTTGATTTATGACCTGGCGGAGTTGTATTTCAAATTAGGGCAACTGGATAATGCGGAAAGAGTTTTGGTTTCCGAGCTGGAAAATGAAAAAAACGAATCTCTTGACCAGAATAATTTGATAGCCAAGGCAAAACTTCTTCGATTGCTAGCCAAGGTATAAAATTAAATTTTGTAAATGTCATTCGACTGATCAGTCTGAAATTGCGAACAGCTGTATATTACATGAGTTATAGGTCCGGGATAAGTCAGGCAATTTAACGGAAAGTCTTTCAGCTCTTAAGGCAGCCAAAGAAAACTATAGTACGGTAGACAAAAGAATTTTTGCTCAATCTGCCGAACACAAAGACACTCTTGCGGCAATTTATTCTGACATGGCCATCCTTCTGACCAGATTGAGAGATTTCAATGGCGCCATAAGATGCTACAAAGAATCATTGACCGCAAAACCCGGGGATTCCAAAATTCTAGTGGCCATGTGCAGATTGTATATGCAGGTATTAAACCGTAACTTTGGAAAAGGAGAATTTCATTTTGAATATTTGAACTGCGCTTGAAAAAATAATTGTTGCAGATAAACGATCTGGATGAATGTCAGGCAACGTGTAAGAGGTTATTGGCTGCCGAGCCCGACAGCGAACCAGCTGTAATTATGCTGGCAGATTTAGCCTTCAGAAAGGTAGACTTTGAGACAGCTGCTTATCACTACAAGCAGTTACTAAACAAAAAACCAATGTATTGGACAGCGCTGGCTAGAATGATAGAGGTATGACACTATGTGGCCATTTATTAAGTCGCTTTTTACATACATTGTAGGGAAATGCAATTTATTAAACTTTCTATTTTAATTAAAAATTTTCTTTTAAAAATGGTTTAAATACAGGTAACAAGACGAAAAGGGAACCTAGATGAAGTTATTCCATTTCTAGAGACAGCCGAAAGCTGTCTGCTTCAACCGACACAGGACGCTGGCTACTCATATTGCAAAGGCCTGTACGAAAGATATTCCGAGCGACCAGAAGTGGCTCTTCACCATTTTAATAGTGAGTTAATTTATGATTTGATATTGACTACCAATATTGTTTATTGTTAATTCTTTAACGACGCGTGCTAACAATTCCCAATATTAATCAACTCCTTTCAATTAGGGGCAAGAAGACACAATGAATGGGGCCAGAAGGCATTGCTTAATATGATAGAGATATGTTTGAACCCGGAGAATGAAACACTCAGAAGTGAAGCTTTCACAGATGAAATGGATAAGGAAGAAGTTCAGGATTCTAGAGAGATGGCCTTAAGAACGGCGCATAGGTCAGTTGAGAACTGTTAACTAAAAGATTGTTCATTTTGCAGCAGTTAGTTAACTTTAACAACTGTAAACCAACCACTTTTCACACAACTTTTCACAGGCGACCGCAACGTTCTGAAGTAAATAATAAAAATTTGTCACCCATAGGTTGTTATCGGAACTACATGCACATCCTGGTAGTTACGATGCCTTTAATCATCGTCTCTTAAACAACTTTTGGCTTCTTGCGACGAATCAAAAGTCAAATATAGAGAAAGCCCAACAGGATTTAGCACTCATGGTTATTCCAGACATATACAAGGACCATGTGGGCATTGCCTTGGCTACTGCCACCGGCTATGTGCTACAAGTAATAAAAAAACTTCATTGCGATCTTTAGTATTCACTAAAAATTTAACGCAACCCGATTTCTTTCATTTGTGATCAACAGAAGCAGTCTCAAAAAGCGAAGAACCAACTCAAAAGGATAATTAAAAATGAATGGACATATGAGGATGCCGAGTACCTGGAGAAATCCTGGCTTCTTTTGACGGACATATACATTCAAGCAGGAAAGGTGGATGTTCCCGTTGATTTAATTCAGCGGGTTCTACAGCACAACAAAAGTTGTTACAAGGCCTACGATTATGCAGGGCTTATCGCTGAAAAAGAGCAACTGCACAAGGATGCAGCAGTTCAGTACGAAAAAGCATGGCGGTAAATATTCATAACTCGTCCAAGTTAAAAGTAAAAATGTGATTAAAAATAAAATAACTGGTTTATTTGTAATTTCAGGTACTGCGGTCAAACAAATCCTGCAATAGGTTACAAATTAGCATTTAATTATCTCAAGGGAAAAAGGTACGCTGATGCAATCGAGGTTTGCTACGCTATTCTAAAGTTATATCCGGACTACCCCCGCATTCAGAAGGAGATCCTAGAGAAAGCAAAGACCAACCTCCGAACATGAACGCCTATGTTTTTAATCCGTCCGAAGCTTCGTCATCATAGAGTCTGATGTTCCTAGCAAGATAGTAAACGACAATGTCGAAGACGAAAGCACCGAAAGTGAAACCTAAAGAGTAAAACCAACCTGTAGTGATAATTAAGTCGGAGATGAGATCCCACCAGTCAAATTTCAGTGAATACTTACATAGCGCCGTCACATTCAAATAGGTTCGAAACAAATCTTTGTCGTACAACCAACAGTTTCCCCGATACCCGCATTTGTTATCCCACACGGTACACGAACTGTCTGAAATGTCAAGAAATACAACTAATTAATTTTATGTTGAAACGATGGAACTTTAAATCCTGTACAACTAACCTATGACCCGGCCATATATTATGGGCCCAGGTATAAATGCCAGAAGACTTATCATAAACAAACACAGTCCCTGCGCCAAGGGTTTGTCCTTGGCATCGACTGCTCTATAGTTGATGAGTACATTTGTGATCCTACCGGAACAGCCGATCATTTGAATTAAGCACTGGATCGCCACGAAAATTACGAAGGTAGACATGCAGTTGACTCTGCAAGGGCCTTGTCGGACTATGTCTGTGGGCTCTGGTAAACAGCTGCAGTTACTGTACGTTCCCTGGAAAGTAATGTTACCAATGCTCTTACCTTAAATTTTAGGCAGTCCAAGAGTGGGAAGAAAGTTTTTTCTTTGGTTTTCCCAATTTCTTATAATTTGAAATATTTTTATTCTTTAAAATTATTTTATTTTTTTAGTCAATAAAAATGATGGGAGTCTGCCATCAGTATGTACCTCTCCCATTTGTGTGCATCCGGCATGACAGGGTGAGAAAAAAGACTCATCTCCTTTTTCGAAACACACAGGTGAGTACCCAATTAATTGACAAGAACAATCAGCACTGCATGAGTCCAGCGGTACGGTCCTAAAATAAATAAAAGATATAATAATCAATGTAGTTAATGAACAAAAAATGTCTGAACTTACATGTTATCGTCCGTAGCTTCATTGCCTTGTGACACATAACCTCCTGTACAATTGAGGAAAAGGAAGCCGAGTTCTCCCACCATGTAAGCAACAGCAATAAAGACATTGAACATCAGCAGGTAAGACTCCCTTGGTTTGAATTTAGTTATTAAAAAACCAGCGGCCATGAAACCCACGACTATTGATATGACAGTGCTCACACCAGCTATCATGCTAGAAAAGGCAGCACTTTGATGGTACTGCACTTCCGCATACTTTGCGTAGAAATTTATGTAGCCAGAAGCACCCAGAATGTAAAACACCGCTGTTAAATTGTTGGCGATGAGCAGGGGGTTGGTGGCGACTCTCTTCAACGCTTTTTTGAAGTCTGAAACGAATAAGTAAATTCACTAGACACCCCAATGAGCTGGATGTATTTGTGAGACTGATAGGAGAATAGCTTACCCCCAAATATTCCTTCTCTGTTATTCACTGGACGAGGAATTTCCATATCGAAACTCTTATTGTGCCCTGTAGCTACCGACTGGTAAGCATAATTAGTCGCCTTCGGTTTTATCTGGCTTGGAAAGGATGCGATTAGAAAGGAAAAAATTGTCATCACAGTTCCCAAAATTATCCAGCCTGAAAGAAAAAGAGTTCGTACCTGGCACTTCGAATTGGACATACAATAATCTGTGCAAAATTTGTTACCTAACCACCAAGCACCCATCCATCTTGGATCGCTTCTGTCAATGATAGGCGTCAGACTTGGATCTATATAGGAATTCAAACACAGGAAGCCCAAAATGAAACCACCCGCAGGTCCTACGCTCCTCAATGCCATTGTCATACCTGTTGTCACACGATGTTTTTCAGTTGTGAGAATTAATAGTCTGTTAATCATTATGGTAGAAAGTGTTTACCCAATAGCTTTGGCGTGTTTTTCCGTTTGGTATTGTCATCCAAGTAGGGCTGACCAAGCGTTACGTACAGGGTGGTACCCACACCAAGTACAAACTGGGAGAAGAAGATTATACAAAGGGAAAGCAGTGGATTTTCGGCGGATTCCACCAGACATTCTTCATTGACTTTATTTTCCGTTCTGTTTTTAGAACATAGCATTGGATTCGAATCTATTGGGACAATTTATTGCAATGGTAAAAAGTTATTTGTGGAAGATATTTAATAGGAAAACGTTTGTGTTACCTTGAAAATTTGTTAAAATCACTGTGCTGGCCAAATCAACATCAGTGAATTCCTTTGTAAGTGCCAAAGCAGTGGATCCAGGACCATAGATAAAATGAGGCAGAGCCAAGATGAAGCAGGACAACGAGGAAAAAAGAACACCCCAAGCCATCCAAACTGGCTTGTTTCCTTTGCCGCCTTTATAAGCAAGGAACATTGACAGGAATATTTGACTCATTTCATTACCCGACATTAAAACACCTAGAATGTAGCAATTGTTTTTGTTCACACTTCGTTCAAAGTACTACCTCATAAAGGATCAAAAAAATTTCTACATCAGGAAGTAAAAAATTCTCAGAGAATTTAATATTACGTTTTATATATGTGTACGGTCATATACTAAATTAAAGTTTAAAACATTAAAATTAAAATCCGAGTATAGTAATTTATATGAATGAACGAAATCACAATGTGATTTGGCAGGCAAAAAATTAAATGTGAAATGTACAAACCTGTAATTTCACTTCTAATTTGAAATCTCTTTTCTAAGGTTGTCAACGTCGCTACGAAGTACACAAAGGACATGGCTTGAATCGTCCCCAGAAGTCCGTATACTATCATGAAATACTTCATTTTGGCGAATTTCTGTAAGAATTGGGGCCGCCATCGACTTAAACCGCAGGAATGCTGTATTTCAGTATCTTTCATTTTTTCCTTTTTTTTTAAACGTACAGTACAGCATGAACATGAGAATGCCACTAAAAACACGCAAGACATTAGATTAAAAACCGTCTCGAGAAGAAATTTATTCGATGTTTCAGACGAAATAAGTTTCTACTCCTGAAAATTTGAATGAAAATAATTCATGTCAGAATGACAAGTCTTTTCATCAAGGATTTATGATGTATAGAAAAACCTAGAGAAACCTCATACTTCAATGGAGTATAAGTAAGATGAGGGCAAGCAGAAGTACAACAACGAAAGGTTCATAAAAGTAAAACTTAGGCCACTGAAGTAGGAAGATACCGTGGAATGTAGGAGAGAAGAATAGGTTAATCAATTTCTGTGGAACCTGAGCATATCTGAATAGTTTGACGAAAAATGTCTAAGGTGGTCAGGCACGACGATACGTCATAAAGTGATGGAATAACCAGATCTTCTGCGCAAAGGCAAGAAAAATAATAATAAAATTGATAACAGTGAGAAGAAACGTTGGTAACTCAGGTGATCGCATTCAGGTACCTGTTTCAATACCTTCGTACATTAAAAATCATTATTGAATGAGGCCAAGTCAAGTCACTTACGAAGCCTCGGGTTTACACAGTCGATTCTGTCGTGTCGCGCACTGCTTGCTGCTGCCAAACTGATGATGCTTTTCTAAAATCCTATTTATCTTATCACTGCTCTGAAATCCATCCTTGAGAATTCTTGAATCGGTTGAACAGTTATTGATAAACAACAATTAAGTAGAATAATAATAAGTTATGTAATTGGCATTTCGAGTGTAATAGACATGTATGACGAGGCAGGGGCCAGGTAGTTGGAATTACAAATTTTTTTTATGTATTTCAAAAATATTTAATAATTTATACAATATAAATTAACTTCTAGTAATGGGTCAATTTGATTATTGTCATTGACCCATATCGGACGGTCAAATTGCAGTTGAATAATTATAGGTTCGAAACTATTTCTAACGTTCTTTATATTGGTCGTTTAAATATTGACACTCAAAAAAATGAAATGTGAATTGAAGAGCCAACGGTAATTCTTTGATATAAATAAATATCTATACCGCTTCAAAAAAGAAAACGTTTAAGGCCAGTGAAGAGATGAGTTTGATTATTAACTATTATTTCACTATTACGTACGTTCCACCATAAATTCTTATAAATCAAAAAAGACCCCGTTGTAATTGCAGTGTGCAATGACCTTTCAACTGTCTCATTTTTCTCTAGTATCTGCCAATCTGTCTGGCCTCGTTTCCTGGTCACCGTATGGTTCATCAGAATAACTTAGTTTACTCTATCCTTCTTCTCTTCCACTTTTAATCCTTTTTTTTTAATTTGATCTGGGTGCGTGAACATTTCCCTTGTTTATCAAAGCAAAGGCAGTGTCAAGCGTCAATATTTTCTTAATACTTAATAATCAGTGTGCTGTGACGTTCAATATCGGTTGTTCACGTATTAATCACAATAACAGAACAGTGAAGTCGGGTTTCAATCCTTTGTGCATATTTTCTAACACCAACAAAACATCCATCAGGGAGGAAAAAAATCCACATAATAATATTAAAATACTAATATTATATTTTCCCATAAAATGTATACATTACAAGAGGTAACAGGACATGATACTTGATAAAATACTGTAGCTTGTTGTTATCAACGCCATTCAGCAGGTTCTACTCTACCTTTGTACAACTGTACAACGAAAAATACTACGACAGTTAGACAGGAACAAATTAAGCTTTTTACACGGCTAATAAAATATTATGGTGGTACAAACAAATTTACACGGATACAGTCTTATTTATTGTCTTAGCTGTTCATCAAAACGTGTGACTTACAAAACTCCAACTTTACACGAATTTAAGTAAACTTATTGAATCCCAGAGGATTAAGGCTTTATTACTGCCCTTATGTAAATTATTTGCTCTTTGTTCTCTGCTAAATGTTGGTCACAATCTTACAGCAAGGGGACTGAGATTTATTTTAAATTAAATAAAAAATATTTTGCATTAAATATTTGATGCATATTGAAGTGTGAAAAAAGCTCTGAATGACAAAAAATTGACAAACTTAGATTAAATCAAACATATTAATAAATTTAAAAAATAAAAATGATCTTTAATAGCAGCCTCTGAAAATGAAAGTATTTATATTGGGTAAAAATTATACTACAAATATATCGATTTAACAGCTTAGGTAATCTTCCAATTCCACACTCCTTTGTCCCCCTTGATGAAATTCAGCACATAAAAGAACAAACTTTCTTCATTTTTGTTATTTTAATTTATCCAAACGACAACTACCGGTAACCACTGTTTCGTCATTTTTCTAGATTCGTGGGAACAAAACGGCCGAAACAGTAGTACTTTCCCTAAACATAATGTAATTCTGTCCGCCATGTCCATGTCTCTTTACAGCGAGACAGCTTTAAGAAAGAATCACACTGAATAATTTTATTAGAAAGGGAAATATATAATTTTGTTCTTATTTCATAAATTAAATAATAACGATGTGATAGTTACTCTACGGAAAACTGCAAAGAAATAAAACAGTGTGATAAGCAGATTATTAATTAACCCAATAGCAAACCAAAAATTACGCACATTATCATAAATTGTGCAAAAATTTAAATTCATGACAATTTTGTAAATAATTTCAAGGAATTATCACATAATAAAACATTTTTCATGTGGAAACACTCTTCCAAAGTACTGTAGCAAGCAACTGATGTACAGTTGACTATCACTTTATATATTTTCGACCTGGACACATTACCGGTATTCAACACAAGCTATGACCTGAAAATTTAAACTGACAAATGGGTACAAAGACGTGGACATAACCTATCAATTTGTGTAACATTCTACTTGGAGACAAATTTTCAATCTTCGTTCTACCTTTTTTTTTTGACTACCCAGGAAAAATGTCCACGCACAAAGGGCCCATTGGGGCGGGATCCCAGTTGTGAGGGACTCGAACCCACTAAAAAACCTGAGGGGTCCACTAAATCCTTGTGTTGGAAGTGTTGGAACGGCTTTACCCTATAATCGCTTGCATCCCACAGATTTTTAGTTGGTGTAGAACCAACTCCCGCAAACTAGAATCTTCGTTCTACCTGCTGATGACTACAGAGAGAAATGTGTAATTCACTGTACAAATATTTTTGTAATTTACTTGGATATGATTCAGACAATTATCCACTGCATCTGCCTATCAAAGTCTAATACCCATGTCTATGTAATGAGTTCACAGATTTTATTGTGGCATATTGGTAAACTTGTGTATTTAAAAATTAGAAAGGCTTTATGAATTAAATAATAAAAGCAGAATCAAGTAACAAAAACTCAGTTATGAATTTGTACCTCTCTCTCACTTCCAAATAAAACAGTAACATATGAATTTAAAATATTAACAATATGAGCAAATAAAAAATATTCAAAGATTTGGATTCACGTCTAAGTCAAATCGAATTGCGGGTAATTTACTAACTTGTTTTCGTTTCGATTTCATTTCTTTCATTTTAGAAAGACAACGTCTCCCCTGAATGATTTGGTTTATAAATTAAATTAAAAGGTTCATCTGTTTCGAGGAAAGGCAAGACATTATGAAAAAGACCCATTCAAACTTTTGATCATAGAGAGAGACGTGAAGAATCTGAAAATCAACAAACCAAAAGGAGTGCAATGATTTCTTGAAAGTGGTAAGGCATCAAATTCGGCTTTCGCTCGTTTAGAAAATTTTGTAATTAATAATCTTAATCGACCGTCGTATGCCACTTGAAAAAGACAAGAAAAATAATTTAATGAATTTATTTATGTTCAATTTTTTATTATTGAAACAAATATATGAACTTTCAATTCGGTTAATTCGTACGTTTGGATTAGAGTGTTAGCCATCTGAAAATTCAACCCGCGACTGTACTCTGTACAAAATATTCAGAGCTAAAGAATTTGATGAAAATATATATATGTAAGCAACCTAACAGTTTTAAATAACCTGTGGTGTAATTTTCATATGAAAAAATAGTTGAAACTTGAGCAGATTATTTACCAGGGCTCATCGAAACAGATCAATGCCAATCAAGTAAATAAAGTATCACACAAACAATAAAACATATAGCCTGTAAGCACCAATATAAATATAAAAAGGAACCATTTAAAAGGAACTGAACAGCTCAGGTGGTCGCAGACAACTTGTTTGTCTCCAAACCCAGTTCAACTACAGTTCAACATCAGCGTCAAGCATCCATAAATTCGGAGAAGGTTCGGTTCATTAATGAACAGATCATTTATGGTAACATAAATAATAACAAGTTGCAATCAAGTCGAAAGGATGAAAAACAAAGGAAAAATAACCTCTCTTGATTGGCGACATCTGAGTTGCTGAAGAACTTATGGACTCTACTGTTGAGATCGGTTGGAAAATTAAAATGACAATCCTTCAGGATCAAAATAGTTACGTTAATCAAGAATCCTGACTGTTGACATATGTCCAATCATTCTGTCTCTGCCTTTGCAGAAGTTCTAGCTGTTTTGTAAGATTTTGCTGAAGTTGTTCTAAGCTCTCCTATAAGAAAAGCAATGGCATTTTACATAACAAGTTCATGTTACCTACACAGACCTTCCCACTACCACCTACCTTCTCATTCACCAATTGCTGGATTTGCTGTCGCTGCTGTTCCGTACTGTTCAGTTTGTCTTCCAACTTTTTCAGGTACCGGCTCAAGTAAGCCATTTCTGTTTGAATTTCAAGATACTCCCGGGCCATCTGTAATTAAAAAAGTTCTTTCAGAAACACTGTATCTACATATATATATATATATATATATATGTATATATATACATATTATAGAAGTACTCACTTCCTTGTGTTCTTCGTAAATTTTAATAGACTCTTCAGAGGTCCGATCAGGCGGAATGGGCTGCAACTGGGATTCTATAAAGAGGTGGAAGCCAAGGGATTTCGCGCCGGTATCTGACGATTCCCTGCTACCTGTCGAGCCTGCTAAAGGAAAACAAATTCAGGTAACATTGTCTACACTATTCAGCATTTAACGTAACACAGAGTTATAGTTTACAGGAACGAAAATGGAAAATAAAAAGTTACACTGCACAAAGAGTTGAACTCCAAAGAGCAACTCGTCCTGAACAGATGTTGTCATGAGAAATCATTCTCACTCCTGAAATAAACTTGTTCTAGTTTCAAGTGCTAGAACTGCTAGTGCTCGGTGCTGAGCCGAGTTGACGTTGTTCGACTCGTTTCAATACATAATGCACACCATCAACGGTCAATTTCTTCGTCACCCCAGACATCAATCAATTGCCACCCATCAAATACGGAAACGGGACTTGGGCCAAGAAAACAAGTAATATTTTAAAATTGCGTTTTTGTAACACCAGCACGGTTAAACGTGTTATAGAGCACAACCTGCTGATTTTACAGGTATTATTCTGACAGACAAGGTGACGTATTGCAGTATCAGTAGTTGTTCCGAAAAGTCGACCAGATTTTTAAAAAAAATAGCGAGTAAGCAGCTACCTGCACTCTTGTCAATAGATTCCTGTAATATATTTTCACATATTTCATTTTCACTATCATTTTTCATTGTCATAATAGAAGTAAAGCAGAATCGTCAGAGTCAACTGCATGGGAGACACGAGAATAGTGACAAATACATTTCTTAGGTAGTGGAAATATTTTGTTGTTTTAGATAAAATTTTAAATGATTTCAATGAAAACAAAAAACTTGACACCGAACAATGCGAATATATTTCACCTAGATATTTATTTTGATCATCAATAAATGATTTAATGATTAAGTAATTAATAAATGATACAAATAATAAAGAAATATTAAAAGCTTCTTTTTAAGGAGAAGAGACAATGAGAATAGCAAACAGTTTCGAAAAATACACGGAAATGAAGCAATTTGCTTTGTAGGTATTTGAAAGACATTAAATAATAAATAAATGCAGGAGGAGGCCTGAGATTTTTTGAAGATTTCGAATACAAAGCTTTTAATTACCACCCGAATTGACCCGGCTCAATTAAAATAATAAAACTCAAATTTTTGGATTTGTAGTGCCTAACGTATGTGCACGTGTGAAAATGTTATACGTCGCACGTTTAATAGACTCTTTCGGAAATTGTAAAATGTCAGGAACACTTACAACAGGAAATTTAGGGTCGAAGGAAGTCACTCAGTATCCGAGACATTACATAATTACTATACAAAACTGCACGGCAAATAAACAGGCAGAAAAATAAAAAAAACGAATAATGCGAAACATCAAAGCGTTCACATAAATAAGAACCACTAGACTTGGTAGATTTGATAAAAATAAGAAATAATGGCATAAAATAATACAATTAAAAGTAAGATTTCAAAGTGTGTCAATAGATTTCGAAATGTATTGATTTGTAAGCACCGTTAATGCTTCGTTCGTTAGAAAGTAAGTGTGCAAACCGTAATAAACTATCCTATGTCACCCACAACACAAACATAATAACCGTAAGAAACACAATAAGTTAGTTATGGCACCAAATTTTTTTACATTAACATACAAATACTTGATATTAAATTTTCGAAATCGTTACATCCCTATAATTTTCCTTTTAGACTTGGAAAGAGGTATTAATTACGTAAGCTCAAATTTACATAAGAATCTTACTGTGCACTGGAATACGGATTTTGGTATCGCACATTTTTAGTTGAACTCCGTGACCCCCTGTACCTGAACTTTCAGACACGGTAATATCACACCGCTTTTACAACAGTTTCCAGTGTTTCGTAATAAAAAGCGTTCGCATACAAACACAGAAACGCACACACGCGTACACATACACACAAGCACAAACGTACAAAATGGGCAAAAATAGAACGACTTTAAATTGATGGAAAGCCAATGTCACACAAATGCGGTAAAATGTGATGTGTGGGTTCACTACAGCCGTCTGACTCAGAAACACTAAAAATACATCGAACAACACACACAGACACCACAATCCGCAGGGACGAAACCCAAGAAGAAAGCAAAAAATTTGGCCTGCATGCTCTCTCGTGCCGACATTTTAATTCCGTTCCCCCCCCGAACTGTATGGTATGCGCAGTATAAGTGTATACAACTGTAGTATATGAATACTGCATAAGGAAAACATTATCCTCCTCACACAGTATTTTCATAGGAAACAACAACATTCTGAAAAATATAGCACCCTGCCTTCCCCAAAAAAATTAATGATACATTCTCATCTGATATGAAGCCGAGCCATGCTTTCTAACATAAATTTTACCGTCCACGAACGCGAGATTGTTTTTGGACATCCAGTTCCTCGGAGTAACAATAAATAACCATAGGAAGATCGTAGAACAAGTCCCTAAACTTATCATAACCTCCCAATTTTCTCGTCATTCTACTTATTCGTCCCTTAAAAAGAAACTAAATGTGTTGAAGAATCCTCAACCTGAAAGCTCATGCATTGACTTCCCTTTTCATAGATGACTTCGAGTAAAATACCATATGTTTTTTTTCTCGCTGTAATAAATTTCATACCATAAAACAAAGGGATGAATTTACAGTGCTTTGTTGTGCTCACAATTTTACAACTAGAGAACTTCACTTTAATACGAATTTGCTTGACATTATTACTAGTTAACGGATACATGTGGTTTTGACTTCTAAAGCGACTGGTCTTAGTCATCAGACTGGGCACTATGCCAGTTTCTTAAATTTAATGCTTCACGAGCATTTTTAATTTAATGCAGTACGAGACTCTGTTACAAAATTCCTATTTGAAAAATCGGTTACGACTCTGATAATTCTTTAGAAACTCACATAAATAAAAAAAAACATTTTCGTCCCTCTAAGATAGGCTTTGCTTTATCGATGGTTAGCACAAAACACCTGAAGCACCTTTTTATACATCAGGATCACACATGAAATTACAGAAAATAATTAAACTAAGGTCATAATCAAGTTCATAAAATTAAAGTATGCAATTATTGTTCATTTTTCATTCCTAGTTCTTTTTCCATGATTGTTTCAAATATCTACTACTCTCTAAACATTAAAGTGCTTTTTATATTAGGTTTCAAGACTTCACAAAGTGGACAGCAGTCCAATTTTATTGACAAAAAGCTATAATGCTGGAATCCTTTCTAATTTGTTCTGAGGTTTTTGTTATTTTGGAAAATACCAACAACACAAATTATTTTGTCCTTAAAATTTATCTATCTATCTTTCTAAGTAAAATAATTAAATTTTCTTGTTGGTAGAAAAGCTCAAGCTATGTCTGTTACATATTAATATGGCAATGAGGGTCAGATCAACCACAAAATACAAAATTCCTTCTCTTGTGTTATACATCTACTAAATTTAAAAATTAAATGTCTTATTAGAGAAGAGTAATCAGTATAAAAAAAATATTATAAATTTAAAAAATATTAAAGAAGTAAATTCATTTAAAATTTGAAAGAAATGAATTTCTAATCTAAAATTTATTTGAAACTTACCATGTGTTAAATTGTTGTCTTTATAATTCCACTTATTATTCTCACTTGAATGGCTTCCCACATAAGAATCCTCCATTTCTTCCCCAATGGGTGGCCATCCTTCCTGAAATCAAAAATGACACAATATGATTATGTTGAATTTCATACATTGCTCTTTGCTTTCTAAATTAAGGAGTCTAATTACCGGATCGATGTTCAGATGTATAGGGCTTGCAAACTTTGAGTCAACAGAGTCCCAGGTCTTAGTTATGTGATTGGCTGCCTGCCTTACTTCATCAGAATTGAAGCGCTCTATAAGATAATTTTATTTTCAATAGTTGATAGTCATTCACACTTTTGTAAGTCTACTCAATTAGATTTTGACCAATTACCTTGGGTACTTGGATAATAAGGAAACTCAATTGTATCCTCTTCAGGCAAGACATCATCTACTACAATTAAAATATAAAAATGTAAAAATACTTTTGTTTTCTATTGGAAAGGTTAAATACTGTGAAATTTAAGGCACACACCAAAGTCTTCACTCTCATCTGCATACTTTACTGGTATGTCATAACCTGTAAACATTGTAATCAAGTCTTCCATTGTGTCTTTCACTGTGTTCATTGATGGACGCAAAGCTGGATCCTTTGACCAGCAACTGCAAAAATTAAAATTAATCATGTAATATATGTTAGATAATTAAACTCCTCCAAAAAATATACATTATTTTCAATTACTACAAAAGTAACAAGAAAAAAATTTTTCATTTATAAATGAATATTTGATAACAAAGATATGAAAAGCAACACTTCCCTTGATCCTCTGTTCTGTTAAAACAAATATCACACAGTTGGATGAAAAATATTAAAACACACCTTTCCATTAGATCTTCTATTGGTTTAGGACAATTTTGCAGTAATGGAGGCCTCTGACCTGTGTGTACAGCCCACATAATTCTAAATGCGGAACCAGCTATGTCATCAAATGGTTTTTGCCTACTCAAAACCTCCCACAATATTATGCCCCAGCTAAACACATCACATTTTTCTGTATAATTGCTTCCTGCAAATATAAACACCTTATAACTTAAATAAATTCTTATAATACATCATTATTCTACAAAATAAGTAAAAAGTTCTAACTTTTTAAATAACAAGTGCTGGAAAACCAATTTACCTTCAAAGACTTCAGGAGCCATCCAAGCAGCACTGCCCTTATTATTTGTCATATATGTTTTTTTATCACAAGCTGTTCCAAAGTCACAAATTTTAAGAACAGTCCCTCCAAGAACAAGAAGCAAATTTGGTGGCTTTAAGTCTCTGTGAATTAATGGTGGCTGCATATTGTGTAGGTAAGCAACACCTCTGGCACATTGCAAAGCCCAACTAACTGCATGTCCTGCTGTATATATAGGACCTGGTTTTGAGTGTAAAACTGAAATTAAAATATTTTATATTATTTAAAATACATATATTATTATTTTTAATAAAGAATAAGTAACTAATAATATTGTATTTTTACCTATTGATATTAATCCTTCACCCACACATTATTCATAGATTCTATGTACAATATCAATTCAGATAGCTGTTGTTTACCTTATTGTATTGCAGATTAGACTTATATTGAAAAAAGTGGGTGTTAACATAACATTACTTGAAATGTATGAATATATTTTAAGAAAAAATAAACTAACCATTGTACAGTGATCCTCCTTCTGCATATTCCATAACAAGACAAACTGGATTCTTTGTGCAGACCCCAAAGAGTCTAACTATATTTGGGTGAGACACTCTTGAAAGTTGATTTTTTTCAGTTGCAAATGCCTTCTTTTCCTCAGCTCCATCAATGTGTTTTATTGCCACAAACATTCCCCTCCATTTCCCTTTCCTTACAACTCCAAAAGAACCTTTTCCTACAACCTTAAAGTAAATGAAAAATTTATATCAAATAACAAACTATTACAGGGTTATGGGAATGAAATAAATCATATTATTCAATTTTGTAAAGGGAGAAAAGAACTCAGTAAATTTACAATTTAAAAGCATTGTAGTTTGGAATGACATACACTAAAACCAGTGCGAAAGCGACAACTGTTGTGTTGTAAATAATTGTAAATATATGGGATATTACAACTATTTTTATATGAATCTTTACAGAAGATTTCATATTTTATCTTCCGTTTTACTCACCTCGAATAGTTCAATTTCGTTGTAGTTAATTTCTTCGACAAAACGTTGAGGGCACGTGTTTCCCTCTTGTCTCGCCATCTGTCAACCTGCGTGTCATACCATACAATTACCGTACATATTTCAAGCACAGGTATTGTTTACTGTAACAGAAAGTTGCTCAATTCAGCCATGTTTTGATTGTTTTAAAATTCTACGGTGGTCGCCACTTGTTTTATCTAATCTAATGACACGACAACGTATCGTAAATTCTTCGAAACGGAAACTATTTGAAAACAACCAAAATATTTCCTTCGTTATTTTGTAGGGTTTTAATAGCAATTACGACGTTTAATATATCGCTACATAATGCTACTGAAACACACACAAGTAATAAAAGGTATCGAACGTTAATGTAAAAATATTTTATTCTGAATAATATTTATTCTAAATTTAACCGTTACAAATTTGAATGAACGATTACTTTTTGCAGCAGTGTTTAGAATTTCTTATTGTTGAATTTATAGTTCCTATAGTATGGAATTGGTTGCTCACAAATCAGTAACGGTTAACTACTATTACTCTGCAGTTGCTGTCACTGGTCAGATTTAGTAATTGTAGAAATATAAAAGAGGTAACATTCAAGATGTTGCCTTTTCATTACATTTTCAATTCTCTTGTGATCATTCAAAACATTTTGTTATCAAGGGTTTGTATTACAGCTATATTTCTTATCGATTACTTTATTGAAAGTAGTAAACCCCTTGCCTACATCAGGACTCTGCTCCTTACAGTTAGTTAATACCGTTAGAGCCGAGGATCACTGTATTTGGTATGGCGATTGTGGTGAATCGCCCGAAAAGGAAGGCATGCACATCAATTGCGAATACACCGGACCGGCAAAACCCGCCCAACCAGAAACTAAATCAATTCTAAAAAAATGGTGCCCTCATTACTTCTACAGAGGTAACTGTTTGCTACCTATTTTAAAAACCAGTTGACAACTCCAGAAAATTTGTTAAATTGTAATATTTTGTGCAGAGGGAGGTGATTCTATCTCCACATGTTGTGATAAGAGTCAAATGAAAATATTTGAATCCAGCATACAACAAGCAGCTGTTCTCATAGCTAAGTGTCCATCTTGTGAGACCAATTTTGTTGAATATATTTGTGAGTTCACTTGTAGACGTGATCAGAGCAGATTTATAACAGTATTAAATACTACAAAAACTCCTGCAGGTAATATTAATATTTCGTTAAATGTTAATAGTTAATAGCAAAGGTGTTCATATTACTCTTTTTAATTGGATTCTATAAATTCATTTGTAGATATTCTACTCTTATCTTGTATATTTTATATTATAGATATGATATATCAGTTATTGAAATTCAGCACAAGTAGTAATACAAAAGTACATATCAATATCAATTTAACAGCAAAAAAAGAAAGATAATTAATGAAATAAATTTGTTTTATGTTAGCAAAGTCTAACTTTAAGAAAAAAAAATTTCTACTCAATTTGTGTGGTAGCTGAATGAATTAGTTTTGTCAAATTTAAATAAACCTTAATCCTCAAGCTGCCCAAAAATGAAATAAAAACTTATTTTCAGGAGAGGGAATCACTGAAATTAACTTGTGCCTAAGTAAGAAATTTGCATATGCCGCCTATAAGTCATGTAAGGACATCTACATGCCATTGGCAAATCAATATGTGATGGACATATTATGTGGAAGACCTGTAGTGTCGTGCTCACCGGAAGCTTGGTTTCGCTTCCTCGGAGACGTACAAAGTTTCGCTCCCTTTCAAATAAACTACTTACTGTCTGATGTCGAAATCAAAGGTCTAAAGCCAATGGATATCAAAGCATATGCTTGTAATGAAACGTCATCGGTGAGTAAAAATGACTTGTTGTCCGAATGTCCCAAGTATTAGTTTCTAATAGATATATTTCAAAAAGCCGGATTCGGATGCGTGCAGTTGTTTGGACTGTCCGGATAGCTGTCCGGTCGACCACCACATCTATCGCCATGAACCTATCCGCGTCGGTGACTTGTACCTGTCTCAATTCTTAATCATTCTGATGTACATTGGCGGTTTGGCAGGAATAATCTATCTACTGGTGAAACACCATCGAATGGAAATGAGTAAAAACACACAGTAACGTAATTGTAAAAGTGGGATTGAACCGGCATATGTGTACAACATTTTATTTTTGAATGCAACAGATGATGCACGGAACACGGAAGAAAAAAATGACTGTTTCACTAAGTTTTTTGTGAATATGCGAATCCGTTTGCACAAATTGGAGGTAGTTGGAGCAAATATGGAAGAACAGATGGAGGAAGCCTACGCTCGACTTGGAAGATGTAAGAAAAATCAATTTTTAAGCACCAGAATAACACAAATAGCAAAAGCTGAAATATTTCAATCTTAATCAATTTAGAGTTGGGTTTCTTTTGAGTCATAAGAATTGTTAACAAAATACAACATTTGTCAGAATGTCTAAAACCTCTCCAACTACTGAAACGAGTGATTTTCATTTCTCAATATCTTCAATAATTACTCAGTATCAAATCTTCGGTCGGTATTATAAAAATTAAAAAGTGTAGATGGATTTCTCGTCATTAACTAATATATCTTGAAATCTCACACACGTCATTACTTAAACCAATATTAATTAGGTTTTTCCATCTACCCTTATATGCCTGCAATTTTATTCTTGGTTGCAGTAAAATCATACAAATTGTCAAACGCTAAAGATGCGGCCACAATGCTGGTAGAACTAGTAAAGTAGTGCTTCTACATTGTTTTTGTTTAAATTTTTAGTGTGCGCCTCCAAACCGTGGATGTTCATATTTGCGGTCTTGATTTTTTGCTTCTGTCTCACACCGGGTGTGTTCTTCATAAAGATGACAACTGATCCCATAGAATTATGGGCAAAACCTAGCAGTCAGACCCGAATCTACAAAGACTATTACGATGCGCATTTCGGGCCATTCTACAGGACAGCACAAATCATATTGCGATCGGTTGACGAGTCAACTTTCATTTACAACGATACCGATTCCTCCCTTCTCATTGAATTCGGACCTGTGTTTAGGCAGTCCTTCCTGTTGAAGATGTACCAATTACAACAATCAATTTTTGAGGTTTTGTAAATTGTTCCATTACTTTAAACATTCCGTCAAACCACAGATCCTTTTTCAACTTTTAACTTTTTTCATGAATAGGGGAAATGCCGGAAAAAATGACCATGCGACAATAAAACTGTGATTGCAACAATACATTAAATTCTTAAATGTTAAATCTTGTATGTTCAACTTAACAGATATCGGCCAATGGTTACACTCTCAAGGACCTCTGCTTCGCTCCACTTTCGTTAGGACCAAAGGCGGAAGATTCCTCAGCGTGTTCTGTTTTTGGTGTCTGGAGTTATTTTCAAAATGATGAGGATTGGATTCATAGAGAAGACTACCCACAGCACTTGCTCCTTTGCTTCAAGTAAGTGTAGCGATAGTGATTTTGAATGACAAACAAAATTAAACAACAATCGACATTCTTATCAACCTCTACCAGTTTCAAGCCCACACTATTTCTTTTTCCTACTATATTTGTCGTGATTTTATTCTTTCAGTAATCCGTATTTGCCCGATGAGTGCATGGCTCCGTGGGGAGGACCTGTTCTTCCCGAAATAGCTCTAGGTGATTTTTTAAAATACGGAAAAGATATGTATGGAAAACCTCTTTATGAAAGAGCAGACGCTTTAGTATTAACATTTTTATTAAAAAACTACGTCAATAAAACACTGCAGGCACCGGCCATGGCTTGGGAAAATAAGTACGTATGAACCCACAGAAGAATAAGAGTATTTAATTGAAAGTCATACATTGCCAGATTGCGCTTCAGGTTTATAAACATCTGCAAAGAGTTCGAAAAAAAAGAGAGGGGAATTCAAATATCATTCGCAACTGATCGATCTATCGCCGATGAGCTGAACCGAACAAGCGAATCCGATGTGCTGACCATATTGATCAGCTACGTAGCAATGTTCCTGTACATTGTGGTTTTCCTTGGTAGGTTCTCCACTTGGAAAAGGATCCTGGTACGTTCGTGTATGTACTGATTTCAGCAAACAGATATTCTGTTCCCCTCTAACAAATTACTGATTTCAGGTTGACTGCAAAATAACTTTGGCTTTTCTGGGTTTAGCTTTGGCGGTACTGTCGATTGGATGCTCGGTTGGATTCTTCGGATATGTAGGTCTCCCTGCGAGTCTTATAATCATTGAGGTTGTGCCATTTTTAATTCTGGCCATTGGTGTGGACAACCTCTTCATAATAACACAGTCGTACCAACGACTGGAAGTGAAACCAGGGGAAAGTTTGTCTGACCGAATGGGAAGAATGTTAGCCCTGGTGGGACCCTCAGTCACTCTGACCAGCGCATCGGAATGCTGCTGCTTTTTTCTTGGTACTGATTAAGCTGTACGCATGGCTATAGGCATTCTTTTTAATTCTGGTGTCATTCTTGACTATTTCAGGTGCTCTGTCTTCAATGCCTGCTGTTCGTGCTTTCGCACTTTATGCTGGCCTTGCTCTTTTCATTGATTTCATCTTTCAAATTACTTGCTTTATTAGCATTCTCAGCATCGACTCTCGTCGGCAAGAGGTTTCTTTTCTATCTTTCGAAATTTCTTTTAATTCTTCTCAGGGTTTATTCCTGATGTCTAAAAATTCCCACTCTCATTTTCAGGCAAATAAATTGGATGTTCTATGTTGGCTCAAGAGCTCAGCACCCATAGCAAGAGATGAGAGCTTCATATTGATGTGTTTTAAAAACTACATGGTACCTGTTGTAATGAATCGATACATCAGGCCCATCGTAATAGTTTCTTTTTTTACTCTCTTTTGCTTCTCATTGGCATCCATACCCTCTTTGAATTTGGGTCTTAATCAGGAGTTATCAGTTTCCAAAAATTCTTACCTGTACAAATATTTTACGGTACTTCTTTAGTGATTCAATATTATTTTCTAAGTTCTGTAGTGTTCCTCTATTGGACTGTTTTCTTACTTGTAGGATCTCCGAGAAGTTCTCTCTATTGGGCCGCCACTCTACTTTATTGTCAAGCACTCAGGACTAAACTACTCCCAGCCCAAAATTCAGAATTTATTTTGTGCTGCTGCAAGATGCGATTCTGATTCATTAACCTACCAAATTTTGATGTCATCAAAATCTCCTGAGCAGTAAGCCGCGAGACATGTTGCTTTATGTCCTTTAAATTTGACCATATTTCTATGTGGCGTGTGGAACTTTTATAGAACGTATATAGCAACTCCTGCAGCCTCCTGGCTAGACGACTACCTGGACTGGTCGAGTTTTGATGCATGTTGTAGAATGTACCCAAATAATACTTTCTGTCCGCATGCGAATTTATCTTGTGAGCCCTGCCCAAAGGAAGAGCAAGTGAAAAAACGACCTTCTCCGGCAGATTTTAATCGCTTCATTTCTTTCTTTTTGAGTGACAATCCGGATGCTGATTGCGCAAAAGAGGGTCATCCAATGTATGGGTCTGTTAGTATACTTCTCAGTTTGCATTAGTAAAATTTACTTGTAGGTTTTTTACTTAATTTTTTATTTATTTTTTTACTCAGCTTGTGAAACTGGTGCCTGAGAAAGTTGATTCCGAGGGTTTTCTTAGGCACAGAGTCGACGCAAATGCCTATATGACGTATCATACGATACTAAGAGATTCGAAAGACTACTACGAGGCTTTAGATTCAGCACTAAAACTTGGAGATAGAGTGACAAACATTATAAATGATAAAATTACAAAGATGAATTTGGAAATTTCAACAGAAGTATTTCCGTACAGGTAGTTCTACATCGATCACAGATAAAACTGACTACTCATACCATTTTTAGGTAGAATGCAGCTACTTTTTTTTTTTTAGTGTTTTTCATGTGTTCTATGAGCAATACTTGACATTCTACAATGATGCAATTTTGGACTTGGTTTTGTCTTTCTTAGCAATACTTATAACATCTTGTCTTCTCCTTGGTTTGGATTTATGGAGTGCTTTGTTGCTGGATATCACCATATCTATGACTACAGTAAATGTAGCTGGATTTATGTATTGGTGGAATATTGAACTCAATGCCATTTCTCTGGTCAATTTAGTTTTGGTCAGTGTTGGTTACAAATTGCACCTTTCTTTTTATTTATTCTTTTTTATTTTCATTGTGTGTCTCCCTCAATTAATAGACCATTGGGATAGCTGTTGAATTCTGCAGTCACCTGACCCATTATTTTGTTCAAACAGTAAGCAGTACTCGTATTGAAAGGGCAGCAATTTCTCTGTATAACATGGGAAGTTCGGTATGTGGCACCTATTTCTATTATTTGCTTTGTAAGACCAAAGTACTATTTTCATGCTGTTAACTCAGGTGTTTGCTGGGATAACATTAACAAAATTGATTGGAATCATTGTCCTGGCATTTGCAGAGTCACAGATTTTTCAGGTGTTCTATTTTAGAATGTTTTTCCTAATTATTCTTTTTGGAGCACTCCATGGACTCATATTCCTCCCTGTCATGTTAAGTTATTTAGGTAAATATGGAAAGGCAACATCTTTCAAGGTTATTATATTATATTACATTAACATATTTATTTCAGGATCAGATCCCCACATTTATTATGTTAATAAATTCAGCAGGAGTGACTGAAAAATCCTGTAAATGAGGGTGGCAATATTCAATGTGACTATAATGTGAGTATTGAAGAATCATGTTGGGCTTCACATTATCCATGGGCACACCAGAACAAATTATTTTTGCACCAGTCAGAAACCTTTGAAAATATTTGAAATATTGACAAAAAATGCAACTATTGAATGCACTTTCTGTGCAATTTGTAAATAGAAAGAAATAAATTCACTGGAAGCATCTCAGGCATTTGTATCCTCAGCAAGCCAGACATTTGTCTAAGATAAAACAGGAAATGTAGAATTTATGTTTTCTACAATAACACATTCTTTGCTGTCACTTGTTAAAGCAGTGCCATAGAAAGAAAAAAAATTTCAATGAGCTTAAAACGTAAATGGTAGGACAGTAAATTATACTGTGATGCCAGGTGGGTTTTCATTTTGATGATTACATTTTTGCCTTTGGAATCTACTAAACCGCGACAAATGTGCTAA
The DNA here is from genome assembly GCA_037055365.1 of Polyplax serrata. Lineage (NCBI taxonomy): Eukaryota > Metazoa > Arthropoda > Insecta > Psocodea > Polyplacidae > Polyplax > Polyplax serrata. Next base: position 16,410,728 of record JAWJWE010000036.1, on the reverse strand, counting down.
ATTTTAAAATAGCATCCAGAGCTTGGTGAACGCGGATATAAAAATTATATTTATAAACTGAAACGTTTTCATCTCCTTGTAGTCACATAATTGGTTACCATTTATTTAAATCTAAAATTGATAATTTCATTTGTAATTTTTCAAAATTTATATTTCACTTAAGCCTTTACGTTTACACCAGAGTTTATGTCAGAATTGACTTCTGCCACGTCTATCGCCCAGCGTGGTACATACGTTGGAAGTGTAGAAAATTGTTATTAGTCTTTAATCGAGCATGAATTTAACTTAAATATTTACAATTGTTTACTCTTTTATGTTAATTTTTAGAACTCTTGTTTAGGTAAGAGGGTACAAATTTTATGGTAGAGGTGAAATATTTACTTTTGACCACATATTTTCTTTCTTTGCTTTCAGGTGTACAAGTCATGGATGATAAGAAAATTTTAACGAGCGTTCCTATCAAGCAGGAGGGAAACGCCTCAATGGCAAAAAAGGTTTTGCTGTCGAGTGCAACATTTCCTCCACTAATGAATAAACACCTTTCCAGCGCAAGGTTACCATCATTCAAACCGCCTCGAGATTTATTTTTGACGGGTACCGTGACTGGAAATTCAAATTCAACGTTCAATTTCAACAGCAATACCAAGAGCACCAAACGGACGTTCGTGCCAAACGTACATGTTACAAGGAGAAAAGGAAACTGGTTAGGAAAAACTGCTATTTATTTTGAAGACTTACAAATTTGACCTTTTTGAGAATTGTTTTTGTTTGATTTCAGTGAAACTCCAATTACTGATTCAACACCAGAAACAAATCAGAAAAATAAAGATAAAGACAAAAATAAAAAAGGTCCATACAATAAGAGTAAGAGAAACCCCAATATTGTTCAAACCAAAGGTGTGTTCTCTGAAGGTTTGGCACCTGGGAGAGTTAAAGCTTATGGTAGTACATCAGGTGACAGAGTATCTGAGAATAGTCAGATGTTAGACAAACCAAAATTAAATTTAACAAAAGCAATACATAAACTAGAAGAAGACTCAAAATTAAAGTCTCTTTTAAAGGATGACTTTATAGATGATCCTAGTCAAGTTCCTGATATTAATTTCATACCAAAGTCACTTCCATTAATTTATAATGGTAGGTACCAAGCTTGTATATTGTAATTAAATAAGTGCAATTTCATAGTTTTTGTAATTCATAATGTCCACTATTATTTAGTTAAAGCAACAGATCCTTCTGATGACTTGGAGAAAACTTTTGAGACATTGCAAGTGAAGAATGAGAAAAAAGTGTCACACATTAATGTAGATAAGGAAAACAATATTTTAAGTTCTGATTTTGATGGTAATCAAGGCCCAAAAATGCTATTATTTGAATTTCCTAGCTTGCTGAGAGAAGCAGAAGATACTGCAAAGAAGAAGAAAGCATTGAAAAAACAACAGTGTGATGCAAATAGTGTTGAGGTATGTTTCTGCTAATTTAATATTCTTATAGAATTAATGACAGATGGAATGCTTAAATACTTAAGTCTAAGGATTGAATTAAACCATCATTTATGAGATGGATGGTCAATGCTTTGAAGTGTCAGACATCATCTGCATCTGTTCTTTTTGGCTTAAGCAACAGAATGCTGTGATTGTGACTAGAAGTTTGGTAAAAAGTTAATGGTACGATCAATAAATAAAAATCTGTAGTAGTTGTACTTTTTCCTCTGTAACAAATTTTATTACAAGCTTCAACATCTAGAATCAGGTCATTATGTGTACATTCATATTCATTTGCAGTCTGAAATTTAAGTGTACATCTTTGGCATTGATTGTGTCTTAATTTTGTTTAACACTACTATAATTTGTATTTTACAGGAAAAATGTGAGAGTTTGTCTTCACTTGGAGAAGGATTCTTTGGATATTTAAGAATTCATGAGAATGGTAGGGCTTTCCTCGTTGTAGGTAAAACTATTATTCCATTGTGCGAGAACAGACATGGGACCAGACAGGTCTGACATTTTTATAAAATTGACAAAGAATTTTGAACAAAGTTCTTTGATTCTTAATATCAATCTTGATTTGCAGGAGATTATGTCAGCCGCTGTCGAAAAAGAGACACTAAAAGGAGAACTCATCAGCCTTGGAACCATCGATTCCAGTTTCACTTGTTCCGCGAATATTTTTCAGGGAGTCAAATATGCCTGAACTTGAATTAGAAGACCTAATTAAAAATGACTTTATTTACAAATTTATGTACATTCTGAGACCTTTAGTAGTTTAACAGGCCTGTTATGGTGCCACTTGAAGTGAAATTTTCTCTTGTATAAAATCGACGAAACTGGAAACTTTGGTGTACACAGATGGCGATCCCGAACCACAGGGTACCTGTCCCCACGAGACGACACCGACCACTACCTTCGTGCCATTTTGGGTGCTCACTAGAGGTCCTCCAGAATCGCCCTGAAAGCAGGAGGGTAATGCATTTTATCCAAACCGATATTTTTCTCCTGATTGTCTGAAATATATATACATACGGAACAAGCAGAGAAACGCCCCTTTGTGGATTCGGTGCATATATTACTCAGTTCGTTGACATCGATGTCCTCTTTCTTGTAATAGTCAGAACAAACTTGGAATTTCATCAGCGGCAGCGTAACTTTCTGTAGTGTTTCTGGCATTATTGACAAAATCGTTCTAGATGTACTGCCCCAACCTGCAAAGTGGTATTTGAAAATGAGTGGTGATGTTCAAACTAGAGTACACTACTTCTTAGAGGCTTAAATGTACCCGTCAGAACTGCGTCTCCCGTAGGTTCTTCGTTCAGCTTCGGTAGAGCAATTGGTTGAACGAATTTATTGAACGTAAATGGCTGTTGCAAGATATGAATGGCCAAATCGTATGGATTTACCTTACTATATAGCAGAAGAAAGTGATATTGTTAGTACGGCCGAAGTGCACCGCAAGTGGATAAAAAAATTGATTTGACGTACCCGGCATACTTAGGGTGTACTATACTTTTTAGGATGGTTGATTTCTGTGCGTTTGGACCCTCGTGTTTGAGATTGATTATGCCAGCAACTACCTGAACATACCGATTTGGAATTTTTACGGATGCTTAATGTCAAGGGTAACAGTAAAATTTAGAAAAAATCCAATTAATACCTCTATGTATGTGAAAGGTGGTGTCTTAATTTCTGTCACACAGTGCGCTGCAGTCAGGACAACCCTTTCGGTCAATATTGAACCGCCACAAAAATGCATTTTCAGAAGACCCCGAAACCTCAGCGAAGTTTGATAGGGAAATTCCCCTGAAATTTAATTTAGATTCAAAATTTTTTTTTAATGTCTTAACTATGTCTATTTGGTATATTCTTTTTATTAATACTCGTATCCCTTTCAACAAACATTAATTGTTTTACGTACCTTCCTTAGCTTTTTCGCCGCCGACGATTTTGAACAGGTCATCAGACATAATTTCTGCCAATGCGTTGACCGGAGTCACGAGAACCGCCAATCCGGTTAAACCTGCAGGTTCGAAAAAGTCCTACAGAAGACCAATTTCTAAGAATAAAAAGAAGTTGACAACTGCTTTAACGACGGATATTTACCAATAATGAGTGTAAGTAAAATGTTGGTTCCGGTCATGACGAAATGCGTATCTTTGTTTGTCTTAAGACCTAACTAACAGGCAATTGAGAAAAAATTTGTTTTATATAGGCTAGAGGTGGATCTACAGATACCTCTTATCTCCGCCTCAAATAGATAACCCATGTGAAATTATAGGGATGAGAAAATTCGGCGCAACCGAAAACCCTCCATTACTACGTCTGCCTCTACTATTTTTATGGTACCTGGAACAATTGATGTTGTTTGAATTCAGCCAGTCAATATAGCCAGCATCCAATACCTTGTCAATTTCCGTACATATTTTACTTAACGAACCTTCTTTTAAGTTCTTTGGCAGAAATGCTACTACAATTCAACAAGTTCCTTAACCATCTATGTATTTTATTGTTCTTCCCTAATACGAGGCACCTAATCGTGTTAGGACCACTGAAACTTCTAAAATTTTAGGTATTCAGGTTTTAATACTTTAATACTTCCTTTACGTCTGTCTATAACTTATATGTCTATGTATAATTATGGCCTTTTTATGTATAATTCGTATCTAACTTAGGCGGTCTTTTTCACTCAATTTTAGAATAGGAATGAAAAAGGTGACAATTTCTGTCGAATGGATGCTCATGATACTAAGAACAATGTATAAGTAACTGTGCCTACAGTTGTTATTTATCGGCGTATCATTCAACAAAGATTTTACGTGGTGAAAAGGTCTTACCAAACAGATTTTGTTGGTTTGTATTTAGCTAGGTTCACCTTTTCAATTGTGATCTATTTTTTAAAGCTTGCATTTTCAAAGTAATTTGGTAACCCGGTTACCTAAATTGAATGTATTATTTTATTTACTACTCGGTGTGAAATTAGGACAGATAATGCTTAGACGTTGACCTCCTAACCTAGATGAATGGGTTTTCCTAAACAGATCTTCTCATGGGATCCTGAGATTGGGGTAGGTCCTGACTTTAATTTGAATCAGGAAAAAAGACCAAAATCTGATGTAGTAGTTCATTATCATATCATGTTCTCTATTTAACGCGTAGCATTTTAATTAGAGCCGAAGTTTCTATGTATTTATTTCGAAAATATATGTGATCGTCTTATGTACTTTTGTAGCACTCAGATATTCGGACATTAATCTCTCGGTTGCGGCATAAATGAATAATAATCCTTGATAAATAATAATTTAAATAAAAATAATAATTTTGAAAATCTGAAGAAATCAAAACAATTTAAGATTCTTTTGAATTTGGAAATTGCACTATCTTTTCTAAGCTTTGTTGTAGGAGATAGTCAATTTTGTATCTAATTGCTCAATAATCTTTAACAGTAATGGTTTTCCGAAAGCACAATGTTTTCAACTGAACCATTTCAGAAATAGTACATGACTTTTGGATCACTTCATTGCATCCCGAATACATTGAAAAGTATTTATGTAAATTTGAATTTGGTAAGGCAGTCCCATTTTTTCCTCAAATGAACGAAAAAGTAAACTTCTATTTGATTACAAGTAGGAATATCAAAAAACTATTTAGCTACTGATAGAATCTTCACGGTTTCCCAAAATTTGGGTCACATTTGATTCGACAACAAGAGAGGGACTGATAAACCGTTTCAAATTCTTTACCAGTTCATTATCAGACATCAAACATTGAATTTTTACTTATCTTCAGAATATCCGACAGGTATTGAAGTAAGTTAATGGTGTTGTGTCCACGCGAATTTAATTAATTTGCGAGACTTGACGAATTTCGTTTCGTGAAAATTACAATTTTCGCAATAACGTATTAATTAAAGTTTTAATTTATGTATTTTACTATTAACAGAAATTATACGTTCAAGCGAAACACTGATAATTCTAATGTAATAATGACCGACACTGAATTGATCAATTAATTAAGTCGACTCTTGGGGAGTCGGTACTACTTGTTCTTGGGGGTTAAGCGACGCCGAAACCCCGGGTTCAGCCACCAAATTCTGAATCATCGGGGTAGCTGAAACAAAACAAAATATCCTTTGCACCCAGTTTATGAGCCCAGGATAAATAGTGCAGCAAAATAAATTATGGTCAACCAGAGGAAAGACGATTACAACTGAATAAGTGAAGTTTAGAATTTAATCAAATTGAAAGGCTGATTCTGTTTTTAAATCCTTCAGGATTAATATCAGAATGAACATGTATACTTTCGTAGGTACAACAAAAACATTCGATTTTAAGGGTCAAATCAAAAGTACTCTTCTCTATGAATTTCGTGCTCCTGACTGCTAGAGGACGGCAACTGTAAGAAAATTTAACGGTTCTTCCCATGGTAGAAAGCATACAGTTACAATAGATAAAATATAATTAACTGTTTCGGATTCTATTCAATTTGAACAAAATGGTGGATAGAACCCCTAGTATTACACCCTTTAATATTTATTGCCACAGTTGCCAATTCTCAATGTTAGTTTCAATTGATCATCATCAGAAAGAACGAAAATTGCGGTTGACTAATGTGAGGTTTACATATTTTTATCAATCTCAATCAAATTAAGTTCGACAAGTTTAGGTGTCCGGGGTGTTCCAAGGAAGACAGAAGGAGGAAAAAATAAATACTCCGATTGGCAACCTGGTCCAGGTGTTTTACGAAATCCTTCAGGCGACTGCCGTTTAACAATTCTTTATGGAAATTTTTAACCCTCGCTAAATTGCTCGCTACCTTTGAGCTAGGAAGTCCAACCCTAGATTTACTGCTTTAGAGTGACGCCACGCAGATTAAATACAATGAGTAAAATTAATGTGTAATAGCCCAAACAGTCCGAAATAGTAAATGAAAATTGCAGTCAGTCGGACAAAATAGTACTGTATGTGCGCGATCCATTCGACCGGAGCCCAAACATCGCCCTATTTGTTGAATGAGTACCCAGGGGTTTGACAGTTGCCTCCGATGCATAGTGTTGGACGATACGTCGGGGCGTGCGTGACCGTATGTATTTGCGTAAAAACAAGTTCAATTTCCGTTAGAGAAACCGCGTGTCCAGGTTTATTCGCTCTTAATTATGGGCAGTTTATCAGTCAAATGATGGATCCTGCAGGGAAACAATGAAGTTTCCAACAGGTTGGAGTGCAAATTCTGTAATTTTGATACTGGTCATCCTGTCGAACGTAAGCAGCGCACAGGACACAGACCATGGAGGAGACTTTCTGATCACGTTCTTTAAGTCCGACTTTTTGAGGCGGCTCAGACACAGGCGGGACCTGTCAGAGCCTTTTTATCATCAAATGAAATGGACTCATTCGGCATGGCTGGGACAACCGTCAAGGAGCCCCCGACTTTTCTGGACACCTAACGACGACAATGTGGATTTTCGGGTGGAGGCCAACACCATTGGAGGAATTGTCATCGGATTTAACAACGAAGACTTTATTGTGCTGTGGGTGGATGATGCTACTGGAATTGCTCATGTCGAGGTACAATTTGCCTTTAATTGTGTTTAGTCCATAAAATCTCACAAGGAAGACTTAGCTGTTGGGAATCCAATTTTGAATTATAACTCTCATGCTCGACTTCCAGTAAAACTTGTACTCTTTGAATGTAAAACTGGATTTTTTTGTTTGAGAGTACGGCAAAAATTGGGCAATTTATTTGTCCAAGTTTTAGCTCGTTTTTTGGAATAAAACAAATTTTCACTTAACCAAATTCATGGAAAAAAGTCTTAAAGCCTGGACAAAACAGTGTAGGAAATGTACCTTACAGAAGAAAATAATCATATATACCTTAAAATAGATAAAATAATTGAAATGCGAAAAAGTGGTTCAGGTATTGGCTTCGAAGCCTGAGGAATGCTGCCGGTCTTAATGATATGACTGATGGTGAAGGGGCACACATGCGAAGGTAGAGATTATTATGATGATGATGATGATGCACAGTGGCACTGATTGCCTAATAGAAAATATTTTGTATTAATTAAATGCTGAGCCAATTGTTATTTCTCACGAGATGGACACCAGAAGAACTAAATTCAGTGCACCTAATTTTATTATTCTAGAATAAGAACCAATTTTCTAAGAACATGATTCTGTTCTAAAGCCAAAAAATGAACTTTTATTCTTTGAATAAAATGCGAAACTTAAATCTAAAACCTAAAATTTAAAAATAAAAAAAAAGTTATCACAAGATTTGATAGTCACCTGAGGGTAAATGCAAATTTACGCATATGTGAACATATGATAACGACCCAACAGAAAATAACGAAAACAATGAAATTTACCAAGAATATGATGCAGAGGTAGGACTACAGGTCAGCAATTTATAGGTCATTCTTTTCATCAATTTTTGCATGAAGGTAACGAGGTTGAGCCCAAATTAATGAGAGGAAGAAAATGGATGAAAGATTACAGAAATGAGAACGTAGCGGAAGATGATATTGACATTGACGCTGACGCATGGCCAAGAAGGAAAATAGACGATAGTGAAAATGAACAAGAAAAGGATAAGAAGTGGATTCTCAAGAGAAATTTTTTACTGCACCCCAAATTCTCACACAAGAAGACAATAAAAGATTTCTCAGGACCCAGTTAGATTCCCACGCAGAAACCTACCTGAGCCAAGACATGGTCTGAGCGGCCTATGCTGTGGATGATGGGATTCCCATGTGTTTTTTCTTTTCTCAGTCAGAGTAAACCCCTCCCAATTTTTATAGGATATCAGAATATAGTAATTATTCAATGCTATCACTCTGGTTCACGAGGTTGTAATATTTGCGGTAATACGATATGGTATTATGTTTGGTTCAAAGGCAAACTGACACATAAGCTAAAACATATTTATGAATTCGTTAAATTTCGACAGGATGATAGCATCAGGTCATCATCTCTCGGTGGCAATATGGTTAATTAGGATTTTATAGGAAGTAATTAAAAAAAGTAGTAATGTAATGAAATGTCATGAAAGAATCAAGTGACAAACAATAGAATATTTAAATGATTAAGACGAGGAGAAAGGAAATTTCGTGAATCACAGTCTCTGAAAATACAATAGGTTCTTCTACCATTATTTTGGTTCAGTTACTCTGATAAAGAAAATACCAAGTTGTCTTGATGGGTAATGACGCAAGAAAATTTGAAAAAGTCGAGGTCGCCAACTGAACTGAAAAGAAAAGGCAAATTCAATGGATTTTGGACTCCTCTCTTGTTCTTGTCACATTCCGGGCAGACATGCACAAAACAGTAGTTAATTTGAAGGAGAAATTTGCAAATATGGGTAGTATGTATAGGACGATCTACCCTACATAATTTTAAATTTGCTGTTCCGAACTTGAAACTAAGTGTCAGAATTTCTCTTATTAGTTATTGGAATAATTAGTTATTCTCCAAAAGTACTAGCCGAGTATTAGTTTTATTGAGGCGACCCAATTGCTTTGGGAAACTCTAAAATTCAGAGATGTGACCGCAAACTCTTTTCTTGGATATGTGCGTGTACTAATACAATGAAATAAGAGGGGAACAGCTGAATGAAGGTTGAGAAGGTGAAGGCACATGCCAAGGCAAACATCTGCCTTCCATCTGCAGTTCATAGAAAACCAGCTGTCAACCACCTTGGTTCTCATCCAGTCCTCCAGTCCTTACCGTCTCTGTCTGAGTCCGTTGTCTACCCCTGATAACTCAAAAAATCGGACCATTTCTGCTCGACTGCATAACATCAGGCAATGAGTTTCTTTTTTGTTGAAATGGTAATCAGCTTACAGAATATATTCGAATTGCGTTTTCTCGAGTATATTATCCATAATTATTTATTCCGAAGAAACATCAAGATCTATTATTTCTGTAGAGAACTTGACACTCTAAGAGAGTCCTCTCCGTTCAGTTGGTTATTTTGTTTGGCTACATACACAAAGGTTTTAAGTGAACCATAATATCGAAAGGATGAATAAAACCAAGTTTCTTCGTATAAAATTAACAGACAAAATTTGAATCGAGCTAAAGGTATACGTAATAAGTGGTAAGGCATGTAAACGCTCATCCACTTTAAATTTTGTCCTCATTAAAGACTTATTATTTGTGTGAACCTAGTGATGAGACACCCTCCATTCTTTTTTTTTGCTTTCACCTCACGTATAATTAAAAGTTGGCACTAGATATTGATGGACGTGCCTATTCCAGGTAATTCAAATATTCTGCCGTTGCATTCTTTTCTATTCCTACGGTATTCATATGTATGACGGGACATATGGGAATCAAGTATCTCATATCTCATTGTAATGTGTAATTTTCAACGCCAATATTCAGACAAATATAACACTCTAAATTCTTAGTACAAATTGAAGAAGTATTATCTATTGTAGGTAATGTTAGTCCTATTGGAGAATAAAACTGAAAATGTTAGTCCAAGCGTTCGACAAAATGGTAATGTTAGTTTTGGTTGCAAACATTATTTATTATTTGGCGCTAACATTGTGACTAGAAAGTCGGAAGTTGAGGTCAGAAATACTTTTGTAAAACAACCTTTCTTTTAAGGTAATTGCATGTTCTTTCTACATTTATAGGACTACCACTTTGGTAACAGTTCGAAGATTTTGTTCAGGGACACCAAAAAAAGTTACCAAATAATTGGAGGAGACCAAAACATGACGCACACAAAAATTGCATTCAGAAGGCGTTGGAACACTTGCGATTCAAACGATTCTGTCCTAGGGGTAAGTCTTCTCTCAAGGGAAGATAATTTATTATATATGTTTATGAAATCAATGAAACAGCTGCGCTGTGCTTATTTTCCAGTCGGACACAGTTCTCATTAGTTGGTCTATTCACCCAAATGACGAGATCGATAAAGATCTATCAAATTTGTACTCAGAAGAGACAATTGCGCTGCCTCGTATTTTCCACGGGCAAAAATATCTTCTCCTGCAGGCTCCAGCTCAAATGGAGATACCGAAAGGACATAACGTCCACCAATGGGATGTTCTCATGCGTAATGTACTGTATCAGACCTAAGAAAGCTGATACAAAAGAGGCGCTTGTCTAACGATGTCTTCAACGCTTTCAGGTCATAATTAGCAATAAAACAGCCACACAATACTGGTGCAAGGTGTTCAGAAATCCTCCGCTGCCCAAGAAGAGTCACATAGTAGCTTACAAACCCATGATCCTATCCAACAACACAGATCTCATCCATCACATGTTCTTGTACGAGTGCGATGTTCCACCCGGCTTTTTGGACAGTTACGCTTCCTCAAACCAGAATGGGTACCCCTGCTACACTGACGACATGCCCAGCGATTGGGAAAAGTGCATCACACCCGTAAGTTGTATTTTTGAATGTCTGATTAGCCCATGATTAGAATCCTTAGCTGTAATCCTTTTTTCAGGTTGCTATTTGGGTAGTGGGTGGTGGTCGCAAGGTATTCCCAGACCATATTGGTCTACCCATTGGTCCGCGACAAACGTATTTCATGCTAGAGATCCATTACAGAGATCCAGGTCCGATACCAGGTATGTGGCTTAGGTATGCGTGGTTTAACTTCTATTTTATGTATATCCACTAAATTTGTTTTTACCTCGTAGTTATAGATAACTCTGGTTTTCGACTATACCACACAGAGGAACTTCGACCTTTTGACGCCGGCATCCTGATGACTGGGGTAAAGGTGACGCCATTGCATTTGGTACCACCTGGGCAAATGGGGTATAGATCTGTAGGTCTATGCAATGACGTTTGTACAAACAAGGTGAGTCAAACATCCGAAACAAAACCCCGCACTTTGTATATACATATGACAATAACTTACTCATTACATTTCAGTTATTTCCACGTATGGGTATTAAAATTGTGTCCGTTCTTCTACACTCACATATCCCAGCCTCGTCAGTCAGACTGCGACACGTTCGCGGCGATGGGGAAATGAACCCAATTGTGGAGAACAATAAATATGAGTATTCGCATCAGGTAGACCAGAGGCTAAAAGAGGAGGTGACGGTGTTTCCCTCTGATCATTTGATCACCGAGTGCGATTACACCACAATTGATGAGACATCTCCTGCTTTTGTGAGTAACTCGTATCTATTTATATTTTATAAAATTTCTTGTAAATAATTTTTTCGATTTCGTTTCCCCTATCCACAACCTATGAGACCCAGGCAAAATAAGCTGGCGATTTACGAATTATACCGAACCTGATTGCGGCCAACAAAACAAACCTAACACTAAATTCAAGAAGCTCACCGACCTGTCTGTGTTGAGATGATTGTTACACTAGATAAAAATCACCCAATCACCTCCCTTAGTTCCCATTCAGTCATAACTTCTTAAGTACCATATGAATGCTATGAAACCATTCGAGTTCATGATATTCTGATTTCAGGGGAGTCGATTTTCCAAAGAGGAAATGTGTTCGTCATTTGTTACGTACTATCCACGAACAAACTTATCATCTTGTCACAGTATGACACCGGTGCGTCACTTCTTCAAGGCTCTGGGCATAAAATCATTCTACAATGTTACCATGGATGACATCGAAACATATGTCATGAAAACCATTTCCAAGTAAGGGTTCAATTCAGTGCTTTAATTTCATTTTTTATTTGTCAATTATCATAATTAATTTTAAAAATTAATTTTGACAGTAGTCTTCACAAAATGCCGAGTCTGCCAGCTATGAGCATTCATGACCCGGACACAGATGCCATTGCGAAGCTTGTGAAAATCTTATCGAGGGACAATGGTCTGCTAAAATTAACTATAAACGAGCCCAATGAGTTCAGAGGGAAAAACCTCAGCAAGTACGTTGAGTCTCTACCCTGGGCTGATATGCTCTTCACAAAAAGTTTCGAAAGTAGCCTGGCCAATGGCCTACAAATTGTCTTGTGCAGATTTAGGAACAACAAATTGGCAATAGTACGTTCAAATATGCTTTATTTTTATTAAATTTAAAAAACTTAAATTAACCTGAAGTTAACCCAGCACTGTCGGTAGACCCTCACACTTCAATGATGGCCTTACCCTTTCCTGCGCCAAAGATACATATATTGGATTTTTAGGCAGCAAATTTGAGTTCCAATTTGTTCATGTCACATGGCTCACGAGTTGTCTTAGCACACGAAATTTTGTTGTTCTTTTACAGGCACCTAACATCGAGAGTTTTCCAAAGTTTACTGAGTTACCAGAACGGGGAACCCAGGAGTGCCTGTTGGCGAACGGTCTGGAGGGCAGTTCGTCAGTTTCAACAAAACCAGTGGGCATCCTAACAAGCCTGCTTACCCTCGTGTACCTGTTTATATATATTTAATATTGTCTGTTTCGGTCTTCTATCTGCTATTAGTCCTTCTTTCCTGCCTTCTGGGTTAAACTTGCGTTTAGTGTTAACTAATCTTATTTATTGTTTTTAAGGATCCTCCACCTTTTCTATTTGTGTGTTTTGCTTTGCCACTCTGATCCTGGCCTACTAAATCATTATCCGCTACATGGCGGATGTAGACCAGAGTTTGTTGGTATAATTAAATAAATGAGTTTTTTGTAAAGTGGCATATACATATGTATTTATTTTATTGAACCTAATTCATAATTTCATTACGTTTATACGTTATTTTCACTGTATTTCATCGCTAAATTTCTTCGTAAAATATTATTATTATTTCACTGAACTGTTAACAATAATAGTTTGACAATAACTATTAACAAGAGATTTATGGCTTCCGATTACTAATAAATTTTCAACTCAGTTAAATAAGCGAAACCTACGCTCACGAATGGATGTATTGTTATAGAGAAAATTTAAGCCGCTCCACACCAAAATAGATACATATCCTCAAAAAGTTTACAGCTACGCAGAATATTAAGTACTTTTTGTCTAATTTTGAAGTCAAAATTTCTGCGCAACATAAATTGAAAGAAAGTGGAAAATGCTGAGAATATCGTAGGAAGGGCTCCAATGAATGCGAAATTATATTCAATAATATCCAAAATAAGAATGACAGAGCAAATTGACCAAATATCGAATGTCGAGCAGATAACGAATAAAATTGTGATAATTCGAAAGTCTACCCACAGTTTGACAATTGACGATTTATTAATTTACGGTTGACAATAATACTAAAGTGAAATCAAACGGTAATGAGCCGCAACTCAACTGGTAGAAAGCTTGGGCCATTCAATTACGGCAATGAAATTCGCAACTACGGTAGACTTCGTAAAATTTAATACATTTCTGACTCTTCTTAAAAGGTTTCATTGGATTTTGTAAAGTACTAATTACGCATGGAGCCCTGATCCCTCAAATAAAAGATTAGCATAAAAATAAGTCAGAAGAAAGCTTACTGATTAGAGTGAAACTGAGTTAGTGTTATCACATGGTTACGCATTCAATTTTAATGAAAGACTTTTAAATTGGTTTACCAGAATGCATATACAATTTATGCAAGACTCTGTAGCTGGGTAGTGCCGCGTACTAAAGTCCCGTTGCATTACATTTATTATTTTATATTAGAGGAAACATGAATTACGCATGTCAGGGTCAGATGGATGTCCATCCCTCATTGATGTTGCGTGACGTCTAATAATAAGGTTTGGGTATCAGGCAGAGACGACAATGTCACTTTAAAGTATGCCAAACAATCCATCAGGTATTTTGTAAAATCAGTGTCAACGCGAGTATCACGGAAAAATGAAGAGGTAGATGATGTTGGGCACATACTTTTGCCTAGCAAACATAACCATAAAGATGTTCCCTTGCGGTTAACATAAAAAACTTGTGCGATTTCACTATTCGTGCCCCGACTTTATAACTTTATTATAAACCTAGACTAGAATTATCACAATGGGAAAAAGCCTGAATCACAAATTTATTCGAGTGTTCTTTTCCAAAACATAAGACAAGCTGCTTTGCACGACACAAATTACGTTTATTGACATTTCGACCACGGAAATCTAATAACAGAAATTAAACCTACCTTCACTGGTCTCCGCACAAGTATTTCAAGTCCAGTGTTGGCTATTTTATAATCTCTAACCGAACTTCTTCCTTCATTCTCATATTGGTGTTTTTTATTTCATGCTACGGTAGTATGTTCGGTGAATTACATTGAATTATGAGCAGTCCATTCTACCCTGATTAGTTTTCATGTATTGTGATAATATATTTTTGAGTGTTACTACGGAAAATAGTTTTTTGAATTGTATCAGGATTCACTTTCTAAATTTTGTTGTTCTTTTTCACCATGTACTTCACTCCTACATTGCATTTCGGACCGTGTCGCAGACGAGTGAATAAAAATCAACGAACAATATCGACATTATTCTCTTATGCGGTCGTGGATTAACCCCACTGCCGGTTCCATGGTTGGATTACCTTATTGCCAATCGCAAAATTGTTATGAAATTGAGATCTCTAGTAATTCAGTTGTTGTACTACCGCTTGTGTCGGTCTCATTCTCCAACACCGGACAACGCGATGAACAATAAACAACGTAAAATATCGTTATACTTGAAATTTTATTTCCGATAAAATTACAAAACTGTGCTGCGGCACAACGGTTTTAGAACGAAGATGTAAACTGGGTGGATAAAAACAAAAGTTATGAATACTTATTTAGTCTTATTGAGTTGGGCGGTCGTAATGAATGTGGTCAGATCGGGTCAAACGGCAGTCAGCAAAGAAAATTTTCTTTCACCACGACAGATATTCTTTGATTACGATAATATTAAATCATTTGTCGGAACTATTTACCGTTACTTGCATTGCGGAATTAATTATTTAACGGATAAATTTAATATGGTTGTAGCAAATATGGTGGGATCAAAAAGTGGTCGGATTCATTACAGGGATTACCAAGTCTTGCGAATTGATGCTGTTAACCAGGTATTTGTCAAATATAAATTTCGTTCACTCAGAATTCAGCTGAAAAATTGCTGAGTGCGTTTATCAACCGATAAAGTTTTAACTGATTCTGATTCTCAGGAACAAGTAGAACATTTAAAACACATACAAGAAAAAATTAAAGGCACAGAATTTTGGACGCCCCCACTTAATAATTCAACTGCAGATCTGATGGTGTCTCCCGAGTCAATGGATGACGTTGAGGAATATTTGAAAGTAAAGAAAATTGATTACGAGGTTCTTATTCGCGATTTGCAGGTAAGCGACAACGAAAATCACATCTCTGTAATGGTGTGGGAATATATATAGAAGTGTGTATGTATTGTAATTAAAAGTGATTTATTGAAAATAATATGCTGAAATATTTTGTCATATTCGTCGTGTTCTCTGACATGGGTTTTCGAATCTTGTCTTTAATGTGTGTGTGTGTGTATGGCTGTTAACGTAGCAAATGCTGTATCAATCCTTGAAAATTTAAGAGTAAAAAGGCGTCTCTTTCTCCAAAAGGTTATTTCTTATCAAGAAATGTTTACACAAAAGTAATATACAATATTTAAATATGTATTTATTTCATTTTGTAAAAATTGTAAAACTTAAATTATTATAGTACTACAACATGTGTCACAACATCCCAGCTCATTCAATATATTTTGAGATCGTTATGAACACAATACAAACTCTCCCCCATGTTCTTCCTCTCTCAATTTATCTGCTTCAGAACCTTAGGAGTTCCTCCTTCGAAGGCGACGGAACTTGAGCTGCTGTTCAGATCTTATCTTGGACCAAAAATTAAAACTAAAAATTAATGCTTCAGTTGTACGTTGGTTGGGCAGGTTTTCTCTCTTTTAATCGTCTATATACTCGAAAGGCTCCGGAGGTTCTGGTTCCTTCTCATCCTCAGATTTGGGTCCGAAAGCTGCCACCGGTTCCACTAACTCTTCCTGCGATCCCTCATTCGTATGTCGCACCATGACAATTCCTCCAATGGAAACATCCTTTAGAGGAACATACGGGGAGTTCTCGACCAGGCTCAATACCTTTAGTTGCTGTTTCATAGCCCTAACAGGGTTGCTGAGGATTTCAAAATTAGGTTCAGGTTCCTTCTTGGTTTCTTCTTCTTTCTTTTTCTTTTCCTCTTTTTCGTCTTTTTTTTCTTTCTCCTCGTCCACGTCCATTTTCATTTCTTTTCGATCGGATTCTTTCCTCTTGGCTCGTGCGGCGATGGATAAAACAGCCGTGGCCACTTTTTCACGGTCCTCCCGCTTCTTCTCTTCCAAAGGCGCAGGATATGCAAAAGTACTTGGTTTTGCGTTGCACCGGAACTCCATCTTAGGCATTTTTAGCTGTGCGTTTAGGGTGATCAAACACGTCGGTGTGAATGCGAGAGCGAGGCAATGGGCAAGCGGGAACCAAAACCAGTACTGCGTGAATACGAGCATTCCCACGACGGCTAGCATGTTTGTGTGGCCCGTGCGGGACTGTAAGGAAACTGTAACATTTCGTCCACCTGCATCTATGATACCTGAAATTGACAGAAACATCAAATTGATATTGAATTTTTGGGGGTTCTCTAATAATGATTTACCCTCTTGTTTTCTCTCATCTCACCTTGAGCTAAAATTGCTCCAAATTTAGCCATAACATCTTCATGTTTGTCAACGATGACTTTTGCATAGAGTGCCCTGATTTCTTTAACCTTTGGACATGTTGCTTCAGTCTGTTGAATTAATATCATGGCAGACGCAATGAGAGCACCTTGTCGAACGAAATTAACAGGATCATTGGTCATGGGATCGAGCAAAGCCAGAGCCTCCTTCAAGCCAGTACCAGCACAAGCAATTCCGAGTGCGATTGCTGCACCGTATCTCACATGTGGATTGTAACTCTCAGCCAAAAGAGAAACCACACTTGGACACTGTTCTGGTGTTCGGAATAACAAAAATCCAATTCCACTGACTGCGGCCCGTCTTACGTCGTCGTTTACATCTGACACGGCCACATGAAGTAACGTCCTAATGGCTTGATTGTTTCCTGTGCCGCAATAAGCCATGGCTACTGTGAACATTCCACTTCTACGTAGAATTGGATCTTTATCTGCACAGAGAGTATGTATCAAACCATCAGCTTCCTCTAACCTCTCAAACATTGTGAGTGCTATGCCAACTGCAAGGCCTCTAAGAATTTTTTCATGTTGTGTTTCATGAGAGTAAGCCACCATATCATGGATTACATCACCAGCTTTTGAACCCAGCATCACCATACCCATTGCTATTCCTGCTGCCTCCCCAATAACAGCATCATCTTGGTATAAATTAAACTTGAGTTGCTCATACACATCTGTTCTATGTGAACCCATGGCAGCCAATCCCAGACCCAGACAACCACCATGGCGTACCATTTCATTCTGTGCATCTTTTAACTGCCCCAATAAATAGTCTGTAATTCCAGCACCATGATTGGCATGAATGAGCCCCAAGGCATACAAACCACCACCTTCAGAAAAACCTGAAGTGGTGCCAGACTCTTTTGGTAGATAGCTTTGCATTAAAGCTAATGCTTCATTTTCATGACCTCTGTGAATCACACCCAAAGAAGCTGTTGCTGTTAGTTTGGCCCAGTTGGTTGCTCTGGCTAGCCACTCCAGGTTATCCCTTAAGAACTGATCACTAGTTGTTCCACTGTGCATGTATCCATTTGCAATGACAGTGGCTGTGTGACAAATTGATACTCTGATAGCTTCTTTTGTATTTTTTAATATTAACATATCTGCATGATTACTGCGTATAAGAAACTGTAAATGGTGATCAATTGTAACAGCCCCACTTAATATAGATGCTAACTTTTCTAGCCTTTCTTGATGTACTCTTTCTTCTTCTGTTAAACTGCTTAAGGTTCGTTCCATTGGCTTCTCCTCTCCTTCTGCTGGAGGTTCTGAATTTTGTTCAGGTTGCACTTTTAATATTTTATCAGTTGCACTAGGTATAGGAGCTGTTGCTTTCAAAGCATGTAAAACTCTACCTAAAAACTGTTGTGTTGCAGACTCATACAGATCAAATGCTATTTGATATGACATTAAAACATTATGTTCACTGCCCTTGACTAGTTTGTCTAAGATTTCAGCAACTGCTTGTGATTCATCCAAAAATATTAAACACTGACACATGTTAACATAATCAGGAATAGCCAAATTCCTGTAAAGATCAACCAGTGACCTTAATACTTCATTCCTGAAGCCCCTGTTTTGTAAAAGGCTCATAGCAACTTGAAATGCATAGTGAAGCATGCCTACCACGTCCTCGGACTCAACTATGGATTTTCTGAAGATGTCCATCCGTCGGGTTTCGAGGGCTAATCCAAGGGCTTGACGACTCTGTCCGTCATCCAAGCATCTTTCAAACATTCTATCAACGATTGTCTCAAGCCGGGGATCAATTTCAATATTTTTTTTGTCTTCCTTATCATCCATTTTGGCGGTTCTCAACTGAGTGTAATGGTCAATACATTTGGCTATGATAGTATCCACATACTCTGAATGGGAGTTCACATCAAAGAGATCTCCAGCGCCCAGTGCATAAGTCAAGGAATCCTCGAATGAGCCCAAGTGATAATAAACCTTACTTGCAACGAGCGCTGCCAAATTCTGTTGACTGAAATCTTTGTCTTCGTGCAGGATCTCTATTTTTTCGATCGCTTCCGATATTTCCATCCAGAATTCATCTACGATTGCGTCTAATTTGCGTAGAGCGAATACCTTCAGCTCCGGCATATCCTCGTCAAGGAGGGAAATTATGCCGGCCGCAGATGTAATGTACATCTTGATGGTTTTGATTTAACTGAAATAATCACAACTGTCTAATAAACAAAATTACAAAAATGCTCTGTCACTAAATACCACCATTGAATTAAAACCACGACAAGTCGTGCGACAAGATCTACGTGCACGGCGTACATCTCCTAATTGGAAAAAGTTGAGCAGTCACTTGATGGGTTCAACTAGTTTTAAAAAATTGTCCATTGGATTGCGATTAATATGTCATGAGTTGAAAACTACATGTTGACCCATATATTAAAATACCACAATAAAAACCGATAATTAGGAATAGTTTTAAGTTAATCTTTAAGTTTTATTTACGACAATTGGTCCTGCAGTTCTAACGTATCGTGGTTCTTACAAGTTGATTGTAATCTTACCATGAAATTACTCGTATTAGTTCATTACAAGTCAACTTTTTAGCTTCCTTAATGTTAACATTTTTAATAACTCAAAGGATTTCAAAACAAATACACAATTGAGATGGTTTTTAAATTAATCACAGGACACCAGAGTTCCTTCGTAAAGTTATCCGAATACGCGAGTCAAACCATAGGCGAAAGAAGAATTTATAATTTTACAGACGATTTATTCTTCGGACCTTAACTCAGTGGCAGGACAAAATTGTTCGAATTATAATCAATGCTAATAAACGTTGGGAAATTACATAAAATGTAACTGACACTAAGGAACAACCACGTGGTTGACTTTGGTAAAAAAACACAAAAAATGCGTTTTTGTTTTTTATTAATAAATTTTCAGCTTTATGAAAATAGACAGAAAAGTTATACATGTCGGATTAATGGTTTAAAGAACGAAATTTACAAAATTGAATTATTACTTTTCATTGATTGTTGATGCGCTTCCCAGAGATGCTTTATTAGTCGGAATTTCCTTATTGCGTTTCAGAAAGTCATTTCGTTTGAGAACCCAAAAATGAACAAGGAACAACGAAATTTGCTTATAGCCAAAAGAGGACATCCAATGACCTGGATGAGGTATCACAGGTATGCAGACATGGTTAGGTACATGGAGTTCCTGGCGTTTTCTTACCCCAACAGGGTTCAAATACTTACCATCGGTCACACTACAAATGGCTTACCTCTTAGGGTCATAAAATTTTTTTCCAAGGCATCGGACAAAATAGACGAAAAAGAAACTGAAAAGCCTGTCATTTGGATTGACGGAGGTTTGTAGAAAACTATTCCAAACGTAGGTTAAAATTATTATTTTATAATCTTTATTCATTTTTAGGTATGCACGGACGGGAATGGATCACTTCATCTGTTGTTTTATACATTGCCAGGCAATTAATAGAGAATTATAACAAACACAAAGAAATGGCGGACAGTGCGGTTTGGTATTTCCTACCAGTGGCTAATCCAGACGGATATGAGTATACGCATTCGAGAGATCGCTTGTGGAAGAAAACCAGATCAGTTCACGAATCATCGAATTCCAATTTGATCAGTGCGTTTTTCTTTAAGAATAACAGATGAAATTTACATACAAATATATATATATATATATATATATATATATATATATATATATATGTACCCTATTTTTCTTCCAGAGAAACTTTTATTTGGATCATGCGAGGGTGTGGACTTGAACCAAAACTTTGATTACCATTGGGGAGAGAATTTGAGTGCTTCCGTAGACCCATGTCAGGATGGATATCCAGGACCTGGACCTTTATCCGAACCGGAAGCACAAGCAATTTCTGATTTCATTATGCTAAACAAAAACAGGATCAAGATGTTTGTCACTCTGCACTCATACTCTCAAAAATGGCTGATACCGTGGAGTTATACCTTGAAAAAGGTAAGTATTATAAATAACGGTTGAAAGCAGGACAACTAGGAAATAATGCCTGTAAATATAAAATATTTAAATAATTGGTTTGATCTTCTCTAGGCAGCAGATTACAGTGAACTGGAGAGATTTGCAAAAAAAGCAGCAAAAGCTATAGCCCTCGTTTTTGGAAGCCACTATGACGTTGGTTCAAGTTCGTCTTTGATGTACCCCACCTCAGGTAATTTAATTGAATTAAAACCGTGCTTGGACATTCCAATCAACCAATCAACTAACATTATTTTAATTCACCTTCCCTAAATTTAATCTCATTGCCGTAATATCTTATCTCAATATTAAATGGTTACCCAAAATTAAATACTACAGGTCTTCCATTCCGACAATCAAGATCTGGCAAAGTGTTTCAGAAATCCTGCATCAACCTTAACTTCCACATATATAATACGATATAAGCTTTTCCATCATTAATAACTACCTAATTTATATCGTTTAGACGGAGTAGGAACAGACATCACACTTCGTTTTAATTTCAGGGACGGCAGAAGACTGGGCAAAGGGTGCGGCTGAAATAAAATACTCATATTCCATTATGCTTCGGGACAGAGGAAGTTTTGGTTTTCTTCTTCCGGCTGCTCAAATTGTTCCCACTGCAAAAGAAATATTTGTTGCCATGAAAGTGCTAGCAAAAATGATGACGGAAAAGAAACGGCATTGAATTCATGGACGTATTTGTTAATCAGATATGCCAGTATTATTCTAGTAACGTATAACCCTCTATTTCCGCTTTTAGCAGCCACTTTAATTTACTAGTTGGTGGTAGCAGCCAAGGAGCAGTAATTTAATTAAAGAGTATTTTAATAATTTTTAATTTACTTGACTAATGATAATTTAATGGATGTAATAGAATAATATCCAAAATACAAAAGACTAGCAATCCATACAACAAGAAACGGAAAATCTGTTTAATATCACTGATTTCTTCGATTAATTATTCTTGCTTGATTCTCCTCGTGCCCCATCTCCTTTTGGTTGATTCCCGGACATGCGAATCTCAGGTTCAGATGAAACCGAAGTTAGCAAGTCACAGTGACTAGACCCAGTCCTGAGCCCGGGGTTCTCCTTATCGGTGCCTCTAAGATCCAACTTCTCGAGGCGAATGGCCAGGCTAGGACTGTCCGCTTCAGGTAGCTGAATCTGCGAAAGCAGGGAGTTGAATGCAAGCAGCCTCTCCTCAACCGACGAATTAATTTCGCTTTCTGTTAAATTATGAGCGGAAACACTACCCTTTTTTCGGTTTTTTAACCCGTCCAGTCCGACCTTTGGAATGTTCAGGGATGACTGAAGCCCCGTTGAAGAAAAAGGTTGCGACCTGTCCCAAGAATTGGCCGAGGTTGTCTCTCCGCCACTTCTCAGGAAGGACAAGTCCATGTCCAGCTGAAGGGTATCCAGCACACTAATGGCCGTGTTAAGATTCTTCCGAGGATTCTGTGGTGGCTCATGGTTAAGATGTGCATGAAGTGACCATCGATCGTGCTGCCTGGACTTTGGCGTTATCCAACGGTCCGTGGAATTCCGCCCCTGCATCTCGAACAGGTGAAACAGCATTAATTCATCTTGTACACTGTCTGAAAGCTTCGTCCTGTTCCCCGACGATGTTGATGGATTCTGAAAGAGCTGTTGGGCTAAATTGTACTCGACGTCGTTATCTCCAGACATTGCTTCGTCGTCTACGTCATTCTCGTCGTTTGATTGAATAGAATTATTGTCATTTCCTGTGCCGCAGCCTCCTTCCTGAGCGAATGTTTCATTGTCAATTTCCACTTCACTTTCCTCGTGTTCCGTCTCGCTTGATGTGCTGGTTCCACTGGAATCGCCCAGGGGGCTCAAAAGAGCCCCTTGACTGTCACTGGGTGTTTTGAATTTTTTTTTTCTAGACGAAGAAGAACCCGTTGACGTGGACATAGCCGAAGATGAGTCAACATTCCTTACAGGCTTGTCCTGAACTCGTCTGTCTAAATAAGGTAATGTCGACAGCGACAAGTTTTCCCTTGGTGTACCAGGAAAATTGGAATTTCGCGCCACTTTCAAATTCAATCTCTCCTTCAGATCATTTAATTGTGCAATATATTGACTTTGTATCTTGGCCATTTGGTTGATGTACCATTGTTGATCACGGCATTTTTGAAAAAATGTCGGCGGACGAACGAGAAAGCTGAGTATTAAAGTATCAGTGGCCGTGTTCAAGTAGCCCTCACTGGCAAGGAGATCCAATCTGAAAAACCTGTTGTAACCCCAACATTCCCCGATCTCAAAGTCCGATGCGAACTCCCTGATAATGTTTTTACTTGCATCTCGAGATCCCTGATGTATCATTTCCACCCTGTACTCGTACTTAGACGTTTCTGGTAATCCTGCGCTCAGTTCTAAAAAAACGGATAGGTAATTTCCACGAACAACACCGTTTCCATCTGGATATACCTTCAACCTCCAACAGAGCCCGTTGATGTGGAGAGGAGAGGAATAAACCGGATCAGCCTTCCGTTGAAGAGCCGTGAAATTCTGCATTACGAAGGTACTGCTGTCATAGCTGGGTACAATTTCGCTTTGGAAATCAGCTGGTACGGGTGCAGTAACGAAGCTGGCCATGGGTTTCTTTCGAAGCTGGTGAATCAACCTAAAGGGCAACATAATCGCCGCTGTAACAGGACTTATTTCACTACTCAAGAATTGCCTTATGCGTTGCTAAATACCTGGATAGGTCCCCACTTTTTGAGATCAGTTCGGAGCGTGAGCAGGAGTGTAGTCTTTGGTCAACTTCCTGTATGATGGCCTCCAGCTGTTCAGTCTCTTGTGTCAAAAGATTTTTCTGTCCCATTAGGGTTAACAGCTTTGCTTTCAACTGAGAGTCTAGTCTGGCTATCATAGATTCGACAGCATTTCTTATTTCCCTGACTCTATCGTCCTTAACGGACCGTACGGATTCCACATTTCTTTCCACTTCCTGAACCTTAATTTATAAAAAAAATTAAATAACAAAACAGAAGATTTTATCTATTGGGTGTATGCATGCAATACTTAATGCTAAATTATACTGAAATGGTGAAGAGCTTATATAGTATTTGAGATGGTGAGGATTTAAACAACTATAATCCAAAAAATATTTTACATCACATACATATTTGTGTTGTAAATTTATACATATTACTGTAAATTAAACTACAAAATTACAGAGACAAAAGTGATTAGACACAACTGAAAACATATGGAATCAAATGTGGTGCCTCAAAGATTAATGGTTTAGGTAAATATTTTCATTTATTTAACATGCAATATGTCTAATGTGTACATAAAATTTCTACTCTGGAAAGTATTTGTCAATTTCATGTATTTTCTGAAAATATGTTTTGATTCAATTTTGGCAAGGTCCTACTAAGCTTGAAGGGCAAAAAAGACAAATTTTTACATTTTCATTCTTCTAAAATATTTTACATGTATGAATCAATTGTAATAGCATTAACATAAATGAGCAAAACATACCAAGCTAATGAGCTCAACAAGACGTCTTTTCAAATGGGAAACTTCATCCTTTATTTGATTGACATGCTGTTGGTAGACTTCTTCAAGGGGTTTGAATGTGTGACCACTATGTGTTCCACCCCAAAGAGCACACTGATGGCATATACTGATTTGACAACTCCAGCAGTAAACACTTAATTTTTCAGAATGGGTTTCACACCTATCAAGATAAATGTGAATTTTAATTCTTAATGCAAATATTTAAAATAATTTAATGAAAAAATTTAATTTAATTCTTAAAATTTTGTTTTAAGAATAGAGTTGGTATGAATCTGTAATATATGGTTATTTGATAATTTTAATTTGTAAATTTGACTGTATTACAAGACTGTATTACAATTAAATTGAGAATTTAACAGCAATTTTATTAAAACATGAGTTATTTTTTTATTTATTTAACATGCCTAAATAAAAATACAACTAAAAAGCTTATTAGAAATTGATTAACAACACTGATTTACAGTTGTAGATAATAAATAATTCTTCACAAATATATATAACAAAATAATATAAATAAAAACATTTTAAATAAAATAAGAACATGCCTGATAATTAAGTTTTAATTTTTTTATGTTTTAAATTGGTTAATTGTATGCAGTTTGTATGGGCTTATATAAGACAAACAAAATCATACCTGTCTTTGTTGTGATCATCATCATCTACTCTAGGAGATGAGCCACTACTAGCCTGCAAACTATCCAGTTGCTGAGTGACTTCTTCAACCCATCTGCAATTTACAACTTCATGTAGGTGCAGAGTAGCCCGACAGTGGGGACATTGAGATCTTTGTTCAGTCAGCCATTTCCTGATGCACATATAGCAACATAATTTTGAACAGTGAGGACAGAGGTGTGCATCTCTGAGCTTCTCCATACAAATAAAACATCTGAAGACCTCAGCCAATGTCTCCATGCTGTGGTCTTCCAGACTTTTGTGAGTCTTTGTTTTAGACATTTTTGAATGTTGCCCTTGTTACATCCCTAACACAGGCAAGGAGGGCTACTCACTCTGATTCTGAAAAAGCATTACTTTCAGTAGTCTCACTCAAGCAGAGAAACATCACAGTAAAAAAATTAATTAAACAAGTTAGGGTTGACAAATGAGTTAAACTGGAAAATGTTTTCATTAAATAAACTGAGATAATGTTACAAACCTGTTATATTACACAACATGGTGGTAACTCAACCAAAGAACTCAAAAAATAACAATCAATGAAATTAACAGCAATCAAGAGATGTAATTTATAAGATAATTATTTAAACATAACAGTAAAAAATAAGGCAATATTTCAGAAAAAATTTCTTTTAAATAACATTAATTTTTAATTAATCACTCGTTCTCTTTTAAAAAATGTAGACAACTCCAAAACAAAATTGACAATAAACTTTTACATGATTTTTTACCCCCATTTGATTGCTCTCATAGCGTGGGAAAATAATTAGAAATGGTAATTCAGTATTTTTTATTTCTTGCAACAATAAACAAAATGTGACAACTTTGACAAAATTGAGAAACAGCCAATAACCTACGTAGACCTAAGATCTTTCGACGTGTCAGTAGAAGCGTGCAAAACATTCAATCCCTCTGTGAATAGTTCCCTAAGTGAATAGAGCAACTCTGTAGAATTTAATTTTTGCTAATTACGTTACTGGACGCCTTAGTCTTTTGGTAGCACCCATAGATATACAGTTAGTTTTTGTAGGCACACGTAGTACTATTTGTTCAAGTTGTAAACTTAGAAACTGGAGAGAAATTTTTATATATCAGAAAGTTTCTCATATTATAAGAAAGTAATCTTTTTGAACGCCTCATTATACTATCTAAAAAGCTTTGGTCGTGTAATTTACTATCTAAAAATGTTGGGTGCATTGGCAGTAACCCTTTGCTTAAGACTGAATTCACGTTTCTAGTTACGGAGAATCGTAGAATTTCTGCCTTCCAGGCAGCTTATATTCTTAGATTCGTCACCACATCAATAATTGAAAGCTAAATTTGATCGTAAATTATAATTATAAAAGGCGACATATCTAGTTTCATATAATATATTAACATTATATTTTATCAAAGGGATTATTACTAAAATAAGAGAAACATGGAAGAGTAAAATGGTTTAGTAATGTGGTGCTAACACTTAATTGTTAGGTTAATGTGTAGGCACATTAATGAGCACACATTTTTCCCTTCTGCAATTTTTAACCACGGAATTGTTTTAGTTTTTTATTACATTTTCGGTTTTTAGTCATAAAATAGTTTTGTTCGACTTTTCCTAAAGTTGATGCTGTTCTACGACAGTTTTATATTAAAGACTAAACTTAATTTCAATTGTTACTGAGCACAACTAAGTCGTGGTGCTAGATAATGTTCGAAACGGCGATGAAATTTTTCAAACTTCGTGTCGTAATTTTGTAAATTCCGTTAATTTTGTTGCATTATGTTTTGTTTTGACGTACGCATTTCAATGTAAGGAAAAACAATTTAAAAAGTTACTGAAAATGGAAGAAGAGCAGATAGTATTCTATAATATTTGTCAAAGTAAACAAAACATCCTACTTTTAATCCATGTATGACCAAGTTAATTCTTCATTCGTCATATAATATGAAGCAGCATATTTGAATACTTGATGGTAGAATTATGGACGAGGAAACGAAACTATTATTAAATTTGTCACCAATTCCAGGTTTGTTTCCGATTGTTTTCGAAACAAAATAATGATAAGTATAAATGTGTATTCCGTGAAAATTTAAGTTCTATAAGTATACACGTTGTCGTAAAGAAAATGGAAAATAGTGACTTTGAATATTTGTATTAGTAACAAATATATACTTGGATATCCATCTTAAACTTCGTTAATTTGTATTATAATTCATTGTATTAAAATTTTTTAGAAGTTATAAAATATCCCTGTTTTGGTCACTTCTCCTTATTGAAACAACTTCTCTCCTCTGAAGGTATTATCAAAAACTGTAATTTGTTTCAGACAAGCCTTGCTTTATACTTATAGTTCCGTCTTTTAATTTAGTTTCCCAAACCTTCTAATTCTGGTAGTTTTGTGTCATTAACAATCTTGTATTACCTTTTCAATATTTAAATAAGAGATCCCTCTGTTTTAAGATCCTTTAAAGAATCTTGGTCATTTTTCTAGTTTGAGGAAGGGTAACAGGCAATAAGACCTAAGGGCTATTTATGTTGCTTTCCTCTTGTTTGCAAACACAGAAGATGCAAAATGTGACTCAACATGGCACATATCAATAAGGTGGGACCTTAAAATTCGGTTAATTTTTTGAATGGGACTACATTTCCGTAAAATATTTGAAGCAATAATAAATGTGATTGAGAATATATATTTATTTATAAGAAATTAGGCAAAGAATATTTGATAAGTGAAGTAGAAAAATATTTTAAATTTAAATGTAGCTTTATGTTATTTTTTATGATTATATAAAAATTTTACCTAATTAAAAACTGCTTTGTATTTTAGAAGTCAGTGAAGTTGAATTAAGTACAATGTTTGAGCAGCTCAGTGGATTAAGTGATCTGAACAGTGATATAACAGATAGGAATGTTGAAGATATTCTGAAAGAAGCAGAAGAATTAATTGATAACTCTTCAAGCTCCAAATTTGAAGAATTTAAAGTAGAGAATGATGTTTTACCTGAAAGTCGGTTAAGTTTGTCACAAAGAGTTGACATTAAGCAAAGCAAAGTAGATGAATGTGTCACGAAAAATGAAGAAACTAGTATTCAGAGAGACAGCACATCAAGTGAACAGGATATGCTAAAAACTTCAGAAAATTTAGAAAGTTTGTCTCCAAGTAAAAAAAATGAACTTAAATTACAATATTTACCAAAGAAGCAGACATTTTTGCCTGGAAATTCTATAAATCACATTAAATCAACAATTGATTCTCTGAAAGAGTTTTCATGTGCAATTGAAAAACAGTTTAGTGAGAGGCAAACATCTCCATCATCCAGCTCAAGTAGGGAGACTAACAACAGGTTGAATATATGTAGAGATAAAGAAAAAGAAATAACAGTAGACTTACTTGCAAGGACAGATAATGGTGTCACTAAATCATGTTCAAAAACCAATTTGGACATGCCTAGGTCATTCAAATCCAAGGATAAAGGAGAAGAAACCTTGGGAATTGATAAATCATTAAAGATTTTGAATTGTTTTGAGCGATTGTACAAGGACAGGCCACTAAGGTTGTCAGGAAATGTTAAGAAGCCCATAAAAAATGAAAAAATTTCTAGGTTGGGCACCAAAAAAAAGGTTCAAAGCTTCAAGCCATCAGGAAATTTGTGCAATAAAAACAATAAGAATTTGGAAAGGGCACATGAAGTAAAGAAAAAACCTCTGGCAAAAAATACAGAAAGATGTGCAGAAATTGAAAACCAATCAGATACATCATGTTCAAAGGAATTACAAGCTGACTTAACTTCTGACAAGCAGAATGAGCCTGAGAAATCAGATTTTAATTTCACATCTCAAATGAGTTTGGATAATTATTGTAAATACAAAGCATTAAGCAAAGAAGTTTTTTGCACTTTGAATGAAAATCATTCACCCTATGTTTTCAATCCTCATAAAACTGAAGGTGAGTATTGTTAAAAAATATAAGATTTCAACATTATTTCACTTAAAGATAAAAAAATTATCACTCTCACACATATTTATGTAAATCTTATTCCAATACTGCCAATAGTTTATACATAAAATATGCAGTTTTGCATGTTATCTTTAATCAAAAACTATATTCCCAGTAATTACATAAAGAAGCATTTACTTACTTTTACACATTTACAATCATTTTCGTTAATTAAACTTAATATCGGACTTTTTTTTTTCAGAAAAATTGTTGTGGAGACTGCTGGAGGATATGACAGAAATAAAGGTGAGTTCTTTTTATAAATTTATTTTTAAATTGCAACTTTTGGGAATGAAATGATTAATGATGAGACCATAGAATCCTCTTTGTGGTAATAGGAGTAAGATGCCCCTTTCTCTGTATTGCTTTGTTAATTACAGTTTAATAGTCACTGGTATTCATCTACTGCATCCACTAAGACTGTCTTTTTGAAGGGCACAATCATGTTATGGTCACAAATGTTGTGTGTTTAGATTTATAATATATCATGCCTCATGTCATCAATTAAATGATTGACAATTTTTGAGCTGTTGTAGCCCTACAATCCAAGTTATACCCCTATAAGTTTGTTATTAGTTGTTTATTTAAATAATCATTAACAAATAGATACAATTTAATATTCATAAATTTTTTAATAAATAATTCTTTTAACTTATTCTACAGAGTTCCACAATGTATTACTTAAAATTTTATATTAATACATTGTTGGATAGGTTAGTTTTGTGTTATGCCGAGCAGGAACAAACACATCATAATTGTTCAACTTCACTGGCTAGAACCTTTAATGCTTCATATGCCTCTTTGGCCGTAGGTTGTATGTACTGTGCAGGTAGAACAAAGCCGTGTCGTCCAGTATCCCGTAATTCAATTGTGTAAGCATATTTAATTTTGGCAACCACCCTTGGCCCAATCGTCGGAACCACCTTTAAAGATAATTTGCTTAATTAAATAAGTTCTCCAAATGTTTCCCCTTGTTATTTTACAAAATTTTAGTATACCTGCTGCCGGATATAAAGTAGCTGCTGCTGACCCAACTTTATAGTTCTGACCACCCGAGTTCTTCATCGCTTGAGCCATTGCTCGACCCACTCTGTGCAAGTCTGAATAATCTGGTGGAACTTTACGGTCATAACCCCATGGGTACAAAATATATTGTCCATAGCTGTGCAGTGAGATATAAGCCTGAAAAATGATACAAAGTAAGATAGAATTACTTGGGGTGAAATTCTCACCCAGAGAATTTAAAAATTTGCATTTAAAAATTATCCTTCCCATATGAGTGGTAAAATATCTCCGACTGTTGTATCAATTGAAAGGTGATTATATTAGTTGACTGAAATGTAATTACCTTGAATTCTTTCGGTTTTTTCAATATGAATTCCTTAATCGAATTAGTTTCTGGTTCTGAAAAGGGTCCCTGTCCTGCATAAGTCTCCCTACACGGTTGCTGACTAGAACCTTGTCCTCCCCAACGGTAACCGAAGTTTCGGTTCAAATCAATTCCCGCACATGGTCCTGTTGGAAAATCATAGAAAGACTTAGCTGCTGTAACTTTAAGTTTTAGTGGCAAAATACTTTAGTGCAATACTAACCTCTGTAAGGATTAGCTCGGTTTTTTCTCCAAAGTCTGTCATACATATGTGAATGTTCATATCCGTCTGGATTGACCAAAGGTAAAAAATACCAGTCAACTCCATGAGTACCGTCTCCGTTCTCAATCATCTGGCTTATAGCGTAGGTGGATGTTGCCGGCGTTATCCATTCTCGAGCATGAATTCCTGAAAATCGAAAGCATTAACTGAAAATTACAACTTTCTGTTACTAAGGGCTGTACCTGTGTTTGGATCTACTCACCCGAATCTACCCAGATTGCTTTGGCATTCTCTTTACCGGATGAGATTTTCAAGACCTTGAGAGGTTTTTTTTCCACGGAGTATCCAATTGTCTCTTGGGAACAAACGTTAGGGTAGGTAGCTGTCAGGTAGTCCAGATACCCATGAATGTCGGCCATTCGGTGGTACATTTGCCATGTCATACGGTGACCTGAAGCAGATTCAGATGTTTGTACAAGACGTAATCGTCAGGGGCGAGGGGATACCCAAGTGCCTGGTGCTATCGTTTATTGTTGTGTTCAACCCCAAAAACCAAAATGGAGTTAGTCAATAAATAAGTACCTCGCTTCCTCCGCTTTTTCATCTTAATCTTCTTTTTGATTTTCTTCCTTCTCACTCCAATCAAGTCATGTGAATAAAAAGTGGAATGATCCTCGACTTCATGCATTTCACTAAACATCCAGATATGATAGGGCGATAAAAAGGCGTTACCCGTCCACTGGCCGAAAGCGTCCACTACCACAATTATTACTGTTAATAGTGTCCAGTTTCCCTTGGGGGTGTTATATCCATTTTTTGGAAGGATAGGAGCAGGAAAGGTTACTTTTATAGTACATAACTACAGATCTGTCTACACATATTTACAATTAGGATACAACATGCAAAATTCCTGAGCCGAAATTTGTTTTTCCATTTTTTATAAGTGTAAAATTATAATATTAAGTGAAATTGTGTGAATTTGTACCTTTTCGACCCTCCAATTCTGACCATTCATCCTCTGCGATTGGCGGATTTTCTTCTTCTATTGCTTTTTCAAGGTCGTCTATGACAACATCGTAAACTAATTTTCTCTGCGTAAGAAAGTCGAAAACACTGTTTTGTCGTATCAAAATGTCAACAGCAGTTCCATTGCCCATCCATGTATTTATATCTGTACAGTTGAAAAACATTCACATAAATTGTTATTTGTACAATGAAGATGACCAGTTATTGCGCAACAAGCGACCACCAACCTCCATTATTCTCTAACTGCTTTAACATTTTCTTTTGTTCCTTATTCTGCAGAACTACCCTTAGAACTTTATACCCTTTGTATGTAACTTTCTTCTCCAAGGGTTTATAGTCTTCATTCTCCATAGAGTGATGCTTTTCTCCCTGTGGTCTACCATATTGCATCTCGGTTGGAAATTTGTTGGGATTTTCAATCAATTCAGAATTAGTTTTGATGTCTTCGGTCTTTTTAATTTGACTTGTAACTTCTGTCGCTGAACTACCCACTTCAAAGGGCTTTGATACATCGTCCTCATTCTTTTGAGTGACATTCTGTTTTGTATGGTACTCAAACTGCGTTTGAAAAGATGTGTCATTTAGTTGAATTTCTTTTTCCTCACTTTTAAAATTTTCCAAAGGTGGTTTTTCGTTCAACTTATCGTCGAATGCTTTGAATGGTTTATTTCTAATTTCCACTTCGGCATTTTCTTTCTTTAAATTTTCATTCAATTGTACTTTAACGTTATTGATTGGGGTGGGCAAATTGTTTTGTTTCTCTGAAAGTAAAATTAAAAAAAATAGACTTGATCACAAAAGTTATCCTGATTTGTGTCGGACTTTATTTGAAAATTGACTTAGTGAATGAATATGAAACTTATATAATTTATACAAGTTAAATAAAATGAAGTCTAAAATTTGTATTCTAGTAGATTATACAATTTGAACTATATTATTATTATTTTTTTTTCAGTTCAGTAGGTTTTGCCAGTAGGTTTAATATTTTAATAAACTTTAAATTAATAGCCACTAGACTGCTGTATTATAAATATGTTTAATTGCTGACATAGTTTTTTTTATTTATACATTTATTTATGTATACTTAATCACATTGAACACAACACCCAGTAAGTAATTTTATTACTTTGCAATGTTGCCAGAATTAATTTACGTCGCAAAAGTATTGCGAAGCAGGATATTTGGGATTAAGGCCGGTTCGCCTGGTGGAGGACATCATTAAAGATTGGTGAATTCTTGGCATTGACGATTGCCAATTGGTGATTTCCAATTTCTAATTTACTTTCTCCAATTTCTTTTATGGCATGTGAATTTTGTCGTTAAATTAAAAGGTTGCAGGTTTAATTTTTGTGTAGCTACTTCGAATTGTTCAATGAATAACCCACTTATCAAAAAAATCCTTTTGTTGTTGTACGTCGCAACCCATGCATGCAAACACGCGATTTACAGACTAAATAGTAATTTGTAATGGGAATTATCACTTGCTTAGTGTGTGGGACTCAAATGATCCTTTTTGCTGAAATGTGTTGACCCTGACTTTTAGGACATTCAAAGGAACCGCCGTCACGGTTCTTCCTCTGAGGACTCTGAGTTTTTGCATTGTTCGAATATAAAAATTATTCATGTAAAGGAATATCTAATAAATCTTTATTCACTGCTAAAAATGCAGCAGTGAGTTTAATTAATAGAATATTTATTTTGGCTTCCGGTTGGGTGACAATGTCAATTATAATGTTGAATCGATGACTGGCATTAGAATGAGGCTATTAGAAAAACTTTATTAATTTCTTTGCATATTTATGTGCATACCACTATTAAATCGTTTTTTGTTTGTATGAACAACAAATTAAATGTTATAAAAGTGGAAAAGCGAAATACAGTAAAGTTTTGCTCGAGTGATAAACTAATAAATTGGACTGAAAAACTACTAATGAAACAATTCCGAGTTGACTGATTAAGAATAAATTGAACACTATAAAAAAATGTTTATTCAAATTGTTGGATAAGTTGAATTTCAATTTAGTTTGCAAATGGGCTACTGGTAACTTTATGTAACAAATTAATTAATGCTGTGGCCGCACTACAGAAAATTTAATTTTCTATCAATAATAATTAATTATTATTCTTTTTTGTTTTCCTTCATAGCTGAAGAAGACTGTGCTCTAAGAGCAAACGAAACAAATGAATTAAAATAAATGGAAATTTACTGATTTAACTGAATTTAACTCATTAATTCAATTTAACAATATGTTTAGATTCTTTTTACCTTTAGGAAAACTTATAATGTGAACGTTAATTTTCATTACATTTAATGAAATTACAAAATTATAAATTAGTCACACCTAAAATAATTAAGAACAGTTATCAAATATTTGTATGATGAAATAATGTTTGTATTTTGTCAACTAAGAGTTTATTAGACATGTATTAATGGTTCATAAAATTTGTGGAAAAAATTTCTATAAATTCATTATTTGTTTTGTTCGAGCTAAAAGGCTTGGTGCTTTAAGGTGTGAACTTACCAGATAATTCTATCTCCTTTTGAACTGATACCGAAGCAACATTCTTTTCGGCCGGCACTGCATCTTGTATGACATTGCCCGCAACTACGGTAACCAAAACCGTTAGAAAGCAAACCGCAACCAGGTG
Source organism: Polyplax serrata (assembly GCA_037055365.1). Classification (NCBI taxonomy): domain Eukaryota; kingdom Metazoa; phylum Arthropoda; class Insecta; order Psocodea; family Polyplacidae; genus Polyplax; species Polyplax serrata. The sequence continues at coordinate 16,376,151 of JAWJWE010000036.1, read as the reverse complement.
CTGCACGGATCGCATCGTGTGAGCCAACTAGATGTTTGGTACCTGGTACGGGCCATATATATATAATCTAACCGGAATACCTGTTTTGCTTATGTACCACAATTTGATTCAAAACGTGAGGCACGTTTACTGATTCTGATAGGCGCCATGGTGTGCACGATTTTTAGGACTATTTTTTCAATTCTTGTTCATCCGTTTGAATCTCCTTGTGGGCTCTGACCATGAAATAAAATTCCAGCGATAAAAGTAAACAAAAAATTGTATTAAATTTGTACAGATTTCTAAGTTGAAACGACGATCGGCAGAATGAATTTGGTAGAATTAGGTACCGTAATATAACATTTACTTCAATAAATGAAACCGTGAGGATAATTTACAACAATAATACGTTTGGTATTATATTGTTCGAACTGAAGATTAGTAAAAAAAAAGTACACTTTCTAATTAGGGAGATTTAAAGATGATCACCTTTGTTGAAATGAGGAGTACTAATTAGGTAAGATGACAAATTGATTTGATAATTGTAATATGGAAAAACTGTTTACGGATCTTTACACCAGTATACATATCATACACGTGTAGTATGTTTGTATACATATATTTCTGGTTTTTCTTTATTTTTTTTTCCCCATTTCCCCAAAGTTAACGAATTAGAATTTTTTAAGCAAAATATTAAAACATTTTTCCTTTGCAGCAATTTGCAAATTGATTTGATTTTGGTTGATTTTTCGAAGGTGTACTTTTAGTTGATTTTCATTTTTGCGTCGAATTTACTTTCCTTTTTACATATTTTACGTATTTTATAATTTTTTTTTATTACATCAGTACTTCAATACACAGTAATGCTCCCACAAAAGTTTAAAATTTGATATATTTACAGTTAATATTGTTATGAAAGTTAAATTTTTTACACATCGCGACTAACAACTTTCGAATACTAAATTTTTCGCGTACCCATTTATGAATTAACCCTTTGAAATGTAAGTGCAGTTTCGGTGTTTCAAAGAGGGATATAAATAATAATAACAAATTTATGCAAATTTTTTGGAATTAAAACAGTACCTGTTTTGCGCGTAACAAAGCAGCAACCTCTGGGCCGGTTTCCACAAGCGCCATCACCTTAGTCGTTGTTCATCAGCTGTAAAATTTTATGACTATCTCAGTGATGTCTCCCACACTACTTGGATCGAGGCTATGACTTCCATAATTTATAATAGTTGTTCTGAGTGTTGTCCGAAAGTCGAAATTTCCGCTTAGAATGAAAATGAAGGGAAAATAACAGTATTACTGACCCGTAAAAGAAGAAAGTAGCAATCGCCTTTGACTCATTGCGATTTGTAGTAGTAATAGTGACAACCGTAATTGTGACTGTTAAACCGGCAGCATTTGTTTTTCTTGGCAAAGAATATAACTTTATAAAAGAATACTTTTGAATTTATTTCTCGTTCGTAAAGTAAATCTGATTTAGTTGTAACGAACAAGAAAGAATGAATTTAGAGTATTACATCTTTGTTGTTTCTACCTCCTAAAGGTTTTACCTTTCTGAATTCAAATTACAATTAGCAAAATACATAATTGTGGGAATTCGTTTTTTAGACATGAGTTACCTCTTAATACTTAATACTTATATTTATAAATTCATTTTACAATTTTAACAAATTGTAGGGGGACAGAAGGTAGGAATTGTAACGAAGGCGTAAATGAAGGGGCACCGATAAAAAATAAATGAAGAAGTAAAGTTGTGGAACAACCTTCGAGTATTAGAAATGACACACAAGGAAGTCTTTATTTTACCAATACATACTACTTTCCAAAATTATCAGAAAATTACACGTAGAAGTTGTGTGAAGTATCACTCACTTTAGGGAACTCAAAAAGTCACAAAAGATACCGAAAGGAGAAAGACATTAAATCAACAAACTATAGTTAATTTATAGTAAATCATCTGATAATAGGCCCAATACTGTTGCACCAAAAGATGTACACACGTTTTACGACAACCGCTCATTTGGATAAGTGAGCATGATTAAGTAGCTATTCTGCAATAAAGAACTATAAACAAATGTGAAGGTGACAGTATACATTTTTAACCGAAAAAGAAGAAAACACTGCATTAAACATACGGAGAATGTTTAACCTCATCTCATCTGAGTGCCGGGACTATAAAACTTTTATGTTGCAGAAACGAGTTCAATTTGACTAGGTCAGAAGCGTGACTCGTTCCCAGCCAGAAGCTACAAAAAAGGCAAATAAATTCGGCTGCCTATAATGATTATATACTTTTATGTATATATTTATGTAAAATGCAACGTATTGTACATTGTGTTCAAGTGAGAACGCGTTTTTGATTCAAATCTTTTAACGAATATAACCTAACAATAAATTTCAATTTGATTGCATTTATTAAGATTAGAACGTCTAGGGTGTCATGTAAGGAGTGCCAAAAAATAATGCGGACCGGGAAAATAAAAACTGTGAAACCATAAAATTCACAAGTAGAAAGGAAAATAAACAAAAAACCTCTTCGGAAATTTTATGAATCGTGTGATTTAGTTTGAGTGCACCCTCGCGTGCAATCAAAACTGTACGTGAATCAAGTGTAACTTAAAAGTGCTTCCAAACCCACGGATATGAATTCTTCAGGCATGATTTTACTAGAATTCAAAGAAAGAAATTGAGTACTTATATTAGCAGTTTTTTTGCTTTGTTTCAGACTGGTTTTCACAGGCTCTCGTGTGAATGAGGGCAGATAAATGGTTTTAGTATTTTTAAAAGGTTCAGAATTCAACATGATAACATGCTGGTCTGAGATGTTTCGATGGGGCTCAAATCAAACGCATTTACCGTTATTTATATTCAATTTAAAAAATGGGGAACCTGATGAATGGTGAGATGCTTCATTAACCGACCTTCAGGTTTGGAATTCCAGCCCATGATCCAATTTAGGGTTCATTTACTTGCATCTTTCTTTAAATTGTTATGGGAAAGGAAACTCTGGCACATTGTGGTCAATCAGTGGTGGTCTGACAAAAAAGCCAAAGAGAAAATGACTAATGAAATGACTATATTATCGTTATACATTGGGTGAAACTTATTGTCATATTTTTCAAAACTATTTTGTTATCTTTTGCTTTGAACCTGAACTTTGTTCCATTTTGTCTTCCTGCTTTCCCTTCTCTTTTCCTTTTTTTATTGCAGATATTTAGGTTTTAATTTAATTTATTAAAGGTCAACTAGAATCTGTTGTTTGAATTATGGAAGTATTAAATACTTTAATAATTATATTTGAAAAATTGTGTTTATCCTCAGAATCAGATAAAGCAAACGGGATGGTCGCAACTATCCGACAGAGCTTGCACGGGGGATGGTGGAAGTTTGAGCAATTGCCACCCGCCTTCTGAGGATGATGTTGCAAGTGGAAAGATTTCGTCAGAAGAAATTAGCAAAGTCGGAATATGTCGATTAGAAGAACAGTTTTTTACATTGCAGGTAAGGATACCTATTATTGTAGGATTAAGACGTCTTAGAGAGCTGAAACTAGGAGCCCTTTGTTTTGGACTTCTCCCTGGGGCTTTAATTTTAAATGTCAAAATTTAAGGTTGCTTTATCTTAAATTGCTCCTGTAAAAGTACTTTAATGTTCCCTGTTTTGAAATGACGTTTTTCTGTGTATCGTTCACCTTTTTTTTAATATCCCACTCACTACGGCTTCTTAATGGGCTTATCGACACACTTATGATTTCTGTAGATATTAAATTTGTCTATAAAATATATTGTATTTTTGTCAAAAGTAGAAATGTTATAAATCCTCGGTTTAATAATTACTGTGTTGGTGAACGAAGGTATCTTTAGAATGCTTGTCAAATTTTTGAGTTGGAGGTTGCCAAGTTTAGCTCAAATTGTAATCGCATGTGAATTTCCAGTAATGTGCTTCTTCCAACTTGCAGAGCAAATATGATGAACAAATAAAGAAATTGGAAATGCAAAACTTCAAATTGATGGAGGAATTGAAAATTCGGCAAAAAGAATTTGAAAAAGACGACGTTGGAATTAAACAGGTATTGTGGTACTTCTAATATTTTATGCTTTTTGCATTTTTATAATGCGACCTTCTTCACCAGTGAATCTGTTTCTTTTTCTTTTCTTTTACCACTCAGTTTCCCTATTTACTCCATCTTAGTTAACACTGAACATTAATTTACTTTGGCTTTGTTCATTTGTTCACATTCACATTTGTTCTCCTCCTCTTCTTTTGCATGGATATGTCTTCCCTCATAAGCAAAAAAGCACGTCAAATTGAAATATTTGATTTTACATCGTAGGATACTTTTCAATTCGACAAACTGAAACATCTCGTTGATTTGCCGGACAGTGGTGGCGTAACACCACCTTCTAACACTGAGAAGGAAATCGATCAAACAGTTTTACTAGGTAACAATAAAGCATCTGGAAGGCCTCAGGCCGATAACAAAATTGAGCAAAGAAATCAATTTCCTGTTGTTCTCAAAGAAGCATTTTCACAAACTGAAACCAAACATCAGAACGCTGGCGTACAATGTGCCCAATATACGTGCAATTGCTCACTGAAAGAGACAACAGTGGATTTAAAAAAAAATAACGTCGGAGCATGAATTGCAACTTATGGCAACACTAAGAGGGTTGCAAGCAGAAATCGCACTCAGAGACAAAGAAAATAGGAAGCTTAAAACTGAAATGAATGGTTTGCGATCTCAATTAAATAGACTGAACAAGAAAAAGTTGGATGTAACCAAGAAGTCACACTTTGGATCACAAACAATAGCTCTCGGGCCTGTCGTCCAAAGACCGTACGACAGTAGAGCATTCGAATGTGGGTGAAAGCAAATGTATTTAGATGTAATCTTCTTAATGTGATTTTAGTAGTTATTTTTGGTTAAATTTTGTTTCAGTGGGACAGAGTGAATTCGAGAAGGAAAACAATGAACTTAAAGCACGATTGAAAGCTTTGGAGGACAGCTTTGAGCTTCTAAAACAAAAAAGAATTTCCGATGTAAGTTGATTACAACTATAGTACTGGTACTACTACTTACTGTTTTCTAATTTCCTTGTATAAGTGTCATGTCTTTAGCTGGATCAAATAAGACTAACCTTTAATAATTCACCATTTCTTTTACAGCTACAGGCATTGCATAAGGTTCACGAAAAAGAAATGTCCAAGTTGGTGACCGAACTGCAAGTGGAAGTTGCCCTAAGCAAGAGTCTGTATGCTGTGCTTAAAAATGACTCGAGAGAAGCAAATTTATTTGAGTTGTGGCAAAAATTTCGATAGGGTCAACTGCTTCCTCCTGTTGTGGTACTTATGGAACTTCATCAATAGAGTTTTTGGTTCTGCCACTACCGAGTGTTTCAAACAGTTTAAAACACTTCCAGCAGAATTGTGGAATGTACAAGGAAAGTAAATGATACAAGTGATGCGCAGTGGTAAATTTATTTGTATTAGTTTTAATAAAATATATAATTATACAACACATACTTTGCCTAACGTAAGCACGTTTCCTTTCAAAGGAAATTTTTTGTTTTAAGCTTCGTTAAATCTAAAATGACATCAACATGGTTGATGTGGGTTGTGGTTTCTATGAATTGGTTCATTATTTTATTTTTGTTAAAGGATTTTTTTCAGTAGCTGTTAGATTATTGTTTTGAGGAGCTCCTGGTTTGAAATAAATGTATTAGCGTACAGTCTTTCGTTTTTAAGAAGCATATTTTTAACTACTTTTGTCGCAACAGTGTAAAATCAAACTGAACATTATTACCGAAATTACTACATAACTGAGCTGCAAAGGTGTAACTTACGATTCGCAAAATGGTTTAGACAAGAATGCGATACTGGAATACAATACATCACCGGGTACCACACTTCGATTAAGCCTGGTGTGATCTGGTTAGTATTTTCAGTTATGACACACGAAACTTTCTTTCACTATATTAACATATGCTAAGGAAGGAAACAGTAGACTCAGATTCAGACTTATAACTAGGCGGCCTGGTGGGTACTAGTGACGGATAATTGCACGGATAATATTAATTGCAGAACGACGACACAAACATTTTTTAGGTTTCATTTTCAGGGCCTTTAAACGACCTTAACTTGTCTGTTGTGCATGTAGTAGGCAACCACACCTACGACGCAGTTTAAGGTCCATCCGCCCAACTGAAATTGAAAAATTTCAACTGCTTTATATGATTGATATTAATATTTTAAATTAGAAAAAAATCTTAAGGAGTACATACCGATGTAAGTCCTTCGTTGTTCTTAATGCCAATACGTTCCAGGTGTCCTGTGGATTCGTACATTTCTGAATCTTTTTTCAGAATTTTTGAGGGTAATGTGAAGTCCATCTGGTTGTCATTCTCACGGAAATCTCGGACTTCCATAGTTTTCTCTGGTGGTGCCACCGACCCGACGTCAACTCGTCGCATCAGCAAGTTCGTTGGTGTTTTTCGCACTCCATCTGTGATTCTGGTGTGCCTTGTGCTTCTCGTGACCCCAGGCAGATGCGTTCGACGTTGCTGTCCGTTAGCTCTGGAATCTTGCATTCTTCGTGAGAAACTTCTTTCATCGGCTTGACGACGAATTTTCTCTTCAGTTAATCGTCTTGTATTATCAGTTATCCTTCTACCGTTAATTTGAGAATCAATTCGCCTGGGACTTTCTCGATTTTGTTGGGTCACTCGTCCTACAGCGTTTTCGTTTGTTCTCCTTTCGTCGTACCGTCTGCGAGTCATTCTTTCACCTTCTTTCCTGTAGTTTTGATTTTCCCTGCGTTCATCATTTCTTTGCTCTACCAGTCGGATATCAGCCCTCTCTCTGACATTTCTTTGAGGTTCTGCCACTCTCCTAACAGAAATTCTACGATTCATTCTACGTTCTTCTGAGTTTTCCGTTTGACTTAATGACCGAGACCGAATATTGTTGACCGTCTTCACCCGGACATTCCTTTCCAAAGATAGTTCCCTACCAATTGACAGTCGTCTGATTTCTATTCGCTGTCCATCTTGTCTACGAGTCATCGTACGAACGGTGTCTCTTCGAACTTCTCGTTTCTCGGCGGTAACTCGGCTACCCCTAAGATCAGTGACGATCCTGGAGCTTGTTGTGGTGTCGCTTCGCCGAAATACAGCAGTATTGTCATTGTCATTGTCCAAACCGAGTCGATCTTCGTAATGAATCGGGTCTTCCTTCGATGTAACTAATTCTCCTCCTGGTAAGTCGCGTTGTAGTCCACAGGTACCTTCTCTTGCCGTTTGAATGGCACTGCCGCAATAATAAAATAGTTAACATCGGTCATGTAACTACATTCTTTGCTTTTACGATCAACTCATCAACTTACTTGTGAGATGCTTCGCTTTCTGGTTGAATCCTTCCCCAGTCACCTAACACGGGACATGACAGAAACAGTAGAAGGAAGCCGATTTGATTCAAGCACTTCGTAGGAAGTATAACCAACCGTGATTTTCTCATTCTCAGAGATATGTTCAAATTTTTGTCCTGAAATACGAAGTCAACCAAATCTTGAAACAAACTGCAGCAGAAGGAAAACTTTTTTAGAGAACAATTCAACCAGTGCTGTTCTTTTATATTCGTTCGGAACACCCCCAAAACTGCTTTTCTAGATTAATTCTAAAAGGGTACAAGTGGCAGGATGGTAAGCAAACTGGACTTGAGCACCCCCCCCCAAGCGGAACAGTTGGCCACACGTGGGCTGTGCCGCCCAGTGCTGTGCTTGCTGCTGCCGTGTAAGTGGGTTTGTCACTTGGCAAATGTACAAGTGGTATCATTTTAATATCTATTATTTTCTACCATTTCATTACATTTTTAGTATTCTTTAATTCCATCTTTTACCGAACGTAAAAATACGAACTTTCTGGGTGGCAGGTGGCGACAGAGTCGACGTCAGAAACGGTCATGGGTGTACAAAATTTTAGATTCCCCCTGTGCTGTCGCGTGAGAAAATTAAGAAGCTAAAGTATTATATATATAAGCCAAACTTAAAGTACCTCCCAATTGCAGTGTACTTAAACGTAACATCCTTTGTATCAGCTGGTATTAGCTACAAGGATAAATAGAAACCCTGGCATTAAGGTTTTCTCTCTCTGGTATTTTCCCTGGTTAAGTACCACCGGACCACCAAAAGCTACTTTCTTTCGAAAGTATTTGGAACTTTTGGTGTACGCTCCGCTTTTTTGTCTTTTTGATTTCTCAATGGTCTCTCATGCCAAACTTCCTGTGGCTAATTTTTCAGTTATATTGTTGGGGAACCTAATGCGCTCCTCAAACCCTGTTTGTTTTATTCGCATGCTATGGATTTTGTTATGTTGTGTGTTTTTGAGCCTTAAAGTATCAGAATTTATACTTTAATAACATATATATTGTTTATGTGAAGGAAGCGGTAGTTAGATATAAGTTCATTTTATACCCTACTATAGAGAACTAGCTACCACTGGCACCCATTTATTGAATGTGATGTGGTTTAAACCCCCTCCCTGCTCCTCCCCAAATTATACATGTCAATATCACACTTCAATGAACGTCCTCAACCGCAATTCGTTTTATCTTCTCTGGCCAGATGGGACTTTCTATTTGAATGAGCTTTTCTATTTCAATCCGTGACAAATTGCCGCTGCTGCACGCAGATTGGCAGACTTTGGAACTTAGCAAATTCACTGAAATTTTTGTGTTCTTCAACTCCTACCCATGTGCCCCTTGAAGTTTATGACCATTAATATATATGGGTGTGCCTTTTTGGGTAGGATAATGTAAAAAAAATAATAAAAAGCAATTTCTAACTCCAGTTTTAAGGAAACAGAAAAACCTCAAGACTTTGCCGTTTTAGTTTTTGGGAAGGCAAATAGAAAGAAATTAGCAAGTAGTTTGACTTTGGGAACAGAAATAAAATTTGCATTTTTTTCATATTCTTTTTATTTCGCTGATTCCAAGATCGACTTTTTATAAGTTATTTTGCCTTCCCCACCTCTGGCTATGCAAACGTACATGTGTCTTTTTGGCAAGGGAAGTTAATGTCAACAAACTGGAATGCGCTTAAATGTTAAACGCTGTTATTCTTTCATGTTGAACCTTTAAATTATTACGAACCACAAAGATACGTAATTTTTTTGCTCTTACACTCATCCAAATCAATTGAAAAATTAAATAAAGCAGAGTGGTGATCTTCGTACCTTCAAATATTTATTATCGGATATGTAACCGTTAAATATTAAATCTTTAAATTAAATGGAAAACTCTTTTAATTGGAAGCGTAAATAGTCAGAAAGTAGGACAATGGTTTGTTTCAATGGTACAGAAATTATATGATACGTGAACTTTTGGATTGGATAGTCAGGAACTAAGTACAGTAGAGAGTGATTTTTCACGGCACCAGATAACAGAACTAGTACCATCACCTAGTTACACTTGCTCAGACAGGAGACACACTTATATTATGGTTAATTTCTGCAGCAATGACAAGCAGAACTATTACTTGAAGCGTATAAAGTTACAGCCTTAGGCCATTGACAGCACACACCTAGGTAACTTTCAATTTGCAACAGTTTTTTATTAATGACAGAGCTTGTAGTTACGTTCCTGACACATGACATCTGATACGTCCTACTGCCACTTACAATCATAGAGCAAATACTCACATCTGTTGGATCTTAACAAATGAATTCGAAAACTTTTACAGGAGAAAGATGTCAGATGAACCCAGTGAGAAAAATGCAGAAGAAAAAGAACAGGAAAATGGGAGTGAAGAAAGAAGTTCCGATGCGGCCATGTCAGAACCTTCTTTTAATCAACTGAAATTGACTGAAACACTTCAGAAAAAACTAGTAAGTGATGACCATCATGAATTATTTAATCGATCCACTTCGAGTATCTTCGTATTTGTTTCAGAGATTTCAACTTCCTGAGATCAACTTGTCCGAGACATCGTCGGAGTCCGCGCATTCCATAAACATGTGTGTATTCTATTAATGAGAATAACAATTACCGTGTAATTACCTTCGCCAAAATAGGTAAGCCATAAAAACAGTTACGGGGTTTCCTCTGAGGTAGGTTCCGGAAAGATGAGGGATAACGACAAAATGAAGGAATCTTCAAGAAGAACGTCGAGTAAGCTAGCAGGTGTAGAAGTGTAGTGCGGAACAAAGGTATGTAAAAGGAAAGTCCAGCCCCGTCAAACATCGTTTGAAAGCGACGTATAGTTACACAACTGTAGTTAAAACAGCATGAAACTTATTTTGTTGGGCAGGTTGGAAAAGAATCCCACTGAGATGATACTTAAAAACTTGTTTGTTATGGCACCAATGAGACATCACGAGCCTCGGGGTCCGCTGGCTGCACCATGCCAGGATCAAGAGGAATCCTCAATCTCCAATGGTACAGTTCCTGTGTCGACGACCACATCGTCTTTTCAGCTCCTAGAGGGTAGTATTAGACTCCATGTAAATGTAATAGCACGATAATTGGTATTCATGAAAGGGTATATATTTAGTGGGAATGCTGTCACCTGTGCCTAGCGACGAAGACTTAAACCTACTGAGTGCCACATACAGTAGAAAACTGAGGAAAATGATGGAAGCCATTGAGAACGGAGCAAACGTGAACACAATAAGAGATGGACAATCTCCCCTGTTATTGGCGACGGATATTGCTGATGAACGTTTGGTCAGGTTTCTGCTGTCGGTACCTAACATCAACTTGGATATTCAAAATTTATACGGACTGACTCCATTGGCAATAGCTGTTAAGCATTGCTCTGATGAGGTAGTATCCAAGCATCGTCCATCGTTGCAGTATTTTAAATTGCTTATTAAATAATGAGCACCACATCCTTATTCATCGTAGATAGTCCGATTGCTCCTTAACTACAACGCTGATGTAAACGTAATGGATAACATGGGGCGAACTCCATTGCACGAGGCTCTCTTTCAGCAGCGTCCAAACATTGTTAAGCTCCTGCTGGCATTCGGCGCCGATGTAAGTCATCAATCTGACACGCAGGAACCTATCACAACTTAACCTTGGAACAAATCAATTTCAGTGCGACATAACCGACGTTTTCGGCGAGAGACCCATGTACACGGCATGTGTGAAGAAGCCAAATGTAGAGTGTTTGAATCTCCTTCTGAATTTTGGTGCCACACCTGAGTACACCAATATTTTTGGCATGACTCTTCTCTCAAGGGCTATATTGAATTTTACTGAATTCGAAATTATTAAAACCCTCGTGCGCAACGGAGCCTCCGTCAATACCGTTGATGTGAACACTGGTAAAGCGCCGTTACACTACGCGGCTCTTATCAACGACGTCAGAATTACCAAGGTGAAAACCAAAAGTTGTTTGAATCCAAACACTCAAGACAATAGCTAGTAGGTTCCAGAAAGAATTTGCTTTCGAAATTAACCATTGCAATAAATATGTATTGCAACGATGACTTATGCATTCTCAGTTCGGGTTATCAGGTTTATTAATATTTCTTAAAATATGTACTCTAATATGATTTGAATAGTAGTGTCAGATCTTAATAAGTGGTTTTTGTATTCCCGGGGATAACTTGTGAACTGTATTTCTGGTTCAAAAGTATTAAGTGGTTTTTCGCTTTTAAAGTTAAATTCCAAACCAACAAAGAGAAAATTATACGTGTTTGTAATTCAGTGTCTACTTTGCAACTTTAACACACAAAATGTGCCTCTTATATTGCTTTTCGGTTGATCTTTTGAACTTTCTCATCAATTATCCTTCCAGTTTCTTCTGGCCCAAGGCGCGAGCACGAGCACCAAAACCTTTCATGGATTCACCCCCTACGAGGAAGCAATTTTTCACAAGAGTTCTGAAGTGGCTGAATGTTTGTTCTTGACAACTCAGAATGCAAGTATAAAGCGACTAAACTCAGTCCGACATATGCATTTTGCAGCATAAGGAGAAAGCAAACAAAAATAGAAGGACATAAAAAGAAGTGATTTTAGTAATTAAAATCAGATTCTAAAGAAGTTAAAAATTTCAAACCATTTTGAAAATAAAACCAACTGTGTTATGGTTTAATCAAACCCTAGTTGAAATGGTAATTACTCAATTGCAGCAGGAGTAAATTAATTCATGGCTACTGTCTTTGATAAATCAGTGCCTTCTGCACATTCTGTGGGCTGTTTATTCCTACAAGAGAGTAAACAACATTAATATCTGTTTGATGACGCAGATAATTATGATTATTTTTAACAGAGGTATTACTTACTGACAAAAGAGAACAGCTGGCTTTCCTTTTAAGATGATTGAATCCCCTTCAATAACCAAATAGGAGCCTTCCCTGAGACCTACCACTGGGCGGGAACCTGGCATTTCATGGAATTGCTGAATTCTTTCAATTCTTGTTTCCTGCCAAAATATCCATATAATATTAATATTGTTTGTGTAATATTGTGACAATTTACATTCGCATATACTAAAAATATATATTTCTTATATTTTATGAACCTACCAAATATATTTTTTTAATGTTTAATAATTTGTACTTACACCTTTGTGAGTTGATTTTGGATCAGGGTCTAGATAATGAGGGTTAATGTTAAAGCTGATCAAATTCAAAGCATCAAAAGTTGGAGGATAAACAATTGGCATGTCATTGGTAGTGTTTATCGTTGGTGTTGCAACATTTGTACCAGCACTGCTACCCATGTAAACAATACCATCCTTAAATTTAAAGCCAAAGACATGTTCTTGAAATGTTAATTGAAAATTCAATTTCTTTGATGTAGTTTGGAGAAGAATTCACCTTTAATACTCTGTTCCGTATAACGTCTTGTAGTTTAAGATCGTACAATGTTTTTAAAAGTAGAAATGTGTTGCCACCTCCAATGAAAATGCAATCAGTCTGGTTGATTGCCTGTACAGGATCTGATTTTTCATGAATTCCACTAACACTGTATTTTAAATTGAATTTCTTGAAGGCAGACTTGACTTTGTTGGTGTATCCCTCATAGTCCTTCAGTGCATATGGCACAAACAAGACGTTCTTTATGTTATACCTGAAGCAATTTCTTCGTTAATGTGAATGCATTTTATCTGAATAAAAAAATGAGAGTGGGGAGCGGTGGTTTGGAGGCCGAATAACACATTGTCGGAAAAATAACTTGTACAACTGAAAAACTCACTTCGAAAAAAATTCATTTATAGTACTGACGATGTATTCTAAAAATTCACTGCCGTGTAGAGTAGAAGTGGAAAGAAGCAACATTTTCCTGTTGCTGTACATTTTTCTCCTTTCTTATTGAATTTGTAACCGATCAAATCACATCGAAGTGTACGATAAGACAGATATAATTTATTGATAAAAAGTGATAAGACATGGAGGCAATTTTCTGTAGCCGTAACGGCCGTCGTCGAACGTCCAGCAGTGGCAATAGAAAGCAATTTTCGGTTGCTTAGGATCTGCTATCATTTTTAAAATGTTGGGCCGCAAGGTTTTGGACCGCTTATTAAGCGTGAAAGCAGGAATTGTTCTGAGAAGAGCCGTGATAAATCAAAAACTGGTAAATAATTAAAAGTGGTAGGCTTTGACGACGTATTATTCTGGAGAACTTTATTTTAAATGATTGTTTTCAGTTAACTAGAAACTGTGCCGTTAGAAGAGCTCTATTATATGTCCCGGGTGACGATGAAAATAAATTATCCAAAGCGTTAAAGATGAAAGTTGACTGCATTGTAATGGACTGTGAGGATGGTGTTGCACTTAATCGAAAGGTTGTCAGATATCTACCGTTTTTCATGTATAATGCTATGAAGCAAGCTGGGGAGCGCTTACATAGAATAAAACACAATGTAATATTTTGCACTATTTATATTTGTAAGTTTACCAACATCATCCATTTCAGAAGGAAGCTAGAGAATTAATCAAGAAGTTTTTAGATGAAGGAGAAGTTACTAAAAGTGATCCAGAGTGGAGTGTCAGGATCAATCCAGTCATTGACAGTGACTTGTGTCAATCTGATCTAGAAGCTGTTCTATCTGCTAAAAACCTACCTGCAAGTATATGTCTACCAAAAGTCAGTAATGTTGATCATCTGCAGTGGGTGGGTACCATGTTGGATGCAATTAATGTTTTAAATGTGCTGAACTGAAATTTTAGGTATTAGTTGTATAGTTTTCAGAGAAAGTCTGGAATGAACTAATCAAGAGGCCAGAGGGAGACAGAGGTCCAATTAAATTAATTATCTACATTGAATCTCCAACAGCAGTAATTAACTTAACTGATATATGTAAAAAAGCCCTTGATATTTCAACGATGGCACCAATTGTTCCTGTTGCTTTAGTTTTTGGAAGTGATGATATGAGGGCTGGACTAGGTAAAACATAGTATTCAATCTCTTTCATAGATAACAATTCAACCAATATCATCGAGTACTTGAATTTTAGGTGCCATTCCAACAACCAGTAGAATAGAATTACTGTATGTAAGACAAAAAATAGTTTTAGTTGCAAAAGCATTTGGCTTTCAAGCCATAGACATGGTTAATATAAATTATAAGGATATTGAACAACTGAGAGAAGAATGCAAAGAAGGAATGAAAATGGGTTATACAGGTACACTTTTATACTGGAAATTCCTTTCATTCAAAATTCATTCCAAAAACCAAATTACTCATTTCAATAATTATTTTAACAATAATTACAGGAAAACAAGTTATACATCCACATCAAATAACAGTAACCCAAGATAGTTTTGTTCCATCCAGATCTAGGGTGCATTGGGCAAAAACCATTACAAAGGCCTTTAATGAGAATTTAGCTAAAGGCAGGGTGAGTATTCAGTGTGTATTCTACTTACTGCAACTATTTTACTCTTCCCTGGGTCAAGATTTTATTAATTACAGTTTAATAATTCAAAATGTTAACCAAATAGTTGAATGTCTTACAAATATGATTTTGTTCTAATGACAAAATTAACTTCTTCTTTAGGGTGCTTTTACAATAGACAATGCAATGATTGACATGCCCACTGTTAAGCAAGCATGGAATATTTTGGATGCAGCCAAAGCAGCAGGGAAATATGAAGAAGATAAAAGAAATGAATGTCCAAAGTCTATTGGATTGTAACTGCTTTACAAGTACTGGAAGAAAGTTCACTTATACTTTCTTTTAAAAGACATGTATTTTTTATATTTTATTTTCTGAATCATTAAGTTAATTCTGATATGAATTTTTTTCTTCATTGAATTTAGAGGCCTTTTTGTTTTTGAATTTACTTTGATTTACTGTGAGGTAGAACAATGTTTTCCTTCTTTTTCAAATTGTCCATTTCATTAGGTGCACTTGAATTCTTTTCACTTTCTCCTTTCTGTACATTAGTAAGAATTTAGTTTGTGCATAGCAGTTAAGTAGCAGTTCATTTTTACCAAATGCTTTTTTTCTTCACTTGCATTTGAAGTATACCTTAAATTTTTTTTAAAGAATTAGTCGTCAGGCGAAAGAGTAGCTTGGTGTTTGCAATATATATATATATATATATATATATATAAATAAATATACCATCCATAAAATACTGTGCATCGGGTTTCGAGAATATCTGTATTTTGAAATACTTAAAAGTGACCTCTGTAATTTGACTCATCAAACCTGAGAAATATTTAAACTCAGTTAAACTCGTTCTATTCATGCGTTAAACGCTTTACTTGTTTCTGCTTTTTTGTTGCATTCTTAACAAGTCCTTTACATTGCTCCATGTGTAATCTCAATGCTATCCTTTTTATGAAGTTTCTACTGCAATACATGCATTTATAGATTGAACTAGTATGAGACTGCTGGTGAAACTTTAACTGACTTTGATACATGAAAGATTTGTGACATTCGTCGCAATTGTGACTTCGAACTCCTATATGAACACTTTTTAAGTGCCGTCTCAAATGGTCCTTGTGGCGAAAGCTTCGATCGCAAGGCTCGCATTTGTAGTCTCTCTGATTAGTGTGAATAAGACTGTGCCGTTTCAAGTGATTATTAGTGATGAATTTCTTCGGACAAACCTCGCAGAGGTATCGTCGGTCATTTTGGTGATACTTAAGGTGTACCTCAAGGGTCGACTTTTGTACAAATTTCTTTGAGCACAAATGACAGAGGTAGTTTCTGACAGAGTTGTGCGTTTGGTAATGTCGGTTGAACTCGAAATCTGTGTAAAATTGAGTAGGACACTTGTCGCACAGTACATGTTTGCCATTGCTGGTTCCGTGTTTCCTTTTGCAGTGGTTTTTTAGGCTGTGAATATCTCCTAGAATCTTGGAGCAATGCGGACATTTTAACGCCGAAGCAAAAATAGGTTGCTGATACAAAGCACAAGTGTCGTCTTCCACCGAATCGCAGTCCGTCGTTTGAAAGCTTTCGTGTGACGTTACGGGTTGCTCCTGTCCTTTGGTCAGATTTTTATTACGAAGTTCAAATGTTAGTTTCATGTAGTGAAGTAACAATTCTTTCACGTCGCTACCTATCACAGAGCTGTTGAACGTGAAAAAAATAAACGGGAAAGGTGAAAAATCTATCGAAGTGCTCCCCATAAAAATGTGAATAAATACCTACTCTCCTAAACTTTCGCTCCCTAACTGCATCTCAGTACGGGAAACTCCCGTGTCAATTTTCTGTGTGCTCTTACTTTTCTTTACTTTAATTACTTTTAAGTCATTTTCAACTTCTTCTGCCTGCTTTTCATAATAATTTATTTTTCTACAATTTGACCAAACCATAGTTTAAAGTCATAACAAGGTCACAAAAGCACACATTTAACTACTCATTAACAAAATCTCTTTCCAATAACGGAAATCCCTCACTCCAAACAGCAAGACTTAATGTTGGAAAAAAAGAAAACAAAAGCTCGTGATGGCGGAACGCTACGAACAAGTTTCTCAACATATTTAGTTTGTTCATATATGTAGGATACAAACGGCACTTAACTACCACACCACCAGCTCTAAGCACATCTTATGATCGGCTGTCAACGTACAGTATTTACCTATTGAATTTATAATTCGTTTTATAAAGGATTGAATTAAAAAAACGTTAATTCTTCATACGTCGTGGCATTAGAGTTCCTACCGGTGAATATTAAATTCTCTATGGCAACCGAGTCAATAAGGTTTGATAAGAAATTAGTTTTTTTCTTATACTTATCCACATTTTTCTTACTAGCTTGTTGTCGTTTTGCCGTTTAGGTAAGTGTTTTTATCCGGTAGCAGATCCATTTAAATGGTTTTCCTAAGCAAATTAAAAATCAAAGATCCTGTTTTATTTAAGTTCTACTTTCTAGGTGTTGTAAGCACCTAGGTGTTCAACAATGTTGAAAAAATTGTATGTACACCTTATGAGACAACCAAACTGAACAAAAATATAATTATAAACAATTAACAATCTGTTTGTCGTGGGACTAAAAAAATCAGTTTTCCCCCACGTTGAAAAATTTTTTTCAAAAACTTCCGAAAATTTTGTGTAAACTTATTCTGTACACTTGAAACACAACTTTAATTAAATTACACTAAGGTATTTTGTCTGACCTTTTGATTTAGAAAACTCTGAATAACTTCTACAGGAACACTAAGATTGTAAGGTAAAAACGTACAGTGGGATTTAAGAAGATACACGCATTTGCTTCTGAGTTGTTAGTAATTCCTTCAAAACGTTTTTGTCGGTGATTTTTCCGCAGATTCTGTTATATTTGTTTTCCTGAGTTTTGAGTAAAGCAGAATATTACGATTTTACTTCCCCTCTTGCTATCAGACCGCAAAGTATTGTGTTACTATGACACTTCTTGTTTAATATTGTGGCAGGGGGATGTTATATCATACATGTACTATTTTTTACTTTTACTACTAGAAAGTTCTGTAAATGCTTGCTATTTCTTCTCTATTAATTATTATGGGGTTATGGGGTTTTTAGTTCAGTTTATGGAATATCGAAAGCCTCACACAAAAGAACTGTTTTCCTTTCAAGTATTTATCAATTTTTTTTGGTGCTTACCAGCGTATATCTTTGTTCTCCATTAGGTGCATCTCGTCCCACATTGGTGTCACTATCTTTTTGTTTCAATTTCCATTTTTTCCTTGGATTCCCATCCCCATTTCTAGCTTTCGTATTATCTCTCTGTCATTCATCTCTGGGCACTGGGTCTGGGTTTCTAGCGATGGTATAGATCAAGTAAATTGCAGTAAATGTGCACATTGTAGTTGCTGTTTTGTAGAAATAAACATTTTTAATTTAAGGTATCCCGGCTGTGGCCTGTAACCGACTACTGACCTCAAATCGACTCTTCGTTTTTCGTTTCCAATGTTGGTCTTTGTTTTACTAAAAAGTTTTTAGCCTAGTTGGTGACGAGAAGATGGTAGCGACAGGCAATCACACGCTGTTTCGTGACTTTAGTTCCTTCCGGTTTTGTATTTGTTCCTCTAAAAAACTAGCAGGGTAGAAACAAGGATTTAGAACCTCATTTTATATAAAAAATAAAATCTATAATCAAGAAAGAGGTAGCATAATTATAATATTGCCCATCGTCGAATCCCAACCAAATCAGAATTGCAGACAAGCGAATAATATGCTACCACTACTTGCATACCAGGAGCACTAGTTAGCAAATATTATTTATGTAATATATGTGTATGTGTGTGTGTGTGTGTGTGTGTGAGACATTTAAGTTATTTTAATATTTATCAAAATAATTCAATTATTTTGCTTGATTCAATTACTTTTACATGACTTGGTGTGACGTTACGTAGGGTGGAAGTATTCATTATGAATTAAATTAAAGTTGTAAAATTGAAATGATATATTAAAATATTTTATTTTTTTGTTAAATATGTGTTAATCATAAATCGGACATCTAAAACGTGTAATTCTTAATTACGTGTACCACTTAGAGGAAATGAATTTGAAAAAGGATGTTGTAAATTAGTCAGGAATTATTTTGGTTATTTAATAAAATAAACCACTCGTCTGAGTCAAATTATGTGCGTGAACTAATTCATTCATTCAGCGATGACGAGAAATAATGGAAATGTAGACGTAGATTAGGTAATTTAATAGCCAAAAATGTTTACCTACGGTCCTGATTTGATACGATCTATGAAATGATAATTAACTTCTGTCATTTCCATTGCCTGCCTTTGTTTTCCCATTGAGTTATTCTTTTTTAGAAGAAAATTCAAAGATTCCTGTCGAAAAGGTTTGGTGAACATGGTAAACTGGGTACTTCATTCTATTTTTTTATTTTTCTTGTATTATACATATTTGATCATTAATTTATGAAGTTTTGTTTCTTTGCTTTTCTTTGGGCACGACACTAACGGCAATATTTTGCAACTAATTCTATTAACGGCAAAAAACCTCCATCCCCCTACTTCTTGTTTTTCATGACTTCCTTGGTATCAGTGAGGGCTGTCGTTGTAGATTTAAGTTAATTCTAAGTAGAAGACGTAGACGAAAATGCCTGGGAAAACCACAGAAAAAGCTGATCAGGGAAAAATGGGAAAGGTACGAATAAATTAGATAACTATTTATTTTCAAACTCTTTTACAACAGTTATACTGCTTTTTAACTTGCTCCTATGCCTATGAATCAATTTTATGATGGAGAAAATAATACAATAAAAAGCAAATCTTTTAGATAGAAATTATTAATTAAATTTTGGGATTAGGTGGACACTTGGTAGTGACAAATTGCAGCAAACGTAAATGTGTTACAAAAACAATTGAAACAAAGGAGATTGATGGACCCCAACCAAAATACATCCCTAAAGTATTTATAACATTATAATTAAAATAAGATGCGGCAATAAATTGAAATCGTTTTTATTGACAAAAATGACTGCAAGGTATTACTTTAAATTAAAATTATGGATGATGAAATCTGGAATCTCCGACCCAACCAAACAGTTGATGAAGTCGAACATTTGTTTTATTGGTACCAAAAACTTTGGGAAGCAAATACAATATTAACAGATCGAAATAGAAAAATATGTACCAGAACTTATTAGGTTTATAAACTGAAGTCGACTTTTTTCTACGGTCTGAAATAAATAGGTAGTTTTCAGTTAATTACTTACTCTGTTCATGGAACTGCATTTAGGTGGTAGTGACCTAATTGAGAAACGGTAGCACAGTGGATGGAAGACGTACTATTTATCATGAACTCAGGGCTGTGCCAGTGATTGTTGTGAAATTGTTGAAAAATTGAATATAATAAGTAAGTTATTACTTTCATGGAATAAAGTTCATTGCAAACAATTCCCTTGAAACTACGATGAAGTCGAATGAAATATTTTTCTCCAATTGCGAGTGCTACATCTGACGAGCACGCTGTCCTCTTCACACTCTGGTTTTCCGCAGTATCTTAGCGAACGTGTTTCTTTTTCAGCGACAGGCTGCCTCTTTGGCCCGTAAAATGGCGGGTAAAAAGGGACAGACCACCCAACTTCAAATAGAGGTGAACACCGAGGAAGATTGGGAGAAGCTTTTAGCAAGGGAGGGGTTAATTGGTAGGACTTTCAACATGTAGTAAAATAGAAGAACCTTCTGGTCCTGTTTAATACATTTAAATTTCAGTCATAGACGTCTACTCAGAATGGAGTGGGCCTTGCGTCGGAATGACCGGAAACCTGAAAAAGGCCAAAGTCGACTTTGGTGGTGAAACCCTGCATTTGGCAATCGTAAGTTCTCCTTAGGTCATAAATCAGGTGAATTCTAAATTAAGCAAATTTCGAATGCTGTAGCATTTTATTTTCTAGGCAAAGTCCGACGAAATCGAGGCTTTGGCCAGATTCAGGAATAAAAGCGAACCGACTTGGTTGTTCGTTGCCGTAAGTGGACAACTACTACTACAACTAATTACTAACTTTTGAAAATTTTGTCCCTATGTATTGATGTTGGCTTAGGGTGGACAGCTGATCACTCTGATTTTTGGAGCAAATGCACCGAAATTGATGAAGACTATCGAGGCAGAGGTTAAGCTGGAGATAAAAGTACTGAAGGGCGAGACATGGAGAAGAGGGGTAAGCAGAATTTTTATCCTTATAAATTTTTTTTTTTTTGCTTCTCTATGATTTTTTTATTTTATACATTCGTAGTCCGTACACTTAACAATTTTATGTAGTGAAAACTAAATATTTTAGGGCCCCATAGAAGAATTATCGGAAGAAGAGAGGGATCGATTAGAGGCAGCCGAGAAACTCAGGTCGGAGGCCGAAAGAATAGAGATAGAAAGACTGCAAAGAGAAAAAGAGGAGAAGAGACAGAAAGTCTACACTTACATGTCTGACAGTCTCCTGTATGAGACAGTTGTTATTTGTTTCCCTCACACCATTCATCCAGAATTGGGCTGCGTTATTATGACCGAACTTGAACTATTTTGTCGAGCACAGATGGTGTATGTGGCAACTCAGGCCAAAATGAACATAACCAGAGAAATGTTTGATGAGGTTTGATCCATGACCGTAAAGATTTTAAGTTGTAAATATTAAGTTGATGAGTTACGTTAATGTTTCAGATTTTCTACCGTGGAGGCTTGGAACCCACCGATGATCTGATGGAAGACCTAGCATTGGGACCGTGTCTCGTTCTTTTGCTAAAGTCGCAAATTATTGTGGCACCTGGACAAGAGGGCGAAAAGCATCACGGGGACATGGAAGCACAAATATGTGAGGCGTTGTATTCTGTTAAACTGACTGGCGAAGAAGAATCGGTTATTCCTAGTCCGCAGAGGTATGTTTCTGCAAATGATTTTATTTGAATTTCTTGAACTGCTATTTAAATGATGGCAGCAGCAGCTTACACACCAAAATATCTAGGAAACGAAAAGAACTATCTATTTAAACAATTAAGCAAAAACCGAAATCCGTATGAAGTGATGCGCAGATAAGAGAAAAATGTAAAGGGAATAAGGTGAACTGGAATATGTAAACTTAGAAACATTAAATATTTATTGAACACTTGCGGGAAAATGCCAAAAATTTTATTGCATCTCATCTCGCAATTGAAATTTGTTTGGATGACAGATAAGATCATATTCTACTACAGTATTCCAGGACGCAACCCGTACATCAGAAGAACCAAAATAGAGAGAGATGAAATATCCATTGAAGAAGCGGAATCGATGGAAGATCTTTTTCAGGAAGACATTACTGCCGTGCCTGGGTGCTGGACTCCTTCTACGTACCTGACTAAATGTGCTGCCATTAAGTATCTATTCCCGGCGAGGGCAGAAAAGGTAAACCATCAGTTTCAGATCAGAAACAATGGCGGTGGCTGGAATTGTCCGTTTCAAATATCAATTTCCATCTTTAGGTCATGCAGCCCGAAGTACCGCCCATTCCACCGAAAGTACTCATAGCATTCGATATAGCGAAGCAGAAGGAGTGCTTTGAATTGGTTGAAGAATATAAAGATGACGTTATCAACGCTGGGTACTTCACAGGTATAGATCCAGCAACTGCTGAGCATCTGTGCGCAACACCCGAGCAGTACGCCCAGTTGGACCACTACGAGTAAGTCTGGGTGACTTTTAGAAGACTTATTTTGGGTTGTTCCTCTCCGTGACACTTGCTTTTATTCCAGTTTCTATAAGGTTATATTTGTCGTGAAGAAAACAAAAAGTGATGCTTTACTCTCATTTGCCGGACTTGGAGCTGTGTACGTCAGTCCTGACGAGAAGGTTGGGCTAAAAGACGCGGATGCTTTTTTTCCTCCTGGAGTGGAACCCAGGTTCCGCCGACGTGAGTTATTTTGTGGTTCATACCGAGCCATCTTTTTTTTTTGTATCCAGGAAAAATGCCCATGCAGAAAGGACCCCGTCGGGACGGAATGTTCAGTACTGTGGGACTCGAACCCACAAAAAAACATAAGGAGACTACCGTGAAGTGTTGTCTGCGTCCTCTCCAGGAAGTTACCGTGGCCGAAGCCACTCGAAGGGACCGAGGTCTCTTCTCGTCGACTCCGGTGAGAGAGCAGCAACCGATCTCTGGCTCCTGCTCCCTGATCGATCCGTGGAGTGCAAGGAAGTACCCCAACATCCTTGCCTCCATTGACTCATCAGTCGCCTTTTACGACACCCAGTGCCGGGCGGGGGGGGGGTTGAATTGTACAGCCTGACAACAACACGGGGCCACAACAACACCCAGCGCATAAGTTGGTCCTATTCTAACCCGGGGACCACATGGAGGATATTGAGCCGCCCTGCTCCAAGTACACATTGTGACAGATTTTAATTTTTGCTTTTCAGTGGAGGCCATCGAATTGCTAAAGCAAAAGGAAGCGTCGAAAGAAGTGGAAGAAACACCTCCACAACCTGTAGAAGAAGAGGAACCTGAGGAACCCGCAGAGCAGGATGAGAATGACTTAATGGCCAGCTTGGGGTTAAACCCGGATGGGTAGTTAGTGAAAGCAGCACGCCCCTTTAAATTGATTGATTGTAGTTTATGTTGACTGCATTGAAAGTGTTTTGGGAATGTGTCAAAATCACCACCACAACGAGAGGGGCATATTTAACAATAAAAATATCTGACAGGCATTTTGTATTCTGTACAGTCATAGAGGAACATTTAAACGATTAATAAAATTTATTTTTCGAGCAGGACTAGCAGTCTACATGAATTTGTTTTACTAATACTGATTTTAAAAGTGGAATTGTATTAAAACCTCGGAACTGATAAGACTAATCAAATCTATTAAACTGCACTGCTAACACCCACGTAAAATTTTATACTTGTAACTTTAAGATAGCCTAAAATAAAATGCTGCTTCTAATTTTTTTCATATTTCTACAATTTTAACTTAATCAGTCTTAACAAGAAGTGTTACCAGTTACCAGACAACTTTTTGTAGCTTGTCGCATTACGACAGTTCTAAATGTTTCTTCGTGTACTTAAGGTACAGTACATTTGACCATATCTTACAGATGATAAGTTCTCGAAGCTCCCGTGAAAATTCAAACAAACGAATAAAAACAAACGAGTACCGTGGCTCTGTGAGAGTCAACTAGTTGGCGTCACCTGCGCCGGTCCCCACTGTTTTGGCAACTTTTTTTATTGGGAAATTTATGACGACAATTTTGCCCTGTCGCAAACATTCAAAATTTGTAGTTTTTTTTATTGAAATTCCAATTAGTTTCCATTTTAAAGCGTATGACGTTTAAAATCTTGAAACTTCATCGGTTTTACAAAAAGACATGGGTGGAACACAAAGTACTACATGCAAGTCCACTGTACAAAACCCAGATTTGCTCAATGTTGTCACACTATCGGATTCTGCTGTGCAGAGGCTGCCTCTGGAAATAGACGACAATCCTTTGGATAAAGAGCAAAGGTATGTTTCTTGGGTAGACATTAGTACGACCCATTAAACTAAAAGTTAATGTTTGAAGGAGTGTTCTTTCGTCTGTTTACCTGTCCATTCTGTTCACAAAGCGTTTCTTGGTACTCGGATATGACCTTGCTTTTATGAGTAAACAAATCTTAGTTTGGTTACAAAGTCAATGTTATTAGTCCAATAATTCACAATATAAAAAGTTATACGAAAAGAAAACATCCTTATTTTAAGTGGAAAGCCTTAGTAAGAAGTGAAGTTACACAGTTTATTGGTAGGTTCATTTCTAAATTAAATGTATGGCCATATTTGAGGGAACCTACCACACAAACTAAAACCGTTTGAAACTATAATACTATATGTATTTTTCAGCGAGTTTCTTTCAAAAATATGCAGAATGCAGTGAGAAATGCAAAAGAAAGGAAATTGGGATACATTAAAAGAATAAAAAAAGGGTGGATGGGAGGAGGGTTAGTTGAGTCTATAGCTTAAATTCAAGTTCGTTTCCTTACTATTTAATTAAATATAATACTTCAAATCAATTCAAAGTTCATTGTATAAGAAGTGTAAACAGTTTGACAACCAGTCAGCCAGCTGAGTACCGTCAACCGAATGAAAACTAATATTAACTAGACCTTTATTATAAAAGGAAGGAAAAGATTCTTTAAATTATTTATTTGTGAATTGTTAAGTTAAGACCACTACATAAAAATGATTAATTATTATAAAATAACTTAGCAGTTCATTTATTTTTTGTACAGTCAGTTTCTGTAAAATACTGTTATACGTAAGAATGAGTAATGTGCGGGATATTACAAAAAGAAATGACCCGTACGTAAAAGTAATTTTACCATTTAATATTTTGTTGTGGCTTCTGCAAACGTCAGAAAATGTGGTTTCACATGCAGTACATCAGGTAGTAACTGACAAATCAACCCAAAACAGACAAAACAAATAATTTTCACACACCAATCTGAGTTACCAATTTGGAGATTTTAGAAACTGGAAGGTGGCAAAACTATCTTAAGTAGATGAAAGGAAGAGAATAATAGGTTTAATAGGTTCTTGTGTCTAAGAGTGAAAACTAGTCAAAAAAATACTTTTTTACCTCCTTGTCCAGTCATCTCATGTAATAGAATGTAACATTCTATTACAGAAATCAAAATATCGACGACTATTGGCGTGAACGTTTGGACTGCCTCGAAACGACCTATGGGGAAACAAAAAGGATGACTGAAAAAGAATTCCGACGACTGGAGTTTACAATTAAGAAAATGGCACCAGAAGGCGGCAAACTTGCCTGTCCGAGAATGGTTGAGGACACATCCACATGTTACCTGATTTTCGGAACAGAGACTCTCAAGTGCACCCACCTCGTCGACAAATTTAAACTCTGCATGGACACCATGTCTGCGGAAACCCTGAAAAGAAGGTACATGGACGACATGAGAAAGGCCAAGAAGGGCCCATGTTAGGATACCCGGCAGAAGAGGGGAGTAATGGATGGTACTTGAAGGATGTACCACCCAGGTACATTAGTTCGTCTGACTTGTTGGTGGCATGAGCTGAACTCGGCCGGTTCACTGTTAGTTTGTGTATTTCTACTGTTAGGTTTATATATGAACCAGTGGTCCCTTCAGGTTGGATTCCACGCCAGCATCTTTAAACGACAGCAAACATGTTAACGGCATCAGCAGCTGGTCTTCTTTTGCTCATCTGCCTTAAGTCCATCAACTGTTTACTTCCTTCTGGTAAGTCAACTCTTTAAGTATTGACCTTTATTATTAATTTTTTAACTTGATTTCCATTAGATCATTTCATTCTTAACTGTATTTTTTCTGGCTTTCTCGTCAGAGTGTTTTTTCGTTCCGTCGGAAACTGCGGTTCGACCGATGTGTTCGGCTCAACCGAATTAGTAATTTTCTTAAATCAAATCTATGTAAGCATGACTTGTTGACTAAATAGCGCAATAGCGGATGATAGTTATACTTCTAAAAGACAAATATCGGAAAATAATGTGACCAACCACGGTCGAGTATAGCCTTAGATTTTCTTAATACCATGAAAGAACATCTTCCTTTTCGAACCATCCCAGAATTAGAATTAGAATAATTCTGTAGTAAAGTGAGTAGGCCTAGTACCCGTATATTTGATTTTGGCTACGGTTGGTGTCATGGAATCAGGTGAAGGTCTCAGGTTAATTTCTCTCGGAAGGGCCCTGAATTAAATGTAAAATTTGTTAATTAATAAAAAAATATTAACTCGGTTCTAACCTTCACGTAACAGACATGTATATGTAATTTCAATAAACGGGTTAATTCGTACGACCGTAATTTGGATGTCGCAACTAACAAATCCATTGGTTGGATTGAAATTTCAAAATCAAAAAGAAACATATGATCATGTCAAGATGAGAACGGTCCAAAATTCACAAAAAAGTACTCTACAGATATCGTTCCAATGAGAATGTCACTGAATTCGACTTGCCTGATTGAGGTTCAAAGTCCAAACAGATGTAATGAATTTCTTTTGCTGATTAAGGCATGCCATATCAAGTCACCAAACATCGGTAAGCACCCTGAGTACAATCTGTTAACCTTCTCTTCAGGTGAGAAATTAGAGAACGAGTATTTGCCTGACCTGACCCCGTCATGTTTGGGTTGCATTTGTGAAGCAACCACAAACTGCAACCTGACGATCGGATGCTTGGGACAACACTGTGGACCATTCTTCATTTCCAGAGCCTACTGGAAGGAAGCCGGTAGCCCTGTTCTTTACGGTGATACTCCGACCAGAGTTGAGGCCTACGAGACTTGCGTAAATGACCCGTACTGTGCAGCAACAACACTGACACGATACATGTTCAGATTTGCACAGGTATTCGTAGTCTTCAACATTTGACATTCTAAATATCGAAAATCTCAATTAGTGAGTATTTTGCTTCTGTTGGCGCAGGACTGTAACGAAAATGGCGTTTTGGAGTGCGACGACTACGCGAGGATTCACTATTTGGGAGGAGAGCAGTGTCACTTGCCCGTTCATCGCTTCGGTTACTACGGGGTTTTCAGGAATTGTCATGTAGCTGTTCAACTTCTTAACTGAGACGGTTTGACAATTAGAGTTAAATGGATGTTCTGCAGATGTCCACTCCAAGGAGAAAAAAAAATGTGATGTCAATCTTGTAAAGAAATTTAAGATTAAAAAAAATAATATATACATTAATTTATGCAGACAAATACGTGTCCACAGTTCAATGCAGATCTAGTTAAACACACCGGTTCCATGTATTAAAACACTGTACGTGATTACATTCAGTTTTGGTGATCCGCAAAAAATTCTGCTCACCATCATGAGAAACTTCTGATGACTTGATTGTAAAGAAAGAATGCCTTACCTAAGATTCAAGTGTCAAAAATTTCCTGTTTGTTTAGTCTACCTATACCAAAAATCTGCATTTATTTTAGTCGGGAGGGACATTTTGAGAATTTTCCTAAATATAGGAATACATATTTAGTTTTGTCATAAGAAATGAATACTGACGTAAGACGAATGGATAGGCACTATGAGGAGGTAAACCTCTTTGCATTTAGGTGCATTAAAATCAACTTAAATATGTTAGTTTTAAAGAAAGTAAATTTTTATATTAAATATATGAAATTGGTTTTAAATCTTATTGAAGGCGGCAATGTCAACCGATTGAACGAAATCTTCAAATTTTTGTATTTCTTCAACAAGGAGGTCAACTGAGACTTTCTCATCTTCGACAACACACATAATTTGCAGTTTGTTGATTCCATAGCCGACAGGTACGAGCTTCGAAGCTCCCCAAACTAGACCATCCATGACGATGGACCTGACATTTGTCTCCATGCCCTTCATGTCTGTCTCATCATCCCATGGCTTTACATCAAGAATTATGCTGGACTTGGCTATCACTGCAGCCTTTTTAGATTTCTTCTCATGGTATGCCTTCAATCTCTCATTTCTGATCTTCTGGGCTTCTTCATCCTAAGAAGAAAAGAAAAATTTAACATTAAATGAAATATCAACAACATAAATAGTCTAATCAAGTGCCTTGTCTAAAAGTGGGCTACTTTTATATTTCCTATAAAGCACATGTTGATAATTTCAAACAATAATTGAATTCTGCACTATATGGTACAATTATTGTAGTATTGTGACAACTACACAAGGAGAGAGCAGCATTACAGAATTCTTATTTGAAGAATCCACCTATCTTTTGGAATAAATATTTTAAACAACTGTGATTCAAATGTCTTATTTAACCATTATTTATTAATTCTTTAGTAAATTTGCTTTAATCTGAGAAGTATATTAACTGTATTGTAGTTTCACTATTGTAATTAGCAAAATTAGATTTTTGAAGTCTGTCTGAATTATTTTTTAGAGTAAGAAACAAGTAAAACTTTAATTATTGTTGTTACAACAACTTTGTGTGTAATAGATCTCTTCATTTTGAATCACTTTTCATTACTTTAGAAGTTTGTACAAATATTTTTATTACCTCTTCTTCATCGGAAGCAAATAAATCTACATCATCGTCGTCATCCTTCTTTTGGTTGTTGACATTATTTGGGGTAGCATTGGCAAAACCTGTACCAGCTGGAAATTTCTTTCTCTCGTCGTTATTGTAGGATTTAATATGATTGTACCATCTTAAAACATTTGGTGTGTTTTGACCGGGTGGTTTTGATAGACTGTTGAAAGCAGTCACATCATCTTGCGACGGTTGATAACTAAAACGGAAATTCAATTACATTCAATTCCGGTCAGTCATACATTTTTGAGAATTTGGCCACATGTCACATGTAGAAACATGCATGTCGCATCGACGGCGAAAAAAACAAGTTCGAAAATTTAATACTAACCCAGATATATAACTCTTGTCAGATAGGTATTGGTTAAGCTTGGTAACCCCACTTTCGGTTTTCAAATCGCCGACGTTCATTTTTGGAAGTTAAGAAACAACGATAGGTAATTTTAGACAAGGGCTAAATCTTCAACCTTATTAACTTATTTGCCAAGTCGCAGAAGAACGGCACGAAGATCGCGTTGGCAGCACTGATATTCTAACGGGGAAATTTTTCTTTTCAAGTTTGTTGAGGTAGCAAAACTCGTAACGTCTGCTACAGACGTAAGTTCCCATTATTTTTATGAATTGTGATTGAATAGTTAAATAAGGGGATAGAAAATATAAGTTTATAATTTCGTCGCATTAACCCGTTATCGAACGTTTGGGTTGCCATACAGTCATAAATTGACCAGGTCAATTTTGAGTTACAAACTCGTTTGCCATCCTTAATTACAATCCGTAATTTACAATCCTTACTCTGATTATTGACATATTTTAAACTAAAATTTAATATTTTCCGGTTTGTTGTAGAATGTTGCGGTTACCATTGCCGTTATGCCGAGCTATCGGTGCTCAGGTATTGGGTTCAAACGTTCGAGGAACGGCAACAAGAGCCCCTGAGAAAATAGAGGTTTTCATTGATGACAAACCTGTAATGGTCGACCCAGGAACCACAGTACTGCAGGTAAACAGATTTCTGCGTCTTTTATAACTCAGCCAAAAAGTTTAAAAAAAAAGTTTTAAATGATTCAATTAATTTCAGGCTGCTGCAATGGTAGGAGTTGAAATTCCTCGTTTTTGTTATCATGAGAGACTATCTGTTGCTGGAAATTGTAGAATGTGTCTTGTTGAAGTTGAAAAATCTCCCAAGGTAAATTTTGACGTAAGAAGAGTCTTCCATTTCATATCTTCCCAAAACCAACCTTGCATTTACAATTATTTAAATTGACTTTAAGCCTGTAGCTGCATGTGCCATGCCAGTAATGAAAGGGTGGAGAATTAAAACAAATTCAGATATGACAAAGAAAGCAAGAGAGGGTGTTATGGAATTCCTATTGGTTAATCATCCCCTTGATTGTCCAATATGTGACCAAGGAGGGGAATGTGATCTACAAGATCAGAGCATGGCTTTTGGAAGTGACAGAAGTCGTTTTACTGATATAAATTACAGTGGCAAAAGGTTTGTAATTATGAATTTTTATTATGAGTTTATTATTATTTTAATTATGAGTTTAAAATTTAAATATTAATGTTCATCAATTAAAATTAAATGCCTTATTATTATTTCTTTTGCCTATAGAGCAGTGGAAGATAAAGACATTGGTCCCCTAATCAAAACAGTTATGACTAGGTGCATTCATTGTACAAGATGTATTAGATTTGCATCTGAAGTTGCTGGCATTGATGATCTTGGTACTACAGGTAGAGGGTCAGATATGCAGGTATGGATTTCATTAGCACATAAATTTAAATTTTCTTCTACTTTTAGATAATTTGACCAGCAACTCTGACATTTGACCTACAGCATTTAATGTATCTCTAAATTGATCCACAATCTTTCCTTTCAGGTTGGGACTTACGTTGAAAAATTCTTTTTATCTGAATTATCTGGAAATGTCATAGACCTTTGTCCAGTTGGTGCACTAACTTCAAAGCCCTATGCTTTTAAAGCCAGACCATGGGAGAATAGAAGAACAGAAAGTGTTGATGTGATGGACGCAGTAGGAAGCAATATTATTATTTCAAGCAGAACAGGAGAAGTATTAAGAATTCTACCCAGAATGAATGATGTGAGTGGTATTAATTTGAATTAGAAAGGGCTGTGATTTTCAGTTTCCATCTAAATTTTTTATATGTTATACAGGAGATCAATGAGGAGTGGATATCAGATAAAACAAGATTTGCTTGTGATGGTCTTAAAAGGCAAAGGCTCATCACTCCAATGGTCAAAAACACTGATGGAGATCTGGTCGGTTGTGACTGGGAGGATGCCCTAATTTATGTTGCAAAAAAAATGAGACACATACCTGGCAATAAAATGGCAGGATTGGTGGGACCTATGGTTGATGCTGAGGCTATGATTGCCCTAAAAGACATGATGAATAGAATGGGATGTGAGACCCTTTGCACTGAACAGGAGTTTCCCATGAGTGGGTCAGGCATTGACTTCAGGTCCAATTATATTCTCAATGATACAATTGCAGGTAATAAAGTTTAATATTAACAGTTCTTAATTAAAACAAATACTTTTTCATGATTCATAAATTTTTCCTTTTTGTCATTGTTATGTATTTCGTACATCCCATTCTCAACTAAAAACATTCCATTTTTCCAATTGTTGTATAAAAACATAAATATTCTCAAATATTTAAGAGACATGATTTTTACTGAACACATTTAGAAGGTGCTTTCTTATCTTTGAATTGCATGAAATTGATTAAATTATTTAATCCTGAGCTTAGGAAAAAACAAAAAGAATTCTTCAGCTCAGAAATGTTCCTGTGAATGGTTCTTGATATATGTATGGTACTTCAATTTCCAGGTATCGAAGAAGCTGATTGGATCCTTTTAATAGGTACCAATCCACGATTTGAAGCCCCCCTTGTGAACGCCAGAATTCGTAAAAGCTACATTCAGAACGAGAGCAATGTGGCCCTAATTGGACCCAAGGTGGATCTTACCTACGACTACCAGCATTTGGGAAATGACGTTGGTATTGTAGAGGAGTTAAATTCGGGCTCACACAGATTTTGGAAAACTCTGAATTCGGCCAAGAAACCAATGATAATAGTTGGAGCTGAACAACTGAAGGGTCCTGGTGGAGCCGCATTACTATCGACTGTACAAGCCCTATGCAAGAAACTTGGAAGTAAGGTAAAGGAACTCTTACCCTTTGAGTAACCCTAACATCACTGAATGAATTGAATACAACATTAAAGTAAAATTTTGATCAGCAGGTCGACAAGAATTGGAAAATATTGAATGTTTTGCAAACGACTGCCTCTCAAGTGGCTGCCCTTGACTTAGGGTACACCCCAGGTGTCAAATCTATCAAGCATCATAAACCAGAATTGTTGTACATAATTGGAGCGGATGAGAACTGTATTACTCGAACCGATTTAGACAAGAATGCTTTTATAATCTATCAAGGTATGTGTGAATCTTGTGGATTGTTAAATAAAGTAAGAAAATTGTATTTTCTGGAAAATGCAATAATTATTTTCGGATTGACAGGACATCACGGCGATGTTGGAGCAACAATGGCCGACGTTATTTTCCCAGGAGCAGCATACACGGAGAAGCAAGGATCTTACGTGAATATGGAGGGAAGGCCGCAGCAGACACTGACGGCTGTCACCCCGCCCGGATTGGCCAGGGTGGACTGGAAAATTATTAGAGCATTATCAGAGGTGAACATTTATTTCCTTAAATTTAGATTCTTTATGTGTTTTATTTTATGGCACTAATGTGGTTGTAATTTGGAACAGAAAAGAACTGTTATGAGGATTCGACTCCTTGTCTTAAACTAATAATACTCGACTGAATTTTCGCTACTTGGCTCCTACGTTTGGACAGTAAATGTTATTTTTGCTCATTACAGGTCATAGGTATTGTACTACCCTATGATGACCTTAATCAAATTAGGGATCGTTTGGACCAAGTAGCTCCCCACATGACGCGTTACGGCACAGTTAATCCAGCCAACTTTAT
This sequence comes from Polyplax serrata, assembly GCA_037055365.1. NCBI lineage: Eukaryota > Metazoa > Arthropoda > Insecta > Psocodea > Polyplacidae > Polyplax > Polyplax serrata. Next base: position 16,343,207 of record JAWJWE010000036.1, on the reverse strand, counting down.
GGATATTTCTTTTCAATGTTCAATGGTACAGCGTTTGTTTATTACCGAGTGTGGAGTTGCCATAAAGATTCATTAAACATGGGTAATTTTTATCTTCATTTCAGAAATCCTCACCTTCATCGCACAATAAAGGTCCTTTAGAAGTAAAACAAACGAAACTAGAAGATTTTTATATGACCGATGTCATCAGCAGGGCGTCTCCAACAATGGCTAAATGCGTTCAAGCTGTTCTCAAGCAGAATCACTCTAAATACTAAAGCAGCTAGATGGTATGCGAGGTTAAAACAATGAAATCGACATATTAGTTGGTTTTGTACAGCATAGTGGACAAACTAAACTAAAGACACAGTGCAGCGACAATGACGCAATGGACTTACTTGGAAGTTCAAGTTCCTTTTTGTCCTTTTCTTGTTGTGAGGGATGAGGGAAGCTTTTCGATAGCTATTTTTTGTTTTCCAAACATTGTAATTAAATTTTTTTTAGTTGCTGTTACTACTACTATTTCTACTAGTACTAGTACTATTGTACAATCTATTATAATTTTATTTAAAGAATAGACTGGGCTTTAATAATTATGGTACCTCAGTGGAATTGAGTGTACTTTTTGTATTGTCACACGCCTTCGCCTTTTTTCATTAAATTAGTTTTGACCGACTGTGGCTTGTAGAGTATGTTTTGTAGTAAGAGCATCACAAATTCAGACACAGATATCAAAATTTTAATGAATAAAATCCGCGTCTGAGGCAGTTCTGTTATCGTTGAATGTCGTAGATGGTGTGTCACTACGAACTGTAGCAAGCCACCCAAAATTGTCTTTTCAAAATTTTTGGACCCAATGGAATACATGAATGCTGCCCATTTCTTGTTTTCCTTTGAAAAACTAATTTTGGTACTCGGAAATTTTACCCTTTTCCTTTTAGAGACCTTTGTTGTCTAACGTTGTCGAGATTGAATTCTTATAAATAAAAACAATAATAACAAAGGTGCCTTAATGTCGACTTTAACACATGATTTAGATTATTTCGATGTGAGTGTTTTCGATCCTCCGATCGAATCGACTAGGGAAAATTCAACGAAGTATGATGAGGAATCAGAAGAAAATAGCGACGCTGAAGAAGAGAACCGTGATGATAACTGCGACGACAATGGCACTTCTTTTGACCTCGAACAGAAGGAGGAGGAGCAAGAGGGAGATGATCAAGGTTTATCTGGAGACGAAGCCAAACTTAGCCAAGAGGTGACATACGAAAAGGTTAGACGAGAAGTTGAGTTTTTTAAAGCACTCATGTAGTGACGAAATGGTACGAAAGGAATAATTGAGGCATACAAAGGTTTTTGAATGTCAGACAATCTTTAATAAACGGGAGCCTGTATTGGGGTAGTTTAGAAAGTTAATTAAATAAAACATGGGTACGTTCGTAGTAAAAAAAGCTTTCAAGTAAGTTTACCAGGAAGAATTGTTTTGTCTATTGATAATTGTAGACACAGATGACGTGATCGTGGATGAGTTATGTTACTATTATTGTAGGAGTCTAGTGTCCCGTCCACCACACTTTGGTCAGAAAAAGAATTAGCTAAGTCTGACGCAGCGGACACATGGGCCCTTCCTGCTGGTACCATTCCATGGGATGAAAATGAAAGGCCCATGACGCGTCTCCTCAACTATGCAGACCTCAGGCTGACGGATCAGGAAGAAAACGGTTTGCTTACAGACAGGATAGTAGCCGCTTGCAGTTCGTATCTGACCGAATCTCCTGAGAATAGATGTCATGTGGCGGCCAAAGTTTCACTCAATAATAAGGTCTCGTACCTGAGTAAATAGGTTACCTTGCTTTCGAATACATTTTGGTATACACCAGTTACAACATTTCAGAATCTTAGCGATATCAGAATTCTAGGGTACCACAGATTTCTTCAGTACGTTGATTTGTCCTGGAACAACCTGAAAGACCTGACTCCACTCGGGTGCATTCCGTATTTGATGTACTTGGACGTGTCACATAATCTTCTGGAGGATGTTCTTAGATTCCGAGTAACTAAACTATTTTGAACAAAACAAAAAACAAATTGCTATTTTTGCCACAGTCAGAATTTGCCAAGACGTGCATCACATTGCACTTTACTATCATTTCTAGAATTTTTCTTTTTTTTCATGTACTCTTCTTTCTACTGTTGTATTATTCGTCTAATAATTTACCGTTTCGATAGCCGCCCTTGACCCTCACTTATGTTAACTATTCGTACAACGAAGTTTGGCAGATAGATGACCTCTCTGAATTTTGGACTGTTTGCTACTTGGATTTGTCCCACAATAAAATCTCAAAGATTCAAGGCCTTCACGAGTTGAGGTGAAATTTTAGATTTCGAAAACCATTAACAGGTGTGATTTAGAACTTAAATTCGGATTTAGTTTCCTTACTTTTCAACAGGTACCTTCGACACCTGGATTTGTCTCACAATAAAATAGAAAGATTCGAAAACTTGAATAATCTCAGATTAACCGACTTAAATCTTGAGTATAACCTTATATCGAAGTTTGAAGTAGAGTCCGGACTTGGAATGAAGACAATGCCATACCTCACGAACTTATATTTGAATAATAACCTCATTAGCAACCTTGAGTTCTTGCAGGTATAATTTATTACACTACACGTAAAATAAAGTGAATATTCAAATAAAAACGGTAAAACATGACCATGTAGAATTTTAACATTTGAAATGTTTGTACCGTGGTACAATTTAGTCAGAAAGTAACATTTTTTTTAACATCCTGATTTGAGATAATCTGCCTAGGACGTGTACCACTTGAAGAAGCTAGATTTACAAGGCAACAACATTTCCGACCTGGTACAATTGACGCACATGAAGCACTTAAAAAACCTGAGGTACCTCGACCTGTCGGGTAACTCTGTTAGTACTCAGAAACCCTACAGGAGTCTCCTGCTCAGGTTCTTAGCCGAACTAAAATTCCTAGACCAGTCGGAAGTGAATATATCAGAACGGGTAAACGACAAATTACTTCCTAGCCGTCAGTCAACTTTCTTGGTTAAACCTGTTTGTGTCTATTTAGGTAGCTGCATGTACGAAAACGAGGTTTGATGCTCAGTTGGAAGCGGCTAGGAACAATGCCAGGATGATCTTGCTTGATCAGCTGAATGACACGACCCTTGGTTTGAGTGTCCTCCCGGTGGATCAAGGGCCTTACCCATTTGTGATACTCGTCGGACCGTCTGCCTCTTCCAAGAAGTACATAACGTCTCGTTTGGCTGAAGCCCACCCCGAAAAGGTATGCTGGTGACGTGGCTTTTTGGATTCAATTTCCGATTTCACTCTATCTTTTTACCCTTTTTGGTTAGTAGATTTATCTAGGAAAACTTCATACTACTCGGAAAATCTTGGAAGGAGAGAAGGAGCTTTTAATTGAAACAACACATGAAGACTTTAATGAAATGATCAAAGCCGGAAGATTTTTATGTGTTTCCGAAAACCTTGGACACTTGTATGGATTCAGTGAGTATATATTATCTATTCGTTGACACAATGCTTCTGCCACACATACAATTTAAAATTAACTTTTTATACTTACAAGCTTTGTACGAATTACGAATAGAAGATTTGATTTAGCATAACAGTCTACTTTTATTATCCAGAAAATTTTATCTTTCATTTTTTAGGCAAAGATGAACTGAGTGAAGCCATAAGAGAACACAAACTCTGTTTGACATCAATGGACATGGTCAGTGCTCTGACTGTACACAGCAACTGTTTACAACCTTTTCTCATATTAGCAATTCTCAAGTCCAAAGAAGAGCACATTAAAAGGCTTAAGATGACATATGGACCTGTGATAAGTTTTATTGGAGCGGCCTACATGTCACAGAGACAATTACTCGACACTCATGAGGTGAGCACTCATCAAATACAATAATTACAATGGTATTTCATTACTTCAATTTGGTATTAATGGTAACTTGCTTCAGAGCAACGTCAAACGAGTTCAAGTTGTTTTGAATTACATTTTGAGTGAGGTTGACAAGAGAATGTGTGATGGCGAAGACGAAACCAACGAAGGTTAGTTCAGATTACAAAATGCAAAAACTTTTGGCCAGTCATTGGATGAAACTGAGTGTAATTTCAGAAAATGACGCTGAAAGGAAAAGTGTTGAGAAAGTCGCAGACTCAGAAAAGTCTTCAGTTGCAGCTTATTTTGAACGGGCCAAGTAAGTTGAGTTAATATTTCACTATTGTTGTTGACAACATTTTTTCAAGACACATGACCAGAAGAAATGGTTGAAATATACCGTTGAAAAGTGAGATTTTACCTTAAATAAATGAAACAACTTCTGACATGACCATTGGTGACGAAATATTTTGAGGTGGGGCTGGTTGACGAAAATTCAAAATCTTACACCAAGACGTCTTTTGATATTGGCAAATGTTTTAGGCAATATGAAATTATTTTAGGCAGGACTATCCTTGTTCACCAGGACTATGCGGATATCAGACTTGTATGGGAGCAGTTCCAGAATATGGTACTTCAAGCGTGACAAGTGAGGGAAGTCAAAGGTGAGACATTACCTGTTAAATATTGTATAAATGATATACATTTCTTGCAACTATATATATATATATATATATACATATTTTTTATCCTGTATATTTATATAGGATTGGCTCATTTGAAGAAGTCAAGAAAGACACTTCAACGACGTCGTACAGCACCCATAAAAATTCTTTGTTAAAAGTGGAAGGTTCATTTGACGATGGTAAATCTGCTGCCAACTTCTTTTATAAAAGTTATAAATATTTATTTATTACATTATGAATACTTTTCATATTTTTGGGTTTTATTTATGCTTTCCTCCTAGTCAGTGTACTTTTGTGTTCCTATGATATTCTTTGTCACATCAAAATTTTTTTTAATTTATTCAAATTTCGTTGCTCTTTTTCTGCAATACAATTAAATATTTTGTTTTGTGCTTACAGAACATACATACGGTGAAGATGATGTCTTCGCAGACTGGTCTATGCCCTTTATAGAATGGAGCCAAGTGAATTTGAGTGGCCTGCAGTTGGAAGAAGCAGCGGAACTCCTGTGTGAAAAATATATAGAGAGTGTCATGTCGACCAGGGACATTTACGAAAGTTTGCATTTAGATAATCCTGGTCTTTTCTCTCTAATTGTAGGTAACGTGTTAACTTGCTGTTCTGCTTTTACCAGGCGTTTACACAACCAGGTACCTTTTACTTGTTGCAGGTGTCTACCGATGTGACCGAAAACGCTGTGAAAAGTATAACAAAATTTTTAAAGGAGATTTGGGAGAAGACACCCACAAGAAAGCCAGTGTTTAGCATGGAGGATGATCTCGCCTATCAGGTACCCCAATATTGTACTTGTTAACGTGAAAAGCATATGATGGGAGTGAACACGGTAAAAGTAAATGAGAGAAAATGCAGGAGACGAGTTTATTGTTACAAGACCAAAATCAAAATTGTTGAAAAATATCAACCGATAGAATGAAACAAATGATTCGTTTGCAACTGCACATGCCAATGGATACGAAATTTTACCGACACTGTCCATGGCACATGGATCATTTTTCGGTAGTACTCATTTTTTTGGCAGCAGTCTACTTTACTCAAAATTACTAAGAAAAGGTTTGTTAAGGCTGATGAGAGACCAAAACTGAAAATTGAATAATTTGATATTAATTATTTAATTAACTGAAGTTCAACTTCATTATTCCGCACTTAAAATTTATAGAACAACAACAATTCCTTAGCTATTTGATCAGCGATGATTTTCTATGGCAATCTAGGGCATTATAAATAAAATAACTAATTTTAGTGCCAACTACAAACAATGTCGGATTACATTTTTTAAACAAATCTGTACTTGGTAGATTTAGTAGGATGATCAGTGTTGTCTCAATGAGTTCCCAAATCTTCTTCTTCAGGCTCAGATTCCACGAAAACTGGAACAGCTAAAGGAGATACTGCGGGATGATTTTCTGTCGTCTGGAGACGGAATGACCAAAGGACCATCGTCCACCAATTCGCCCGCAGCTATCTGTCAGGAAATGCGTTTTAAAGGCTATGGTGATTCATTCGATGATGCCATGTAACCATTAAAGCACAATAAAAGGCTTCAGAACATAAAATAAAGAAATTATGTTGCTGTTATAGATTTATTCTTATTTTCCATATAATAAGTAATTACATTATTATTACATCAATCCATATTTTATTTTGTATTATTTTTATTATTATTATTATTAGTGCTTTTAGCATGAAACAATTAATATTGATTTCAGAATAGTTTAGCTTGAGCGATGTAACGTAGTTGCAAATATTGCAACCCAAATGCATCAAGTAAAACTACAAATAGAAGCTATCCGAAACTCCGGTTACCTCATTTTTTGTTGTGTAATTAGTTTATATTTTGTTTGTACCATTAAACACTACATATTTTTTTATTTCTTCCTTTTTAAAATTAACAGTTTATTTTAATGAATACTTGATAGTCAACAATTATTGGTTGAACTTGTGTTAGAGAGAAACTCCTTTAATGCGAATGAGTTCACAAAATAAAAAAGTACTAAAAGACCAATACGGCCATAAATGAATCTAACGGAAATATTTAATACAAAAACAATTTAAACTAATCGATTGTCCCGAATATCTTTTAGGATTAGAAAAAGTCAGAAAATGGCATTGATTTCATTTCCGTCCAATCTCCCGTGTCATCCAAAGGTCTGTCGCAGTCAATTCAGAAAAATAGAGCTTTGTCACGAAGCAGATCAAATGAAATTAAACTATTTGTAGCCGTACGAGAAATATACTATTCTTATAGTTTCTAGGTGAACCTTGGAGACTTTCAAGACAGCCTTAAACCACCCATAATTCTTATTTACTTCTTTTCCCTTGTCCTCTACGCATATCCTCGGCATCGTTATCATTTTCCTCATTTCTTTTATCCGTATTTGTAAATATATTTTGCTTATTCCAAAGTATACCTCTTACCCTGTTTTGTTTTTTTTACTGTAAATCATAATTGATATTCCATAGGTTTAAACCTAAAAATAGTTTCTTTTTGAAATATTTTTCCAACTGCACTTCTAATTATCTTAAACAAAAATTAAGTAACGCACCAATATTAAAATTTAAACTTTCCTTGCGTTCTAGTGGCGGTACAGCAGTGAAAACAAAGAAAAGTAAATTTGTAGGAAACTGAAAATACGTGAAGAATTAAATCGACGACTATTTTTGTACAGAGGAAATAAACAAGTGTAAATTAGTTGTAAACCTTCGGGTAGGAAGGTGAAGACAAACAGAATGTTGCCACTTCTTAAAACAATTTTTTTAATATCTCAGCTTTAATTACAACAACTATGTTGCACGTTCAGGATTTTATTTCTGCTCGTTATTTTTTTACGCATTGGTTGACCATAAAATACAAATACAACTTTAAAAAAGGACCCATCCAACCGTACGACTTTTAGTATCTCCCGCGTCCCCGTTCTCTCGTCATTTCCTGCAAGTTCTCCAATTTTATACCAATTTTAAGATTTAAGATATCTCTTTTTATCTCATTGTAATTTATTACTTATTTAAAATTACTTAACCTGTCTCCAACAATAAAATACTATTAAATACCATTATACTGAGAAGAGGGGTTTCATTTGAGGCAACATTTGACTGCTTATGACTTGGTAGACAAATTAAGTAGACAGAAAACGGCATCGGGCAAGCGCAAAGTTTTTGTATTTTTTTATTGAGTTGTGTCTTTTCTATAGATAAACCCGTAACTGTTTACTCACTATATATCGTAATTTCCTCACTATATATTCATCACATTTTAATATGGTCACTGGTTCTATAAGAATGAAATCTTCTACTTACCTCAGTTAAAAACGGAACCTATATTTATATCATTTCAAAAAGCTTTATTCTGTACACATTTCTAGTCTTTTTTGGTACACCTTCCTCTCTGGTACACCACTCGTATCTCCTAATTTGTGACTGGCTGTCACTGCATATGTATGGTACAAGTTTTTTTTATTCTGGTTTCCTCATTGTAACAGTCATCGTCAATGTCATAAATTTAAGAGATATTTACAACACAATAAAAATTATTTGTATAATAAATACTAAGTGTAGTATTACACCAAACACTGAAAAAGCGGTCTTTTTCCAGATGAAATAAACATAAATTTTAGAACAGTGCAGTTTTGCTTAAAAAAAAGTTATTTTGTAAGGCGGAAATGGCGGTCCACTCAGGTAAAATATTTAGTAACGAAATACAACATAATTAATAAAAGGTTCACAGATGTGAATCTGTGTTTGATAAAAATAAAATCTTTAAAAGGTTTTACACTCCTTTTCTTTTTATTTACTTTTGAAAAAGTTGTAAGAGGCTAGAAGAGTTAAGTAGAAAAAAAACAGGGGAAAATAAAACAACAAGGGCTACAGGAGGAGATACAAAAAGAAGAAGCCCATTGCAAAGAAGCGTTTTAATGGTCTCGACCGTTCAACTCACACAACTTTGGTGGCAAGCGGAAGACCCCTAGTGTGGCTGAGGCAAAAACAAACGGCAATGGCGAAATAATAATACGAAGAGAAAGGTTACGAAACCAAAGAAAAAGATTAATTTGTAGAAAATACATGGGGAACATTACAGTAGACTAACACGTGGAATTTCTTAAAGATCGATTTTGGGATCAGTCCTATTTGAGAAAATTACTTTCGACGTCCTGAAATATTGACTCCAATTCACCAAAAGGAATCATCAGTAATTTAATATACACGTAATCCTATTCATCAAAAGACGAAAAAGATGGGAAAAGAAAAAGGGAATTACTCAAATACTCAAATGCAAAAATAGACGAACTAGGGATTTAATCTTTTACCTAAGACATGTTACATCTTTGTGGAGTTAGATGTGACTAGACCAGAAAATTAGCGAGAAAAGTAAAGCGAGTATCACAAGATGATAAGTAAATAAAAACTACAATTAAACTTAAATCAAAATCTCATTTGTGTCACCTAAAACTCAGAAAATATCCAGTAAAAGAAAATAAATATCTAAAAATAATAGCTTGAGAGGCTGTCATTGAGAAATAATCTCGAAACAACAAAGTTAAGCGCACGGAAATGCGAAAATGAAAGAAAAGGATATTAATGGCGTTTAAAAGCTTCATTGTATACATTTAACATTTAAAATATACATTTTTGTATAAATCCATTGTAATTTTTAACAAAGGAAACAAATTATTAAATTTTAAAAATGGTGCACATTTTTCTCATTATTCGTCAAGTTCAATTTATAACTTTATTTCAAAAGAAAATGGACCAGTTTATAATAGATTAACAGTCACTAAAACCTTGAGATTAAGTAAAACTAAACTTGTCTGCTTAAGTTATCGAATAAACAACCCATTGGAGGGTAGTGCTCTTACATTTCCCTTGGTCTTGTGTCATTTAAGACCTTTTCTCATTGACGAATAAAACTTCAACGGGCTAACCAGCAAGCACAATTGTTAAAATTCACTCGGTTCGTTAGCCTTGTGTCACTTTGTTTACGAAAACTATCAGTCGTAAAATGCTGATTAGTTTGAGTTCAAAGTCCACCAGCATAAGTTCGATGTCGGCCACCGGTTTGGATAGTTTGAGAACGGTCTTTAACGGAACAACCATGGTGCTGTATTTTTGTGCAGTGACTGTGTTACTTACATGTACAACAGTTAGGGGTTTTGCGAATCCTTACCCCAGGGCAGGCAACATTTTAGGAACCGGAAACACTGATCTTCCAGTTATAATCACTCCGTATATTGAAGAGGGAAAGATAGGGGAAATAAGGAATTTGACTCGCGTTGAGGGATTCCTGAATAACGTTGAAAGTTATGCCGGATTTGCAACTGTCAACAAAAAATGCAACTCAAATATGTATTTCTGGTTCTTTCCTGCCCCGAACACATCAATTAAGGAGGTACCCGTTTCGGTGTGGCTCCAGGGTGGCCCTGGTGCCACTTCACTTTACGGCTTATTCATGGAAAACGGCCCTTTTCAGCTTTCTCCGACGTATAAGCTCGGCGCCCGAAAGTACGCATGGACTTCAATCAGCTCTTTCTTGTATATAGACAACCCTGTTGGAACTGGGTACAGTTTTACGGATGGCTGCTACTCGAAAACAGAAGAAGAAGTGGGACACAATCTGTTGGTGGCAGTAAAGCAAATTCTCAAAATGTTTCCAGAAATCAGGAAGAACCCGTTTTATGTGACGGGAGAGTCTTATGCTGGAAAGTATGTTCCTGCTCTTGCTTATGCAATCCACAAAGACAGCAGTCCTGAAGAAGAGAAAATAAACCTGCGGGGCATAGCCATAGGTAACGGTTTAGTTGATCCGCTCAATCAACTTCACTACTCTGATTACCTTTATCAGTTGGGAATGTTGGACGACAACGAGAGAGCCATATTTAAAGCTAAAGAAGAAGAGTGTCACAATCTGATAATTGAAAAAAATTGGAGGGAAGCCTTCCATTGCTTTGACGAACTTTTGAACGGCGACCAGAGTCAGTACCCTACCTACTTTTACAACGTCACCGGGTTCACCAACTACTTCAACTATCTCTATTCAAAAGCTGTACCTCAAGCTGACCTCTCAAAATTCATAACAAAGAACGAGGTGAGAACAACAGTAATATTACTTTCTCATTTTCAATCAATTTCAGTCCAAAATTTGATGTTTCTTTCAGGTGAGAACCAAAATACATGTCGGAAATGCAACATGGCATGACGGCAACGAAGTTGAATTGAATCTGATTGAAGACGTGATGCAGTCGACAAGGCACTGGGTCGAAGAACTTCTGGAGCACTACAAAGTTCTTATTTACAACGGCCAATTGGACATTATAGTGGCTTATCCTTTGACAGAATCCTACCTTAAGGTGCGTACCACTACGTTGTATTTGCTAAAATCAGAACATTCTCTGCTTGCTCGTGTTCTCTTCCCCTCAGAATTTGACATGTCTCATTTCTATGACTCAGGACTGTTTTTCTCTGCCTCAATTTTTGTGTCAACTCCAATTTTCTACTTCCACTTGTTTGCGTCTAATGACTCGGTAACATAATTTTAATTAATGTGATTTTCATATTAGTTGTTTTTCGCCGCCGCTTTAGACCATTAATGTTTTATGTCCTTACTAATTGTTATGAACAAATTTCATCATCAGTTAAGTCGGGTTTCACATTGCCCCTATCCTTTCTTTCCTTCTTTCATTAAATTTGATTAAATCTGACTTACATGGCTTGACATTCTCTTACACGTTCAATTTAACAAGAAATTAATGTCAAACAGAAATATTACAAGATTCAGACATTAAAATAAATTTATTTTTATAAAACATGAGAGGTGTGTACGGCGATTTGTCATCGAATTCATTTTTTGGTGTTTAAGACCATGTTTAGGTAAACTTCACTCAACTGTTGTTTTGCACCAGCGTCCTCACAGTGGCTACCCTGAAAACCTCTGGTTTTTTTTAGAATGATTTAGAACAATTTCTTTCTAAATGTTGTTGGTTTCACTTTTACAACGCAAATGGTTTTTTAAATTTTGGTTTTCATTACTTAGCTTTGTTTACCTTACTTAGGCTTACATAATAATATCGTCAGCTGAAAAATTAATTGGCGTAACTATCTATGTTTGATGTAAACTCTTTCTTACATGTGGAACATAAAACGCATTTTGTTATTACGTCGTCACTTTAACTCTTGACTAAAATGTTGGTCTGTTGCTGCTGTCATTTTGTTGTCATGCCTACCAACCATGTCAAATAATCGACATTAATAATGGGCTTTAATCACTTAATTTCAGGAACTCAAGTGGTCAGCAGCAGGAGAATACAAAACAGCCAAGCGATATGTGTGGAAAGTTGACAATACCGTAGCCGGATATGTCAAGACAGCTGGCAACTTAATTGAAATTTTACTGCGAGATGCTGGTCACATGGTGCCCAAAGATCAGCCAAAATGGGCCCTAGACATGCTTTCTAGGTTTTTCAATGGGAAACCTTTTCATCGTCAAAAAAATTCAACAGATAAAAATCTTTCAGAATAGTCAAATAATTTACTAGATTTATAACCGAACAAGTTGAACTTGTTTTTATTGAGTTTTCATATTAAAAATTATTTTCTCTCCCCCGTGAATTATGCACTTATTGAAAAATAAAATTTTTAAGCGCTAAATAAATACATAAAACGTTTCCAATAATGATTGCTTGATGTTATCTGCAACTCTTACGATAGAGTGCTTTCCTTTTTTATCGTGCACCATTTTCACCCTATCAATAAAATATTTAAACAAAACAAAGTGAGAATCGAAATGTTTTTATAAATTGTGAAACATTTGAAGAAAACACATCTTTAGTTGGGATCACACTGAGAGAAATATATATATATATGTATTATATATATATATAGATATAAAAATGGTCACACAGAACACTGGTTAGGGAGCGGTACGTCATTCACATACAATGGATGTGCACAGTATAACCTCAACCAATAAAATAGACTTAATTATGATAAGTAAATAACCAAAAGTTGAATCAAAAATATTTAAAAAGAAAGTTCAAAAGCTGATTACCCCGCAGGGCAAGGTAAAGGAATGCGAAATGATCGTATTTATTAATAAGCTTATTTATTTAATTAATTCTCAAATTTATATTGCCTAATTCATTTGCGTAAAGATTCGATTCTAAAATTATATTATTTATCTTTTATTGCACCATTTACTGCATTATTAAATTAATTAATTTTTGACTCATTGGTTCTTTTTCATTCCCTAATTGAATTATTGATTTGTATCTGTATTCATTTTCTAATAGTTTCTTTCAATTATTTAATTATGCTCATAAGTTATTGAAAGTACATTTAGCATTAGACAATACACATGAATTTCTATAATATTTATTCCAAATTTTTATACTTTTATTTGTTTTATTTATGCTAAAGTAATTAGCTTTTAGAAATCCTGTTGCTACACGCGATCGATTTTCAAAGGGAGTAAGATTTTCATTCTTGTCTGTTTTTTTTTTTAATTACGATACACTATTGGTGACAGCATTTTCTCTATTATAACATAAATTTTTTTATTGAGTCGCCACTTGGAATTGAAGCAACAGCCAGAGGCAGGACAGGATTAGGTCAACCTTGACCTATCGATCTGAAAGGAAGCTAATTAAATGACGTCGATCTGATTGTTTTTGATTCCAAAAATAAACGGGTATGAGGAAGTAAGGGAAGAAAAACCACTTTTATATCAGTGTTAAATTGAATAAAAAGTCAGATGTTTCTCTCACGAGTCTGTCAAACTGATCAGTCACTCAGGAGTCATTCCCTAATTAGTTCATTTAATTTACGTCAACGGTTGTTTCATTCTTGTTAAAAGACAAGAAGGTTTTTAAGTTACGAAAGAAAAACTCAAACAAATTCCAACCGATTTTCAAATCGGCCCGTGTTGTGACCCGATTTCTATAAATAAATTAATTGGAATTAATGAATTTTGTTTTTATAAATTCAGTTCATCGGCTTGGGCGAATGGCACTGACCATATGACTGTAAAGCCGGATGTAACAATGGATCAGTTCTTGTTTTAAAAATCAAATTTAAATTGTTACCGTTCTTCGGGAATATTATAATTACAATACCAGGACGTTAATTGCGTATTGTTGACTTTAATCATTAATTTGACAAAGACAATTATTGATTACTTTTAAATAAATCCAAAGAAAAGCATAGAATATAAGAACCACAAAATACTTGTGTATGAAAAATAAAAAAAATAAGAAATTAAATTAGCCAAAGGATTTATAGCGTTACTGAAAATTTAAAATGAAACTCAATTTTTTGAAATTCCAAAAACTCTTTAGTGACAAAGTTTTAGTTGGTCCGGTCATCGTAGGAAATATAATAATGCAATAACAGATAAATGAAAACTCAGCTGAAAAGAAAAGAAATTAAGGTTAGATGAGGAAACTATATACAATATAAAGAAAATACGAAAGAGAAAGGAACTGGAAAAATAACCAGATAGAAACTAGAAATTAATTAGTTGTTTAATAAAACTTAAACAACCACAGATTTGGTCAAAAAGAGCGGGAAAATGGGGGAGCTAAATGGAATGTGGCAGGGAAGGGGAGCGCTCGGGATTTCTGTCGCAACTTCGTACGCTCAACATAAAACTCGTCAGTTTCCCGTGTAAAACCATTGGATGCGTTTGGAGAGAGAGACGAAACGTCGTTGTCTTTTTTATTATTGTTAATTCCTTCAATTTTCTCTTCTGTCAAGTTATTCATTTTCGTTGATATTTCGGATAACATTTAGAATTTTGATAATAAATATTTGAATATGTGAGAAATACTTTTCAAGAGTTTCCAAATTTCAGTTTTTTAACGGTTTTTCTTTTATAATTTGAGTGGTATCTGTTGCTAATGACGCCTCATTACTTTGCCAGGAAGTGGAATATAAAATTGGGATATTGGTAAGTAGAGCTTAAATGAATCTGTAACTTGTAATTTATTTTAATTTATTTCAACAGGGTACAAATGGAAAAATAGATAGTGTTCTCTTGGTACAGCAAAGCAAGTATCGAATTAAATTTGGAGTTTGCTATAAATTATTCCTGAATTTCCCCTCTTCTCTCAGTTACACACACACTTGAATATATTGACAGTAATTCAAGTGTTCATCTTTATTTCTTTCGAGTATTCTTTATTTCGAATTCAACAAAAAATGGTGCAAAAATGAAAAGAAACCTAAAAAATCTTAATTTCTAGAAATTTGTGATCTGTCAAAGAGTAGGGGTCGTATGTTGCTTAGCATTAAAGTCGTATCAAACGACTAAGGGAGTAATAACGAAGGGACTAAAACAATACAAATGAAAAACAATGAAAACGGTCGATACGGTAAGAGATTTAGGGAACATTTCAGAGATCTACATGCAGTAATATATTACTGTTTAAAATGTAAAGGAATTAATTTTTCATAAATTAAATTGAACCTTGTACCAGAAGTAACATGTAGCAGTTAGAGAAAATGAAAGAGCTTGGTTAAAGATTTGTCATAAAGAACAAAATTTAAATTTCAAAACCTGAAATTCATATTTCAGAAGTTCTGTTCATATTTCTTTCATTTGACAACAATGTTGGTTTGGTTGAAGTAGTTGTTGAACGTACTGCTAAAATTTTCCTGTGATTCAAGAAATACTGGAAAAAATAATTTCTTAACTGGAGTAAACAATTGCAGTACAATCACAGATGAAGTTTACAAAAATGAGTGCTACATAGTAAGTATAAGATAAAAGTGTATTCTTCATTTCATGAGGCTTTCCACCATAATTTCGGACAAAATTATTTACGTGGTCTTATTCTTTCAATTTGAAATTGCACTAATTTTATGTCCAGTCAAATTGCACAATTGCAGTTAACATAAAAATAATCTTAAAAGGAGTTACTTTGAACAGCCCGTTCTGTTAAAGTTATTCAATGTCTTTAATAAAAAAGAATTAATATGCCATAATATTCTTTGTATAGAATGTAGATATAATACGAAAAAAACAAATAAGAGTGCTCTAAAATCGATTGATTTCATTAATGATGTTACAGAATTTGTTTATTTTGAATTGGGAACACCTACGTTTGTTTTGGAGGACATTCAGAGATTATTCATGAAAGTGTTAAACAAGATGTTTTATGCAACTGATTTTCAGAAATTATGTTACAATACTTTAGGAATTCTTCTTAGTTACGGTATTCCACGTAGTTATCGCCCGTGTACAGAAATAACACGTGGAAATTATAAAGAAATTCTGGAACTCAAGAACAATAAAGTACCACAGAACATGAGATGAAACAATGAGAAGAATGTAAGATACGAAGTTGAGAAGCAAGTCGAGGCTTCGGTTTAGAAAGGAAAATAGCGTGAATGTTTGCCGTTACTTGGAAGACTGAAAATATTTGTTGTGTGTCAATATATTTATTTGGTTTTGAATTCGCACACAATATCACACTAAAATCATTTACATAAATTTTGTAATTATTTTCACTGATAAACTTTTAAATCATGTGATAGTTACTGTTGCGAGGATAATTATGGAGTGATGGAGAGGCAAGAAAGGCAAAGAAAAACTTAAATACTAAAAGGTAGAAATTTTGAACGGATAATAATAGAAATAAGTGGAGAGATGTCGAGAAGTGATGAGTAGACCAAAATTAAAAAAAAATCGTTTCCTTAGGATTCATTACCATGTATGGAGAGAGACTCATAGAGCTAAATTGAAAAAGAAGTTTTCTTTTGACAATATTATTGTAATATTTTCACATGCTATTTACATTTCTACTTTTTTTAGGTAATAATCATATTTTGCTAACACCTGTTTAGCACTCACATTCTGTGTCCCGGCAACCACATAAAAAGAAATGATTTGTTTTCGTTATTTTTTTGTTGTTCGGACAATGTGGACAGCGAGGAAGAAAAATTGGCACATATACTCTGTGACGCAAACGATGCTGTCAATTGTATTCGACCACTAGTCAAACCTGTCTTAACTATTCGATAAGGTTTATATAGCAAGCATTACTTGTTATGCCCAAATATTGACAATTGAAGCACACTACCAAATTTAGTTTTAGACTTATAAATATTAAAACACTGGCGCAAGAATTAAACTGGTTTTCAATTTTTGTTGATGAACTTCTACGAGGTGTTGTTTATTCATGGATAATTACTGGGAAAGAGGTCACCATGTTTTATTTGAATGTAATCGATCGAACGAAATTGGAAACAATTACAAAATAAATATATCTTATAAAAATTTATTAAACAAAAATAAAAATGAATGAAACAACTTCTTTGACTATGTAACCAACATAATGTCACTTAAAAGTAAAAACTGAAAATAATAAATTCCCATTTCAAGAATCGACATCAATGAAATATTAATCGTATCTAATCGTAAGTTACTTAAATTAAAATAAATTAATAGAAGTTTTATTTGTAACTTAACCAAGAGTAATGGGTGAATGACAGTAATCAAATTGACAAATTACTAGAGGTTAATTTATATTGTATAAATTATTAAATATTTTTGATACAAAAAAACTGGGAAAGAGGAATGAGAAAACTATAGTTATGATGGCAAAAAGATGTTTGATTTCTAGTATTTAAATGATATTCAATAATTGAATAATCTTTAAGGATTGAATAATCCTGGTCAATTGTACATCCATCAGTTCTTAATAGTGTATGTATTCTATTTTATGTAATAAAATGTGATGTTTTTTGATTCTAAAAATTATCTATTTTGGGACGAGTGCAACGGAAATAGAAACAAAATTTAAGTCGTATCAAAGAGAATTACTAGAACTTCAAAATTGTATAGAAAAAAATTCTACCACAGAAAAGAAGCAGCATTTTTTTTCAAAAGATTGGATGCACAAAAACTTAAAAAAAAATAGATACGTGAGTTTTGTTTCCCGTTTACTCTGTCAATTAATTATTTAATTGTTTTTAATCATTTATAAATGAAGTCCATAAAATTTCTTAAGGTGATTTCAAGTCTTGTTGATAGTTTTACTAACTTTTAAGAATCACGTAACACAATATTGTGCCGTTACTTCAGATCATGATTTTCACATGTGTAAAAAAACGAAGAGTATTCAGAAGAATTATAAAGAAGTATTCAGCCGCCTGAGGAACAATTAGTTAAAACCCCAAAATTCTTCAAAATTACTGCGAGATCCCTACGTAAGGAAGATCTCTGACAGGCCATCAGTTACCGAGTTAAATAATCCCTCGAGTGGTCTCTGGTAGACAAAGTGAAGTATCCGTTAAAAATAGTTTTATTAGAATTTTGCTATTTATTTGTTTGAAATTAAAAATTTTTACTTTATAATGTCAAACTCACGTTGTTGTGAGGACTTTGTTTTAATTTGACTTGTTGAACTAGAATTGTCGGGAGTGTCCTTTGAGGGGACTTGACTTTTGAGGACCGAAATAACCAAATTTATGTGACGTAATGAAAGACTCGGTAAATTCTGTATTTTGTTGTTGGTCTCCGTTTCTTTTGTTCATCACTTTCATCAATTTCTACAATTTCTTTTTAGGCTTGGAAATGTGACAGAATTTTTTGTGCCCTTCAGTTTCCGGTGGCTTGTTTTTAGATTTCGATTCTCGACTTTAATGTCTCCACGCAATATACTTCGCTTTGCCTTTTAATTTCTTCTAAGGATTTCTAGACCTCTCTTCTATTAATTTCCAACTTTTTTTCTAATTTTCATATTCCCTTTTTTTAACCAGAAAAATGCCCACGCGCGGGCGACCCTAGCGGAACAGATTGGATATATGTAGAAGGATTTATCCCTAAGGGTGTAGATTGTTCTAAATCCATAACTCTTTTCAAATATCTTATAATAATTAACACGCCAACAAAATCAATCAAAAGAATACAACTGGACGTTGCCAATGTTCTTCACAGAATGTCCCACCGAGAATGTCTTTATTTTTTCTTTGTTTTCTCAATTTCTTAACTGTTAACAGTTACTGTTCTTCCTGGATAGAGGTACTTTTCGGAGCCTGGAGAGGTTTACATGCTTGTATTAACATATTTTTCATTAATGTATTTTGTCCGACGAATTATGTTGAGGGATTAATATTGTGTTGGGCCATATTCCTTAGAGTAGTGAATCTTCGTTTAATTTCGTAAGCTTTGATTTGCTGTAGTTGTTTTGCTTGCCTGTGGCACTTCGAAAGAGAGAAATTTATAGGTGACCCGAAAAGTTTTTCGTGTGGTGCTTTATTTTCCAGTTTTTAATGACGCGTACAGCTTCGGATGCGCCCCATGTGAGGTCGATGTGAGAGGTTCCTTGCGAACAAAAAGATGTTTTCTTTACAGTTCTTTTCTATGCGTACGGGTTTTTGCAGATTTTGGCAGTATGACCGTGCTGCAAGAACTTGTAACAAATCTAGGGATTGTTAGGGCGGGGTATTAATCTGACATTAGTCCGGCATATCCTTATCGTTGAGTTCCGAGGAGATGTCTGAACGGCTTTCGCTGTAGACGTTCCCATTTTGAATTTGTGGCATTGGATATTTTGTTAGGCAATCACTGACAATATGTTTTAGAATATTTACCACGAAATAAACATCCAAAGATTTTCTCTCAACCTCTGCTTGAGAGTACCTTTGACAATAGTTTCAAAGAAACTTACAGTTTCCAACTCATTTTATCTTTTGACATATTTTTATAAATTTGTTTTGTTGAAACAACTGTCAAGGTAAACCTTAAATTCTTTGTTTAGCTCTACGTGGGTCCAGAAAGCATTCATGTTTTTTTTTGCCTTTTCTTTTCGGTTGATCCTACCAATGATAAAAGCCGATGTTTTCCATTTAACCTCTTTGATCCGCTGATAAATCTTGCGTTTTTTTTATATTTCTTACCACTGCTGCTTCATTCTCAATAGATATTTCTAAAATTATTCGATGCTATTCTTTTCAAATTTAAATTAATTGTTTATAGTAGAAAATGACATCAATTTTATAGAAAATTGTTTTGAAATTTCAATACTTTCTTCAAAATTGTCGGATAATGAAAACAGATAATGGTTTCAAATGATCGAAAATGCACCACAGAACCGGAAACCGAATACGGTTTCTGATGGATCCAGTTTTGATGGCGCGTTATAAATGAAGGACAAAAAAAGAAATTTCAAAAGGGTCTTTTTCATCTCCGATCTGTTGTCACCCAATGAAAGTAATTAGCTTTGAAAAGGAAGTCCACAACAAGGCAATAATATGGCTCGACGAGCCGGTAAAAAAAACAAAAACACAAACATGGCGGCAAGCGAGCGGATGCAGTCAAAGTGGAAACCGGAAGTGAAAGACAAAAACGTCCACCTCCCCGCTTTTTCACAGCGAAAGTTGCTCTTAGCAAAGTCAATTTCACCGATTTGCCAAAAATGAGTCAAAATTTTTTTGTTCGCCAATTAACTGTAAAAAAAGACGTCAGTCGTAGTCGTAATGGCGAATGAAATCAAAATTTTTTTTTTTTATATTTTACCATCGATTTAATGGTTCTGCCTTTTCTTCATCTTTTGTTTTTGCTCTCTTTGGCTAACGACAGTGTTTAATTATTTGGTTAGTTTTTTATATAATTAATAAGCCTTATTAATTACGAATATGTGATTCCGTTTGGAAGTGGGATGAGTAGCGGCACCGTTCGGTACCAAACCTCGTACTCATTTCAGAGCCATGTCCGTTAAAACAAGTTTTATTTGTAGAGAATATGTCGATGTGGAGTACCACTGGGATTGAAGACACTGTCAGTATGCAGAACGTTTTACCGTGCGTCACCTGTGTCATTGGTGTTCGGTGGTTGCAATTGTGACATTGTCTAACTTGGACTTTTTGATTGTTTTGTACTTTTGTAGTTTTTTAAAATGTATTGTTGTTTTTGCTATATTTATTGCATCTGCACAGTATTCTTCACTACATTTGATTGTTTGGTATCATATAGGAAACTATATTTATTCTATCGAGTAAAATGAATTTTCTTGAATGCCTCCGCTGGCGAGAATCTTCTTATTATTTCCTCAACATTATTCGATATTTTCGTATCTCTAATACAATTTTATACTTTTATGGCTGTTGTTAGAGTGAATATAATTTTCCGTGGAAACCGAAAAGTTCATTCCCCCATGTTTGTAGTCAATTCCTGAACAAGGCTTTACATTGTTACATTGTTGCTTTCATACTTTTTATAAAGTTACGAAACTCAAATATCCGATAGTCAAACGAGATTTTTTTGAAAAATAAATGATCATGTCACGAACACATCATCACAATTTCCCTACGGCCATTTTAAATTTCAGAAGTTTCCTCAAACGTAGCAATTTTTCATACCTTTTTGCTATTATCCTGTTGAGTAAGAAAGAAATATGTACGAGCCCTAATGATTTTGTGCCGTATGAAATTTCAACTAGTCGTTTTTTGTGTCGTCGTTCCGGAGCAACTGCCCTCTTTTTGAAAGTTTTGATTTAACAAATTTCTGAAGGATCTTAGCTATTTTTATTTTCCTTTTTGTGTCTGTGAAAATGGACATTCGATAATTTTTCTCTTTTCCTTACCCCACTAAATTCCTTTTTACCAGTGTGCAATTTCTATTTCTCATTCCGGATGCCTCGACATTTGTGCACTAATGACTTTGCCCTTGCACGGCAGAGCACACATAAAATAAATCTTTTTGTGTCATCTTTGATTTTTTCTGTCGATGAGCTTAACCTTCGTGTTGCGGAGAAAATTTGGCATTCATTCAATATTTGACTTCTGCTTTTTGATCCTTGGTATTCCTTACTATATTTCTGATCCTCCGATCCAATTCTTACTACAACTATTGTGATCATACTATTGTGATCTTTATTAAAGCATATTATTATGCTCTATGCCTTTATTAAAATGCGTAAACTTATACTCACCATCTTATTATTGCTGTCGACCGGCCACAATTAATGCCGTTGTGACGTATACGACTTTGAAAAAAATCATAGTGGTAATGTTTTATCATTGCTTCCTAGCAAAATGGACAAATCTTTCATTCTGCCGGTTGTTATCATTTCCTGTCGGCTGAACAAGAAAGGGGGTCAAAATAATCTATTAATCAATCCGGTTGACATTACCGGTATTAATGCTTAGAAATTTCAAGTGTGTCACATTCCTAGTCTATCAACTTATTTTCCGTTCCAATTTACATTATATTTTTACAATTCAAAATTTTCAACTTTTTATTCTCAACGCATGAGCTTTTTATTTTTATTTTTTTCATTTTAGGTAATATACTACAAGCTTTCATATTAGAGTAGTGTAGCTTAC
This sequence comes from Polyplax serrata, assembly GCA_037055365.1. NCBI lineage: Eukaryota > Metazoa > Arthropoda > Insecta > Psocodea > Polyplacidae > Polyplax > Polyplax serrata. The sequence goes on along the minus strand of JAWJWE010000036.1, from coordinate 16,321,286 downwards.
GTTTTGGTTATTACCAATAAAACAATGAACGAATAAACAAAACAAAAAGGATCTTCAAATCATTTCGATCCCAATCGTCAGTAAAATTAACCTGAATAGAACAGTTCGTCATAAATGGGATAGAAAGAAACGGAAATTAAAAATAATACTAAATTGAAAATAGAAAAATATAATAAATTGAATAAATGCTGGAAATTAGGTTACACAATTTAAACTGGAAATTTAACTTCGTTGGCCGTATGAAAACTCGAAGAACTAAACCTTTTCTCTTGACTCATTTGTAAGTAGACATGAAAGCATAACAAATTAAAACATCCAGGTCAAATATTTCATTTGTTAAATTGTATTACTACTGGTAGAAAATGAGAAACACGATAAAAGTAGTAGAATGTGCAATGTTAATCAAAAGAGAAAATTGATAGATAAACAACTAGATTAAATTATATTAAAATACTTAATCCTAAGAGATACGAGAGAGTAAACTACTCGGCTTCCTTTAAATAGTAATATGAAAATTATTTCCGATAAGTAGTCTTTTCAATTTGTAATCTAGCCGATAGTAATTCAGGTGAAAGTCATTTCACTCTAAAGCAATTTTCCTTACCTCAGTGCAATATTTAAAAGGCTAGTAAATTAAATGTTTAACTTCAACGGTTGACGCCATAAGAAAGCAAACACAACTTAATCGATATTCAATGAACAGATAAATGTAAATTTATCTTTTGAAATGACTTAGGAGTTACTGCAGCATAGAATTTTTCTGTCGAGGAAACGCTAGCAGGGATGATCAAATAAACTCCCTCTCTCAAGAGTGTACACATAAGACAGTTTAAATTAATTTTTATCGTCATTGTGAAGAACCCAAAGACACGACAGCTAGCAATTGACTATTCTCCTTGCATTGTACTTTTCTAAACCGATATTTCTTTTCCAGAATATTAAATATTGATTAATTGATTAAAAGTCAACTGTTTTATGAGAAAAATCCTTACAGCCCAGATCAGGCATTCATCGGGCTGAGAGACAATTCATTTTAGTATTTTAGAGTTTGAGAAATGAATGGACTGAAATGAATATGGTAAACCTCTTTGAGAACGAAGTTAAGGTTGAAGTTAAGTTGTAAATATTTCCATATATGGAGTTATATTTTTATTATTTTCGGTATACGTATTGTTATATTTGGATTCTTAGTGTTTGGCAAACTAGGCACAAACAGCTATGACAGGTGCCCAAAACGGGGTCTGCAATTACCGTCATTAAATAATTTAAATATTTTCTAATATATCATAAATTGGCCATGATTATTCAATGACATATCTTTGGTATTAATAATCATTATCGTATAAAAGATAAAGTAATGTTTCTTCTATCTGAAATGTTCGGTGGTTGAAATGAAAAGTGATTTCTTTCAGAACAGGAGTTAGCTTTTCATTAGGAAATAAGGAAAAAGAAGACAAATTTTCAGCATCCTCTCAAATAATGATAAATGTCAGTGTGGCAGATACATAATTAGCTTATACAGACTCAGCAACTATTACCATTCAATGAAATCTAGAAAGGTGCCGTAAATTGTGCCAGAATAAAGAAAACTAGTGAAAGCAATGTGAGGACGTTAATTTTCCCTTCCTTCTCCGTTTCTAATCGACAACGGAAGGAAACTTGAAAGTTAGACTTTGTTAAAAAACTTCTTGTTTTACAATGACACCGCGGTCGAAAGTAAAATCTTGATTTCGTGTCCTACAGCTGCCCCTGTCTTGTTACAAATTCGACTTTAATGTTCAGGACAGTCTGATAGTAGGAGGAGGTGGTGGATAGATCGCAGGTTTTTGCTGCGAATTTTGTTTCTCCTTGAACATAAGGCAAGATAAAACAAGTTGGCCACAAGTTATCAAATACGAGTTTAAGGATATTCTACCATTAAATGTGAACAATTCAAAGTTTTAGTAGTTTTAAGTAGAATAATAATAACCTTAAAACAATAGTAATTTTAAAAAATTTGCATCCATTTTCATTTGCTTTGATCCACTCTGTCTTCTGAATTGTACTTTGGTCTCCAGTTTTTCGGTCTTCAGCAATACGTGGATCCATGAAAACAGTAAAATCGCGGAACAGTAAGAATGTGAAAAAGTAATTTTGAACGAGCAGCTCACTGTCCTCATTCCCTTGAGCTCAATTTGGACTAATCGCATTTAACGGTTCATTGTTTTCCTTTAAGAATCTTAAAACGGGTTTCCTTCTAATTCAGTTGGAACAATTATGCTCTTAAAACTTAAAGCTTTAAACTTTTTTTAAGTTTTGTTTTGCTTACAAAAACTTTCACTTTGCTGCTGCTGTAGTTTTCACTCCGCTCGATTGGTTTATTTCTGACTCTCTTTTCATAAAATGTGGGCTTCTAATATAATTAAATCTACCTATTCTCTGGTCCAATTGTGTTATTTCGACTACTTATTACTGTTCATTTTTATGTTTTCTCTTTTAATTTTTTTATTTTATTTCTCCTTACTAATTTTCTTTTCGTTGTCTTATCATTCCATCTGTTTGCAACACTTCTAGTGGTTTTGTTTTTTTTATGTGTCATCATGCACGATTTTACATCTCTTTCATTCAACTAACTCTGTGTAACACTTAATACATTCATTTTGGTTTTACAAGTTTAAAATTATGTAAAAAGTAAAATAAGTTGATGAAAATAGGGTAAGTACCGTCATTATTTTTCTTGTTCTCATTTACCGATTCCTAAATTGTAAGTTTGGATTGATTTGATGTTAAAGGAACAAATTTTGAGGTACAAATTGAGACAATAAAGATACACTATTACAGTTTGATGTAGCACTTAACAATGAGATTGGCTTTCTTGTGGACTACGCGGTTTTAATCCAAATAAATCACTAACCGATATTTTATTCATAATACACGGGAGCGAGCGAGATAAATTTATTTCAAAGGAATTGTGTGGCGGTCTAAAGGAATCAGAAGACAAACTGAGGCATAATTTTTTATAAAACAACAATTCTTAAAAAGAATTTATTTATTATTACAATATTATTAATAAACAATGAGGAGGTTTAAGATAAAATGAAAAAAGAAATAAGACAAATATACAATAATGAAAAATAATTATTAGATATAATAAAAGATAGTTTGGAATTGTCTTCCGTGGAATCAAATATATAGAATCACATAGAAGATTATTAAATTAAACGGTTACCGAGAAAGAAAATGGCAATTGCTAGGTTAATAAGGCGACCAGAGGAAGAAAATATACACTTGAAATGTTAGAAATCTTACTTGGCAGAAAGTTGCAGCAGAAGTACAGGGTCCTCGTTACAACAAAATTATGAACCAATATAATTATCCGATGTGAAGCGATATAATTTGAATTACCGAAAAGACCAAAATGCGGTTGATGAATTTCGAATGACTCACATAAGGTTGATCACACATGTTGAACGTGAGAAGAGAAAATAATAAGTAATGTATTCGTGTAGAATGTAAGAACAAATTCTCTTTTTTATTCAAGTCGCATGGGAGAGCATCAGAGAGCATCAGAAAGCACAACAACTGGAAAAGGGAAAAAAAGTTTATCAACCCCGTCCGTGCAAAAGGTTTGCCACACAAATTCAAAGACTAATGGAATAATCCACGTAATGTGCAAAATAAATGTTGAACAGTCCCTTACCTGTGTCTTTTTAATACAGTGCTGTGCAATTTTTTTAGAAAGTAGTGTAAGAAAATGAGACTAAGACTAAATATAAAAAGTAAATAATAACACGTGTATGTTCCCCGAAAGGCCGTTGATTACCACTGCTACTCTACAGATCTCTAGAATACATAAATAAATTACATTACTATTGGTAAAAATAATATACAAATATTCTGAACATATTTTCCTCTTTTACTATTAATACCAATATCATGAAACTAATTTTGCTTTTTTCCATTCTTCTTGATGAAATATTGGTTGTCGCATCACATCACATGCCTTTCCGGTCACAACTCAAACTTTCTTGTTCCATCACCACACGGCCACCCATTCCTGTTCCTATGAAATTTTATTTTTCTAGCTTTCTTTCCTTGCCTGATACTGTCTCTTACCCTCTTTCCCTTTTCTTCCCTCCTTCCCGGACACACACTTTCTGTAAAGTATTTTCTACGAGGCTTTCTGCTTGTTTGCTTTTCATCCAATTTCCTTGTTGGGCTTTTTTCTCAATTTTCTTCTGTTTGAAGTTCTTTTTGTACTCCACAACGTAAGACTTTTTTTACCTTCTTTTCGCGTCTTAGAGTATTCTTGAGTGTTTGTTTGCATCGAATTCTGTGCTAAATGAGGTTCGACTTTTTACCGTCGTCAGATACATTGATTAATCTGTTCATTTTTGTTTATAATTTCAGGTGTTACGTGGTACTGATGATGGCGTAAAAATTTTTTTAAAAGTTAAAGAAAGTGGAAATGAGTGAAACATGAAGATGCTCACCGAGGACGAAAGTAGTGTTACATTCAATGTCACGGAGAGTGACACGAATTTTACCGGATACCTGGATGAAGTGTTCCAACCGTCTAAGGCCTACAGAGATCCCCTATACGTTGTCGTGCCCATCACCATTCTTTATGCTACCATTTTCCTCACGGGCATTGTCGGTAATGTGAGCACGTGTATAGTCATAGCCCGGAACAAGCACATGCACACGGCTACCAACTACTACTTGTTCAGTTTGGCCATATCAGATTTACTTCTCCTCGTTTCGGGTCTGCCCCCCGAAGTTTTCTTTATGTGGCGAAAACATTCATATGTGTTTGGCGAGACATTTTGTACCTTGCAAAGTTTTGCGGCGGAAACGTCAGCAAACGCAACCGTTCTGACCATAACTGCATTCACGATAGAGAGGTATGTGGCCATATGTCACCCGTTTCAATCACACACTCTATCAAAACTGTCCCGCGCCGTCAGATTCGTCATTGCCATTTGGGTGTCAGCCCTCGGTTTGGCCATACCCCAAGCCATTCAGTATGGAGTAGTTACAATTGTTGGAGCCACGGGCCCGGGCTCCACAGAGTCCTACTGTACTCTTAAAAAAGTACTCATTCCAAATGCTTTTGTCATCTCGATTTGTGTTTTTTTCGTCGTTCCAATGACCGTCATAACGGTTTTGTACGTCCTAATTGGCTTAAAGTTGAGAAGATCCCGGCTGGTGACGGTAAAACGTCCCTCTCTCAACAGAGACGCAGTGAAACACCGAGCCACCACATCACAGAGTCATGTCATCAGAATGTTGGGTAAGTCTTTTCAGTAATTTTTAAATTGTTAACAAGTTTCGTTGACTGAGGTTAATCGTGTCAGATCGTTAGTTACACTGCAATAAAGATTGAGGTAAGATTGTGTAAATGTTGGTGAAATTAATCTCAAATCAAGCGATCACTTCACCTCGTTTCTTAGAGCAAAGTAACAACAACATTAAATTTAATTAAATTGTGTTCTGAAGATGACGCGGAAAGAATATTTCTTGGTCAGGTGTTATTATTTGAGAAATTGCAAGTGCAGTGAAAAGAAAGTGTCATTGAAATATTAAGACGAATTCTGGGGACACTCGAGCGACTGTGGAGTTAACGTTCTTCAAAAGATAATATTTGAACCCCTCAAACAAAAAATATCGTTATGAACTATTAAATGACGAACTTATTGAATCTTTAATGCTGTTGAATTTCTCTATTATGCGAATTCCCTTGGCGCATCGTTAGCAAACATGACAATTGTATTGAATATTTGACGCGTTATGCTGACGAGGGCCGTTCCTAGACAAGAAAAACCTTGAAAGGTACCACCCTATGTTGATTCAACTGCAACTATGGATGGAGGACATCAGGGTCAATCTTACCACACGTCTACCGGCCTGACATGCTTTTTTCTTCAATTTTTAACTTTTTTCTACGTGTGGCCGCATTTTCCATCCCAGAATTTGCATTAATTTTGGTGAAATAGCTTTATTTCCCAGATTTAGGTGTTTAATGCAACGAAAGGTAAAGTGACTTTGTAAAATTTAATGCTGTCATATATATCATTAGCATTTTCATCATACTTGATGTTATTTTCTTCTTGTTGAATTGTTTTGGACTTTTTTTGTAGAATTTCTTAGGTTCTTTAAAATTAGATTCTAAAATTCGATATTGAAATGAATTTTGAATTTATTTACTTATAAGCTTAATTTTTAAAATATTAATACAACACTTCACTCCTTGTAACGGTTGTTAGATTTTCCCTTTTAAATGTCTTTTCAACCTACCAGTACCCTGCCCACCACTAAACGACCACCATCACTCCTTACGATGATTGTGAAATTATTCTTATTCCTCTCTGAATATCATTAAACAATTCCACTTGGGCACCTGCGTAATTCCCGCTGAATTAATTTTTTCTTCGACTTCCGACTCAGCACGAAAGTTTCCAGGCGGACGGGGGCCCCGCTGCAGTTGCAAAGGGAAAGTGCCTTCAGTGTAAAAATGTGCACCTGCCTAGGTCATTTTTCCCATTTGGATAGTCTAAAAACTAATTTTTATGATTTTTTTTATGATCTGTTGAAGGGTTTTTTTTTAAGATCCTTTTCCTCTGTTTGTCAGTCGATTTAAGCCCAGATGACATGTACTTTATGTGGACTTATAATGCCACAAATTTCATCTCTTGATTTTTTTCCTTTTTTCCTTAAGTTTTGCTTAATTACAATTCTTTATTACAAATCATCTTTCGTAATAATCAATTACTTCTTCTTTTTACTCATTCATTAGCTTTTAAAAGTCTTTTAATTATTCTTATATTTCTTGTTTAAAATTGCAGCGAGTTAATTAGTTGTGGATATTCTCATATATTCTCCATCGTGTTTTACCCTTCATTTTCGACTTTTTCCCAAAATAACGACTTCCGACAATCCTTTGAACTCGAAGTTTTTGCAAACCTCTTCGGTTTCACTTTCCTAATTTTACAATTTTGTGTGGTAAATACTTAGAACTTTAGAGTTGAACTTTTTTCGCTAACCTCTTTCCCTTTTGATCTGAATCTGAAATTTTTTTAAAGCCTCGCCAAACAGAGCTTTTCTTATCTTCCCATTTTGGTTAGTGCTGCCAGAGAAAAAAAAGGAAGTCCTTGTCTTTTTCTTTACCTCAGCCTGCAATGCTCTTTTCACTATAATCAAATTGTTGCGGTTACCTGTAAGAAAACGCATTAGAACTACAACAATTCTTAACAATATTCTGCAAGAACAATTTATTTGTTTTACTTCTTTTTCTAGCACACATTTCTATAAATCTATTCTGATACAGATTCTTATAAAGCAATCAAAATCATAAGCAGCGGCGAAACTTATTGTGGGATGTTTTTAGTAATTTTAATCGATTTTTTTTGGTTTCTTGAGCTCTTTGCTTTCATCTAAATAGTTCTTAATTAAATTTTCTAATGTGCATTGGATGCGTATTGGAGTTTTTTATTTTTCTCAGATTGAGGTGGACATATATTTTCTCATAGGCCATCCTTTCTTAACCATTGATACCAGTCCAAGAGTGTTCATTTCTAGAAATATCTCACATCTCGGTTTGCACTTTAATCTAGGTTTCATCCCTTTCACATAAGCCGATTTAGTTCATTAGTTTGCCAGAGATTAAGTTTTAACTCAGTTTGTTTTCGTTTACATTTAATTTAAGGAATCTAAAATGACAAAATCGCATGTAAAATTTTTGTTTGAACTGTAGAGAACAACCAAATTTAGATATTACACCCAAGATGGAACATCAAACACAGGAGATTTGAAGGCGGGTGTACAAAAACAATAAATTTTTAGAAAGGTATCAAGGGAAATTTGAATACTGCAAGCCATTGAAATTTTACAAAACTGATTTTTCTAGAACAAATAAAAAACACGAGTTAAAATTCGAATTAGGGTTACGTTTATGGCAGATAAAATGAATATGAAGGTTGGGGCGTGATTTTCACCGCAGTTAATTCAGCAGTTCAATGCAATGGACCTATGGACGAGTAAAATCCGACAACTGCCCTGGTAATAAGCAGAAATCATCCATCTCCGTCGGTTGTGCATCCGGTTGTGAAATGATTTTGCGCCTCATTTTTCCTGCCATCTGTGAAATCATTGAACCGGTTTTACCGTAGCAAATACGAAAATTAAACTTAGTCGGATATTTTTTGACCTTAAAAGTTTTTTATCTGCAAATATAAAGTCAGACAATTTGTAAAGAATAAAATTAAATTAAATTAAAATAAAAGGAAATTAGTAATTGTAATAGGCAAAGAGGTAAAATCCAATATGACTAAACAGGCTCTTCTAAAATCATTAATTCAAATACTACATTACATCGAATTCATATAAAAAGAAATAAATTATTGTAAGACACAAGCACTCATTGGCCGCGAAATTTAACGTTCGAAACGTTTCTTGAGACTAATTACGACGACATAAAATCGCAAAAGGGACAGAAATGGAAACCACAACATACGCATGACGATAGACATTTACCAAATTATGTATAAATAAATATATACACGTGTGTACATATAAATAAAAAATAACAATACAAAAATAGAAAAAATAAAGAGATAATCATAATTGCTATTATAAACGTACAATAAATGTGAACAGAGTGGTGCATTAAATCAATACGGCCAATTAAAGTGAAAGAAATTGAGGTTTCCTCAGGTACAGTCGATTTAACATGTTTGAAGGTAAAAAGGAGGTGAAAGAAAAGGAAAATGTCAGAGTTAAAGGAGTCATGAAAATTAATCTTTTCTCTGACTATTTGGGACGCCCGTTGAGGTTGGCTCAATCAATCAATCAATCCATTCATCCTATCATCGATCTTTCGTTTTAATTTTCTATTTCCGGTTCAGTGCGGTACCTTCCTTCTCTAGATTTTTAGTAAATTGTTTCACCAAGAGAAAGTTTCAATTTGTTCCATCCAATGCTTTCAACGCCTTGCTATTTTCTACGATTTCTCTTCTATCCTTGACCTTCTTAGACTTTTTCTATCGACTAATTCTTTTTTGCCATTACCATGGAAACATTTTCAGAAGATATTTTTTTCATTCCAGTTGCCATGATCTGAATTTTTCCCATTGATGGTTTGCACTTTTTATTTAACTTTATTTTCTACAGTTGTTACAATAAATATTTAGTAGTTATTGTGTCATTTTGTCTTTTACCATCATTTTTGACCTATTTGTTTGCAATTGACTGACTCAAATTTTCATTATTAAACTCTTAGTTTGACCAACTGCAATTAAGTTACTATCAAAAATTTGAAATTAAGTCAAACTTATTTTCTGATTTTACTAACTCTGAAAATGTTTTATTTCAATAATCTTAGAATTAATTATGAACACTATTTTGGTTTTTAAATTCTTAGGCATTCTTAAATCAGCCTTTGTTAAGGTAACTTACCGAATTACATAATGTACTGGTAAATATTTTTATTTTAGTTGTTTACTTAGGAGGCACTCGGCTCTCTGTTTGCTTAATAGAAATCTGAACAAGTGTGTAAACAAAATTGACATTTTTCTACATCTAAAGTGTAAATCAATTTAATAAAAAAAATTAAAAGTTGTACTTTCCTGTTGCCTTCCACTTGTACACCTGATAAGTGATTGACTAAATTGGATCTGTTTAAAATTAGTATAAAAATCCAATAAATTGAATGTTAAGATAGAGGAGGCCGTGTGGAAGCAATCCAAGGGAGCATTACACACGTTTAATGAATTTTAATATTCATTTTGGCTGTACTAGTTCATTATTTAAAATATTTTTGAATTCCTTTATGTTTTTTTTCAGATTTGAGTTTTGCTTTGCTTTTTGATCCGTTTTTTGCTTTCCTACGTGTAACTTTCTTCAATTATAACAATTTTGTGGCAATTGAATTTCATATTAATCGTATTACTGCCTCCTGTATTGTTTTATTTTATATTTATTTTTTATTAGTACGTCTACGTTTATGACTGCCACCAATGGCAAAAATTATTACATGGTGAGAATTAGATTGAGCGTCTAAGGGCTTGTAACGTGAAGAAGGGATTTGGACGAGACAGATCTCAAAAAATGGATATTTAACGACACGAAAGGATGATTTAAATTCAATATGGCGGATCAATAGCAAGATCTAAAGGGTTGAATGTCGACATAGGTTGTTAACCGGAATTCCATTGGAAGTTTAGAAGGAAATGGTTGATAATAAAAGAAATATAAAAAGTGCGGAAAAAATGCACATTTTCCATTTAATGGAGTCAATGACGTTCCTTTGAGAGATTTTGCGACAAATTCAAGTCCGTCGCCCCTTTGACTCCTTCTGCTGTGGATCGGCTTCTTTCTCATCAGAAACAAATTTTTTCTTTCAAATAAAACTGAGAGAAGACCGTGTCGTGTGTATTTGGGTGTTTCCATAGAGGTCATCGTTCATTCCACAGTCCTAACACCTTCAAATCAATTGGGGATTTGCAAATAAATTTTATTAGTACTTTGAAAACTTTCTTGTCTGCAGCTGACTTTCATATTTCTGGTGAAGTCCTTCTGGTTGTAGCCCGTCCAACCCGACCAGCTTTCTCAGTTTAAAAAAATCTTCTGTTTTACTTTTTATCCAATTTTATGTTCGGCTGATCAACAATAATTCACATTTCCACTCTTTTGCTCATACGATGGCTGTTTCATTAAAGCGTAGAAGAACACCGACAACGCATTAAATTGACTTCCAATAACATGATGCCAACTATTATCAATAGGTTCATTCTGTCTCTTTCTATGCCTGAAAAAATGCAACCGGATACCTTCCCCTCATCATTATGACTGAATTAAATTAAGCCAATTTAATTAGTTGTAAATTGTATTCATTTATTCCATGAAAAATGTAATAAAAGTTGAGAGAAAGTCGTAAAGGAACTCTCTACGTTTCTTAACAAAACGCTATCCATTCTATTCTCGTCTTTTACACAAAGTAATTCGTCAAATGAAAATGAAAAACTTTATTGGGTGATCAAAGCGACGGTGATAATAGTTATAATGATAGTTATTTCGTTGGGAGTAAGAACCACTAACCAACTTATGTTTTCACAGTTGCGCTAAACTATTTTCTTTTTGATCAGGTAATTTTTTTTAGATTTTAGTGAGTTTATAACGCAGTAAGTAATTTGAAGAAGATGTACTCTCCATGTACAATAATATATTAATTAATATAAAGCTATATATATATATATATAAATATAAAGACAATTCAGGAGTAGGTATCAGGGGAACAAAGGAAACAAAGCATTAAAGACAGAAAGAGGAAGAGAGGAAATAAGCTGAGGAAACAAAGAAAAGATGAGTAAGAAAATAAATTCTTTCGTTTTCAACAGATGATTTGAGCCGATCTACAAAAGTATGTAAATTCGAAAAAGCGTCAAGTGACCGAGAGGAGATCGAAAGAATGAAATGATTGATTGATTGATTGATTTATCACCATTTACCTTTACCCACCTTTCGAAATGTCCACCGATTGGGACGTCTTTTCTTTTGTTTGTTTTCCTCGTCAGCAGCAGCAGAAGCAGCAGAAACTAAAACCGTCTTTGTTTGGCTCGTCGTTCAGCTGCTCTTGTCGCTTTTTTTTCTTGTTTGCCATTTCCTCTTCTCTTGATTAATTCGATTACCCAGCTGTTTGTTTTAGGTGACAAAATAATCCTTTTTTCCCACTTGTACCTTTCCCCATTTCTAATACTAGGATTTGTTTGCTCCTTTCCTTACGTTCTTCTTTCATTCCAAACTAAATTCGTAAAATTTTTTACTTAAACGTAACGTTATTTTGTTTTAGTTTTTTATTGAAATAAATATTGCATTTATTATTGTGTTTATTGGTTGTGTTTAAAATTAAAAAAATTTTGAAAACTAGCTAAATACAAATGAAAATACCCCTCAAAATAGAAGATTCATGTTGTGAACAGGCGAAAACCATTCGGTTCTAAGGTAAAACTGCATTGAAAAATAATTTATTGTGCAGATCTTGTAATACACAGGTTTATAGTAAGTAGTTTCGTAATGTTATTTCGTACGTTGAAAAATATGAAAATATTAAGTTCCAGAAAATGTGAAACCATTCTGATTTGCCAAAGGCGAGTTTGCCATTTAGAAAAATCGGTCATCCGTTTTAACATTCCCTGCAGAAACAGAAAAGGCATCATTTTTTGAACTAAAAGCAATCAGAATAAGTTATGAGCCTTTTTCGATTTTTCATGTATTTTGTATGTATTGAGTGTGTTACTCTCCTTGACACTTAATATTCTAACAGGAGGGCAGAAAAATACCATTTTCTATTCAAGGAAGGGTTTACATAAATGACAAAAATTGTTTAATGTAAAGTGGAAAGCAGGGCTGTTTTATCTTTTAAGAGTAGGAGAATTGTGAAAGCCAGCGGTTCGGACACTGTCTAAGCCACTGTCTGCCATTTAGAAAATGATGAGAAAGAAGTAAACTCTTGAGTTAACTAAATTTTGAAAAACCCTCACCTCAAATTTAGGTAATGGGCAATTAATCTCCTAGTATAATATTTCAAAAATGATAAAAGAAAATTAGCATTAAAATTCCGAAAGAAAAACAATGGATTTTGTTGCGTTTTAATTTAGACGTAGACAATATTTAAAACAATTTGTTAGGAAGAATCTTTGAAAAGATTTTACCCAACCAAAAGGATGGAGTGCAACATTTTTAAGAAAAGGAAATTTCCCAAAGGACAGCCCGGCTGTACTTAAAAGTCATAGTTTAGAACTGAAAGGCGCCACGGTCAAATTAGGTGAACTTTCCCGCCGAAATTTGACCGAATTTTGTTCTGAAACAACAGCAAAACTCAACTTTGACCCAAAATGTCAGATTGTGACGACCCCAACCTTCGACCTTTCAAACCACCCACCATAAAGTTTAATTTTATACCCGAAAATGTTTGGATTCCAGTGACGGTTTTTGTTTTAAGGGATGATTGGAAATGGATTATTGAGACATAAATGAAAATAAAATCGATTTTTAGGGTTTTCTTGGCAGTTGCCAGACGACGGCATTGGACCTCATTGGCTAAATTTATATTTTACTTTAATTTTTTTTCGTATTGTTCGTCTCTACCTATTCTCACCTTTCTTCCGTCATTTCTTTATTTTTCTGCGTTTTTCTCAATTTCCCTTGTCCCAATATTTCTACACGTTCTCTAAAACGATGTCAAACTTCTCCTTATTGTTGGTCTTCGTAACATAGTCATTTGTATTTTTATTCTTTTCAAATTCTGTTTGATGTTATTTAACCCTTTTCGTCGATCCAAGCGCGTTCAGAATGTCGCATAAAAGGGGTATTTCTTAATATCAAGAGAGCTTTTCTGCTTTATTGCATGTAACAGCAACAATAATAAATATAAACATGGTTGTTAAAATATTAATGTCATTTTTGGTCGTGAAAATGCCTCATTCACCCCTGCCTCATGCAGTTTGACAGTCTGCAGGAATTGCCGCGTGGCACAACACGATATAACTGGGATTGGTCAATGATTGGGCTACTCCTTGTGTTGCCTGGTGCCCGTAATCCTCTTTGGCGACCGTAAAATCGCCGGGTATTAAAACATACTTTGTAAATGATGAACCGCGGAAACGTGACGAGAGCAACAAGAGAGCTTAATAACAATTTTGCTAAAATTAATTTTTTGCTTATACATATATACAGATACATTTAGGAAATATCGAAAAAATATGGCAAACCAAGTGCTTTGGCAAACTCAGTAGTTGGTTAGAAAGGAAGACATGAAAAGGAAAGAGAAAAGAAGAAAAAGTTAAAGGTGTTATAGGACGTTAATGACAAAAATTAGTTTTGCCCTCAGCAAGATAGCCCACATTAAGGAAAATGTCTTTGCCATTTTAGAGAGCCTTCTTTGGAAGTTTACGGGTGACAAAACATCAGTTGGAAGTGAAAAAAAAGTTGAAACGTCAGTTTCTGTAGCTCGAATGACTAATTAGTGAAGGCAAAGAGACGTGTGAATTGAAAGAAAAGAAAACGACACAAAAAGTCAAGAAATTTCCTTTGACACGGCTCAATGGATTTCATTTCCTTTGATTCTAACTGGTCATATTAATTTATGACGTTTGAGTCCAATTGAAATTATTCGTACTTCTTTTGACCTTCTTGTCTTTTAGCTTCTCTTTTTTATTTAGAAAAATCCAAAACTTAAAAAAGATAAATTTTAACGGTGTCAGTACAACACTGAAATAGCAATCATAGATCAAACCTAATAGAGGAACCATGAGATATCTTGAAAAAAGTGTTCAGGTTTATTTTTATTTTTCTGTTGGGTTATAGTATTGCTTACGAGAATATTAGGGTGATCTTGTGGAAAAATAAATGCGTGTCTTCTAGGTCAGTTTGCTGACGCAGAATATTTGAAATTCGAAAGCTTTCTAGTTTAAAATTTTTATGAGTGCACTAGACCCATTCAAGTCCCATTCAAAGTAATTTCCTCGTGTAATTATGTTGAACAGTAAAGCTTTAAATGAAATTTCATTATTTTCGTAATTCTACCAATATCTCTAACTGATGTATTCATAGAGAATGTTTTTTTACTCGTCAAATGTGCAATTTCATTTGACTTTAATACTTGAATTCTACAATTAAGTACATGCATTTCCTTTTAGATATCTAATACATAAGAAGATTTGCCTAATTCAAATGGAAGTTCAACATGAAAAGACCAACCTCAGAGAAACACACGAGGTTTAACCTCAGAAAAAAATCTTGAATTTTTACTTCGGTGTCTTAAGTGTCAGTGTCTGATGAAAGCGTTTTACTACCCGAAAGTCATCAAATTTATATGAATTAAGTAAGGCGGAAACAAACAGCGTATTTCACAACTATTTCCGGTTTTTCTATCTGAATTGTCGGTTTTGAGTTTTAATGAGAACCAAATAAATAAATCTGTCAGAGGTGTAATTTTTCTTGCAGTTTTCTTGTAGGTGGAAACATTTACAATTGGACGATTCGAGAGTAATATTTTCCAGAACAAGGAGTAATTTTATTAGTCCATATATTAACACTCCAATATGCACAACATCAAGAATCAAAAAGAATTATGCTTGTTTGCTCTTAGCCAAGCTTACACTTTCTGCCCTAACAAACAAATGCGTTTCTCCGATTTATTGCAAATGAACCTTGAATGTGACCTTCCTCGTCATTTTTTTTGTTTGAAACTTTTTCTCATCAACAAGACACCACGATGGATTGTCTCCACACAACTACCGTTACTACCGTCACTAACCAATTTGATTGATTGTTCAACACCTGACTCTGTGTTTCAATGTGTAAAAAAACATATTAACAGTTGCTATTTTCTAATATTTTTTCGCTTTCTTCCAAAAAAAGAAGGTCAAACTAATAAAAACATTAAATTAAAAAGTTACAACAAATAAGAAATGAGTCAAATGAATAATAATCGGAGAAATTGGAATATTTAGGAAATGAAAATTCAAAAGGTCTGGTCCCCAGGATTCAAACGATTGTTTTCTGGCGCCAAAACATTGAGTACGGGAGGGGATGACTGTGAGGGGTTGAATGGAAGCTGGCAAATCGGAAAAAGCCGGTAAAAACTTTTATTTTAGACTTATTGGCCACGGCGGAAGGTCACTCGCCCGGGAACAACTTGGAGGGATGAATGGAACCAACAGAGCAGGAAAGTTCCGTTTCCGGTTTGACCAGCCATCATCTACGGAAGACAAGACCCACCACAAATGTTTTTTTCCGCTTTTCATTTCGTTCTATTTTCCACAAATCATTTTTATTTCTTCTTCTACCATATGACTGTAAATTTTGGCAAATTTTGTTAATTTTTATTGTATTCATCTACTAAACAAGAAAGGTAATTCGGGTAAAATTTTATGCTCAATTGAAGCAACTCATTCAAGTTAAAAATCTGATAGAACTTTGGACATTCCAACAAAAGATATAACTTGAAAAGGATCAGGTTTAGTTGTGCAACAAACTGGCCAAGATGGCCTTAGGCTGGTGGATGGATGTGACCTCGGTTTACCTATCACGACACCTGTCAAATTACTTATCACCATGCAGAATTACTGAACAAAAGTTTGTTTCCCTTTATTTTTATTGTTCCACAAAACAAAGTTCATTTAACACAGGTAAAAATATGGATTAACAGCAACGATTTTTACCGTCCAAAATAAATTATTTTAAAATTAATTAAAACTCAAATCAAATAAAACATCATAAAAATGCGCTGTTTTTAAGAAAATTTGATCGGTCACATTTTCATATGTTCATTAGCAACAACATTATTACCCCAAAGTGTTTAACATTTTGCATGTGTTTCAGAGTAACGAATAATCCTTAAGGTTGATGATATCCTAACGCCGTACTTTCATTACAAATGTTTATAATGATTCACTAATTAACAATATTCACAATTAAAATATTAAAAACTTGTTACAAAACACATCTACTGATGCTGTTTTCTATTAAATGATTAATACGTATTAATTGATCAATGTCAACTATGTCCCTATCAACTGTACTCCTCTCCAAATACATAAGATTGGGACGCAATTATTTTAGCAACGAATCGAAACGTACCCCTCGTAAGAAGTCGAATGAAAATGAACCTTTTTTTGATGTTGTAGTGAGATTAATAATAGTGAATCGCAACATTACCTAGCGACATCCATTACTCCTACAATATTATGTATTGTTTTGTTCCAAATGTAGTAATTTAATTCATGGTACATCGCTAGACAATATTTTCTTGTATCAGTTACTGTTTTTTTCCATTTTCACTTCTAAACCAATTGAAATAATAGTAAACAAAAATTTGAAAGTAAAATTAAAGAGATAAAAATAGAAGTCGTAGTTGAATTAAATAAAAAAGAAAGTTGAAAGTATAAAAAGAGAAAACAACGTGGTGAAACATAAAGAAAAGAAAACTGTTGAATGAAGGAGGATTGAAAACTCAAACTAAAATTTACAGAAAATCCCGTGACAATGGAAAAACGAGAGAATAAACAAAGGAACCTTCCAAGACAAAACCCTTTTTAAATTTATCGAATGTAAAATTTGAAAAGTCCGATTTCTTATTGTTGTCTACCGAAGTAGGAGTGATAAGAAATATAAAATGTTACTTTCCTAACTCAGCATATCTAAATTTCTGTCGCCTGTCTGTCAAAACTTTTTTATTTTTCTCCATGTGTCGTCCTTTGAGGGAATCCTTCGGGTCTTCCTACTTCGTTTTATTTCCGGTTTATTTTAAATGTTTCGTTATCATTTCCGTTCGTGTTTCTTTTGTTTCCTTGCCATGACACTTTAGACGGGCTCAAAAATATTCTCCTTGAGCAGAGAGTCCTTTTCAGTTTGACAAATTTCAATTTTAGTGTCGTTCAAATGGAGTTTTCCCATTCGTGATTATCAAAACTTGACCTAAAGAATTGGTTATATGTAAGAATTAATATTTAATAAATCATTAAAATGAAAATACGAATTAGAGATTCTCTAAAACCCCAGTTGCGTTGAAAACGCAAGGAAGGACTTTGAACAAATTAATAATATGAGAAAGTAAAGTAAAACAGCAGTTGGTCGACCCGAACACACTAAAATTCAGACAAATGAAAGAGTTTACGAGGTGATGAGTTTAATATCAAAAGTTATGTTATGTAGTCCAAGAGTTGAATTCGTTTATTAAAAAGATATCGGAAGTGACATTCGATAATGATTGATTTTCAAACATTTTCTGCCTCCTTCTCTTCCGCAAAATATTAAATTTCAACTCCCTTTGTGTTCATTTTCTTATCGATCACGTTCTTATCATTCAATTTGAGTCCCTGTGAAATCCATGTGCCTGACTATATGTCACACGACTGAATTCTATCTCTTATCCCATACCTGCGACCTCACCATAAACATCTAATACAATTGTGTAGGCAGGCAGGTATGAACGTTGTGCATATCATCATTCTTACTTTCTGTTAGTTACAAAATTTCGACTCTTCATTAATATAAACTGTTGACCACCTCCCCCTTGGGAAAACAAAATTAACTTAGATGCTTTAAAAAAAAAAAGGAAAATACTTTAAAGTATCATACCTTATGAATCACAAAGGTCAGAGTCAAAGATGTCCCTGATCAGAGAATCCCTCAAAATGAGCAAGAAACTTTCTTTTTTATTTAATAAGTTTAAATAATTCTTGTTTTCAATTTCATTAAATAAGTGAATCCTTGACATTGTTCTATTCTATTCCATGATGATGCAATATTAGAATAAAAAGAAAAGTAGTTTCTCCAAAAGTACACCGATTTTTAATCTTTGAAAGCACATAAAAGAATAGAACGCGGGTATTAGATTTAAAAACACAAAGATTTTGACCAGAATAAAACTTCACAATTTGGTGAAGTGAAGAAAATAAGTGTACTCCCTAAATAGAATGGTCAAGGATCGTAAAACTAAAAAAAAAAACAATTTGATACTATGAACAATAATTTATGAGAGTCCAAAGGTAATAAAAGTTAATGATACATCTAAAGCAAGCAAGTTGATCAATAGAATCTTGTGGAGAGAAATTTTTAGGGATGAAGACAGAATTCTAGAATTAGGTGTACCAGACCTCCTCGGAGAAAAAAATAAAAAATAGTGACGGAACGGAAATAAAAATTGAAAAGAGGGAAAAAAACAAAAATAAAATTCAGTCGCGTGTATTCTGTAGGAAGTGACATAACCAGGATTAATAAACGTCTAACATGTGAATAAATCAGGTCAGAATACTCAAACTAATCAGTGAGATTTTAAAATTAAAAAAAGAGAAATCAAGGGGTTTTGTTGAGAAATCAAGGAAAGAATCAAAGGAAATTCTCTTGACCGCGGGTTCCCACAGGAAAAAAGTTTCGGTGTTGCAATTTTTTACCGATGTAAAGTCTCACTTGGCCTGTCGAATGCTCTGGGATTCCTTCAGGAAAGGAAAATTTATGGTTGGTAATAAGTAGAATTTCAAATTAAAACAGAAAAAAATTAGTGGAAGCGGCAGTGAACGTCTCCTTTGGTCAGAAATCGAAAACAATAAAAGACAGACAAAGTGTAATTTGAAAACCTAAGAAGAAAAAAATAAAATATTTAATATCAAAAGAAAAAAAGTTATTGAAAAATTATAGATGTATGCAAGTTGTGAATAGGAAATTGGACATTACAGAAAATGAAGAAATATAATTTGTCAATCACAGACTGTCAAGAAGAAATACATCAGGTGGCTAAAAGGAACACAGAAAATGGGCGTGGTTCGAAATAAAACGGAAAAGTAACCCTTGCAAAAAGATAAATTCAGTGAATTTCACACAGTCAAATTTCCTTTTCTGGGTTTTGCCGGTGAGAACGACGACGACGACGACGACGACGACGACGACGATATTTTCATCAAACTCTCCTTTACTCTTGCATATTTTGCACCCTGAAATATTATTAATCAGTGCTCGCCTGACAAGAATTTTAATCGAAAATGGCGGCCTAGCAGAGCTGCCAACGTGAAAATGTTCAAAAAACCGGAAATAGGCAAAAAGCGGATGGGAGACTTGATGTATTGCACCTAAAAAAAGGTGCAACTTCCTTTCCACTCTCATCGTTTTACCTCGTAGCTTTGTTATTCTGTCTTTACCATCGACTTTCTTAATCCATCTTTGTCTTAATCTCTTTCAACTTCTACCTTTCTCAGCATCACACCAACCCTTTTTCCTATGACGATGTGAAAGTCTAATTTTTTTCATTTTTACGTAATGAAAGAAGGATCCATTAATTTCCATTCTTTTGTTTTTGGCCATCATTTTATAATGCTTTAATTATTATTTTTTGCTTTTCTCTTAAATCTACAACATTTACTTTAATTTCTTGTAGAATAAACGAAAAAGGAAACATATATAAATAACATATATATAATAATATCAGAATTAGCCATAGGATCGCTTACAAAAGCTGCAAAAATAAGTAATTATGTTTCATACATAAAATAGGGACACTTGAAATTTATTAATTTTATTATTTTTGAAGTCTGAAAACATTTCACTTTCTTGGAATCTGTTTTATTTTATGGTAAATTTTGACTGTTAACGGCTGAGTTGTCTAATTAGGAACCATCACTTTATTTGGACCCACGGCTGCCAAGGCTTGTCAAACTCACCTGCTTTGTTTCCCAGGGTTTCCAATGCAGTGCCACCACACACATTTTTAACATTCTTAACATCTCATAAACATGCGTTAATTGAGTTTGCTGTCGGAAAACTGAATTATTCAGATCTTACTAACTAATCAGATGTTCTTATTTATGATTAATGAAGTAAAAATAGCTCTCGTAGACTTGCGGACGTGAATTTAATATCAAATAAGAAGTGGGGGCTGACAAGTGCTTAAAGAAAAAAGGCGAAATTGAACCGTTGAACCTATTGAACCAAAATTATCATTAATGCTTCCTGAGATGCATTTGAATGCTGTTGACGATTGCTCTGTTGCTGCACTTCATTAAGGTACATCCCCAACCTTTTTAAGCGACCGTAGGGCATGTAAACATACTAGGAAATGTGGTTTTCAAGAGAGTCTTCCTTGTTTGAAGTAAAAACCACTGTCAGAAAATGACAAAACAGTTACGGCTTATCCAAAGGCAAAGTTTTAAATCTGACAACTTTGTGTCATGAATATATTTTATGAAAAGAGGATGTTCTCAATAGTGGCATTGTCTTCCTTGTGAAATATACTTTTACAGAATCACTGGCTGTAAACAAATGAAATACACAAATCTGTTGGTTACTCCTACGATACAACCGTACGAAAAGGACAGACACACCGTTTTTTAAAGAATAAGGAACACTCGATAAGCAATCATTAAAGTCACTCAAATGCTGTCACAATCAATAGACACGTCTCACGTAACAATCACATTGATCGAGAGTGTGAGAAGAATCGTACCCCTGTGACAAGCAGCCCTAAGAAACCAGAAACCGTTCAAAGCTCCTCACATTTAATGGAGTCGCTGTGGCCCTGTCCGATTTATCGTAAAGGATGATTTCTCACCAGTATTATTGTGTCTGTTTCTGTATCATCTGTCAAAATTATGTAAGACCTAAAATGAGCGAGAACAGAGTTCGGAATAAGAAATGAAATTAAAGTTGTAAATTAAGTTGCTGTGATAGAGGAAATAGGAAAAGAGAGGCAATCGTTGGACAACGGCCCTGGGCAGAGAGAGAACCGGAAACCCAACGACCCAACAAAACGTAGAATTTGAGAGGAGTTTCATGGGCCGTGACTCCAACTCAACCTCAGTTATTAAACAGATTTCAATATCAATTCTGAATCGGATTCATTAGCTGATCGCATGGAGATGAAATTATGGTAAAGAAAGGAGTTGGAAGTTCGTCCCCCGAAAAAGGCGGTTTTCTCTTTGTAAAATCTCGAGGGCTTTGCTACTGTCAATGTGCGTCACACACGGAATGGAAATTTCAAACAAAAGGAAATTGTTTTCATGTTATTGACTTGGCAATCTAATTTCTTCTTTTTTTTTCATTTTTTGTCTTCCAACAAGAGAAAACTATCATGACAATGATAAAATCAGCGTGTGACACCGGCTATTTATATTTGCCATTAAACTGAAAAATAAAAATAAAATTGTTTCAAATTTTGTATTGTAAATGTGACAATTCATTATTAATAATTCACAAATGAAATGGAAAACAGAAGAAAAACAAATAAAACAACAAAAAAATTAAACAAGCCAATGAAACGAAAAGAAATGTCACAAAACGTCTTCTAAATAAGAATGGTAAGAATAATAGAAAAACCACAAAAATGAAACAGAGAACCACGTAACACTTGTATGGGATAACAGAATAATGACAAATAAAATTTCTTGTTTGTAAACGACAAGTGAAATGAGTGTTGGGTAATAAAGAAATCAACCATAAAAAACAGAAACTGACAAGAAGAAAATAAAGAAAGTACAATAAGAAGAAAAGGTGGTCAGAAAATGTGCGAGAACCGCAAGGAAATTGAAATAATTAAGTTTTTCATTGAAAAAAACCCATGTTGAATACAAAACATTCATAATTGTGTTTGAGTTACCAGTACAGAGATCACAGAGGTGCATCCGAGTGACTCAATTGAGATATTAATTATCAAACTAAAATAAAGGCATCTGTCACCTGAATCGTATCCTTAACAACAGAATAAGAGAATTACGTGTAATAAAAAATTTAAATGTACACGGCGGAAATCGAATACAAAAACTTGTCTAAGGTGCAACGAACGACCGCAACTCGAAAATCAAATTTTGCTGACAGTAAGGGAGAATGGTGTGAGGGAGGCCAAAGGAACTCGAACAGAAATGGTAATTGTAAACTTCACAAGTGTGACAGTCGACACTTCCGGTCTTCAATTTCCGTAGGAAATTAAACGTGTCAAATGTGATCTCAAAGCTCCAGACTTTCGTCTACAATCCGCTTTAATATTCGGGTAGAATTTCCGATTTGTCATTCAATCGACTGGCATTGTGCAATTGCAACTCTCCATTGATTTTGCTCTTAAATATTTTAAGTTACTCAACTCGTACCGACCTATTTGTGTAAAAAATTTGTAGGTGTGAAATTTTTAGAAAACATCAACTGGTCTCAATGACAGGAATTCATTTTTGGTTTTTCTCATCTGAACGCGTGTTCACACCAGTGAATAGGTAAACTAACTCTAACAAAAGATTGTAAGAAATATTGATTTTTATACTTATCATTATTTTGTTTCGAATAAGACCGTGTCCTTTTTGGTGACGGGAAGGGGTTGCCAGCTTTGCCAGCTGCTGGCATCATCAGCCGTAAGAGTTCTTTTTGGAGCAATAATTGTTACTTACTCGAACCGAGTCAAATAACAGGTAAGGCTAAAAAACACACACAGGCGCTGAAAATGTGGACGGAGATGAAAAGGATAGCTAGGGCTATTCGGTATGGGAAGGAGATGGATGAACTGCAAATGGGTATTCGAATCTACAAAAGATGGTATGGTTAGAAAATATTATGGTTACTCGACACAAAATAATGATAAATGTACATGTGTACGCCGTGAGAATTTAAGTTCTTTAATATTAATATTAATACAAACTCTATAAATATCAAAGGTAAAATACTAAGAAAATTATAAAGGGCGACAAAGAAGGACAATTCTAATTGTTGTTTTTCTTTTTGGAAAAAACGGGTTCAAGTCATTTTGCAATAAACAGAAACACTCAGTATGAAACTAACAAACCACAATACCAAAAAAAAGAAGGGAACCAAATTCTATAAAAGAGAAAAAGAAAGAAAAGTTGAACTTTGGTTGCTACTCGAGGTGTTTCCGAAGAAGCAAAGGATTGGAAGTGAGAGGTTTATGTGTCCTTGAGCCGGATTTAAGCCGGAAGTGAAATTGGGAAAAAAGAAAATGATGTCAATGGAGATGAGAAGAACATGGTTAACGGAGTAAATTGATAGGGGTGAATAGAAAAGCTGTGAAGAAGGCAGCGACTACCTGAGAGGCAGAAGACAAAGGAAATTTTTATCAAATTTTTTATTAAATAAATTGACTTTAAAACCGTTAACAAATTGCTTCTGATCGTCTCACGATTTTGATCAAAATTTTTCCCTTTTTAATTAAAATTCGCATTCTTCTTATTACTCCTCCTCTTCTTCTTCTTCTTCATTTGAATGTGAATGTGTTTTAATGTTACGCGGTTTCCTTCTTTTGGTTTTTCCGTTGGCTTCTCTTACTCATTTTGTCTTGGCTTCTATGCATGATTTTGTGTCCTATTTGACTAGAAACTTATTGCTACCTTTTTTTTCAGTTGCCGTTGTCGTAGGTTTCTTCATCTGCTGGGCCCCATTCCACGCTCAAAGACTGGTCGCAATGTACGGCCACCTCGATGAGCATCCGAGCAAGACTGTTTATGTTGTTTATATTTTCCTGACGTACATCTCCGGCGTGTTGTACTACCTGTCGACAACCATCAATCCGCTCTTGTACCACATTATGTCACACAAGTTTAGGAATGCTTTTAAGGTGAGTGTCGACAAATCCAAATTGTTTCACATCTACGACGCCTGGGGCTAGAAGGAAGAGGAAGAGGAATCCAATGAACCCTTTTTTTGTACCCAGGAAAAATGCCCACGCAGAAAGGACCCCGTTGGGAAGGAATGTCCAGTACTGTGGGACTCGAACCCACTAAAAAAACCTAGGGAGACCTCCTATCCTACGCGGAGAGGTGAGACTACCGTGAGCTGTTGTTTCGCAGCCTCTTGTCGGAGGTCGTTGTCGTGTCCGAAGCCACTCGAAGGGACCGAGGTCTCCTCTCGTGGACTCCGGCGCTCAGGGGGCAGCAACCAATCTCTGGCTCCTGCCCCCTGTGGAGTGCAAGGAAGAACCCCAACATCCTTGCACCCCTGTCTCCGTTGACACATTACTCGCCTTTTACGACACCCAGTGCATAGGTTGGTCCTATTCTAATTTGGGGACCACAAAGGGAGAATTCAATGAACCCCCGTGTAATCTTATTTAACCGAATTGTTTGACCAACGCCTGAATTACTCAATAATTTTCAAATCAGAAGTTTTTCTCCCTCTCAAATCTGTTCGTATTTGTATTGTCTCGATTTTCTATTTCTAATATTCCTTGCAAGCATGATCTGCTGTTTCTTGGTATGAAGCAACAACAATTTCCGGTTCAATGTTTCTCTTCGTAATTCTCTTTCTCTTTTCTTACCATCGTCTGCCAACCAGCAACTTCCATTTTGGTCTTTCTTCTTGGTTGATGTATTTTTGAATTTTATGAATTTAATAGTCAAACTTTTAATCTATTATTCAAATTTTTTATTTCAATTGATTTCTTGCTGACTTGCTTTCTTACTACCGATTTTATTTTATTATTTTCTATTCTTTAGTGATAACGGTCATTTGACCCTAATCAGAATTGTTTTTTTTTGTCATTTAATGGCGAAGAAGTCAAATTAATAAACTCACTAAATAATGTCTTCTCATTTTGTAAATTATCCGTGTTCTTGTTCACTCTTTCTTGCTGAAAAAGTAACGAAAAACGTAGCTTACAATTTTTTACCTTCAAATTACTGGCGTGCATTACACAATATTCTGGTGTTCGGAAACAAATGCGCGCAGAAACTTATGTGTCCATCTCCCATTTCTTGACCTTTCGGTTTTTTCCACAGTCATCCACTCAACATTTCAGGCAAATCCCAAACGAAATTTATACCGAGAGATTTAAAAGCAATAAAAATGTGGACCGAGATTTAAGGGGACTTCATGGAGGCGGAGAGGAGTCTAATTAAAGTATGATGCTCAACAGAATAGAGTTCAATTATTCAGCTCGCACTCCGGGAGCCTTCGATCAATTCCCATTTTATTCGTTTTGAGAATATCAAATTCTGATGCCACAACTCTCCTTTCCCTCCCTCCACCAATAACTAGTTTGACTGCCGCCACGTCTGTTCATTTTCTTTTCGGAAAAACCCCAAGAAAGAAACCTTTTTCCGTTCAATTTTACTTGTTTGCCTGGTTATGTCATTTTCCTGTCTGAATTGAAGAATTGGAAAGTAATTTTTGTGGAAGGCGGTGGAAGTGGCTGGTAAATAAACAGTGATAAATTATCGGCATTAAAAATTAATTAAAAAGGACAAATAAAAGTGTGGCCTAAATAAATAAAAAGGAAATAGATTTTGTTGTGCGGGGAGTGGGCCTTTGAGGGTTGAAAACTCTTCAGGGCTGAGTGCCTTCGTCAGCGCCATTTTCCGCGATTTACTTTGTTCCGCTCCTGCTTTATTTCGATTTCCTTTGACTAATATTTTTTTATCTGTTATTTGGTTTTCTTTGAGCCTCTATTTATTGCATTTTTTACTTCCTCATATTCTTCCATTATCGTTGTCTGTAAATGTGTTTCTCTTCTCTCAGGGCTTTCCTTGCTTCGGTTTTCCATTCTGCTTCTTTTTCTCTTCTCTAGGAAAATAAAGCAGGAATGTTTAATCTTCTCCTTTGGCATCTCTTCCGAAATTTTACATTCGCCAGCAGACATCTCAACGATGAAAATTATTTATTGCATTATTTATTTCTCTTCTTTCTCCTTTTTTTCTCGTTCTGTAATTTTTGTTTCTCTTCGGCGAGTTGATCAAGTTTCTTTTTCCCTTTTATCATTCTTCTTTCAGCATTTCTATTAAATATATAAGGTACAAGAAAAGTAATAAAAAGTAAGTTTTACCATAAGTAACCGAGTCTTGTTTTGCTGTAATTTTTGTTCTGATCGGCGTTAAAAACTTACGTTAAAACTTTAAAATAGATCGAACGTTAAAAGAGAAAAATGTGATTTGAATGGGTCTGATGAAAAAAGACGACTAACAAAAATTCTTACTTTTATTAATTAAAATAAAAAAGCTTTGATGAGACCGGAATTCATTTAATTTTTTTTAGGGTAACGTAGGTACGAAATTAGTTTTAAGAGAAAAATAATACGACACGTTAAAATTGTAGACAAAATGGCGACGGTTGGAAATATTAGAAATGAGAGAAAAACAAAATTTGTCAAAACAAACCAAATGAATATTGGTCATTGCGCAGGCAATGGCAGATGTTTGAACATGTCAAAATGATTGTTCTGCAGGGAGAAATATGAAAACCTGTGGATATTGGCGCTGGACCTGATTTTCTCAAATGAACAAACGCTTATTTTTTCCTAAGAGCTGTTGAAATCTTCGCAAAGTAAACTTTCTACTTCTCTTCAAACGTATTCTAGAGTAACATACAATGTGAGAAATTTATGGTCACAGCGACGGTACGATGCTGACGTATTGTTGGTGGAAGTACTGTTAAACGCGTTAATTTATTACAAGTAGGAAAAGATAACATATAATTATTCTTGAATATTTTAAAATGCAAATGCTCATGCACTATCATTTTCTATTGAAAATCGATCAATCACGTCGAGTGCAGAAGCAGGTGGTTCATTTAAATATAATTTCAATATTTAGAAACGGTTAACACTGAAAATTTACATTGGTTTTGAGCTTATGTTCCCTTCGATCAGCCCACAATGGAAAATCGAACAAGTTCAGTATTAGGTTGACAGCCCCAAATGACTTTTCTAAGAAAATTTGTCAGTTATTTTCTTTTACTTCGATTTACTTATTGATAGTGGAAAGTTGCAAACTACTATGATATTATTGAGAATATAAATGCAAGGCATACAAAGTATTAGAAATTGTTTAAAATTTGAAGAAAACATATGCGGACCTTTTGGTACGTCACTCATCTACCACCTTTGAGTGTTCGCTTGCATTCTCTGAGCTTTGACTAGTCCTTGCAAATATTTTACAAATTGCTAAATTTATTAGAAAGCTTCAAATTCTCCTATTCGAACTCTTCACAAATGGAATTTTTTGGCAGCCATTTGCCGGGTTCCAACTTGTCACATTTCTCTTCTGGAATTTTCAATTTGTTTGTGCTATTCCCAATGTAATTTTTACTTGCTTTCTCCGTTTCTATTTAAGACACTTTCAGTGTGGCTTTTGAACGGTTTGCCATTTAAAATGTCTAACTACAAGGTGGTAAGCAAATATATGGAAAGCACAGGACCAGTGAAAAGTGTTCAGCTTCCCACGAGAGAAAACGATCGAAAAAGTTCAACAGAATCCTGAACTGCTTTGGGGGCTTACAATTGTAGTTTAAGTGACAAACATTTCTTGCTAAATGCGATGGTTTTCCCCGCAGAAAAAAATTGGCATAGAAGAGGAACAGAAAATGATGTGACAGTTTGAACGTAGCATGTTCAAACTCAAATTTTAAATTACTCCTAAATTCTTGAAGAATACCCATAAATTTTACAATTTCTTTTTACTTTGTTTTCATTTTTTTAATAATTTAAGCTGTCGTTAGCAATTGAGTTTCTTTGAATTCTTGTTCAAAAATATAAGAAACCTACGGGACCGTAGAAAAGCAAAGAGAAACAATAATAGAAAAGATATGCAGGTTAAGGAATAGAGTAGAATAAAGTATATAAATTAAAATAGAATATAAATAAATGCGAAACGAACAGTAGGTAAGAGAAAGACAAGATATTTAAAAAACAGGCAGTTCGAACAAATATCTGAAAACACGAATGAAGAAATGCACATCAAAGAATTGTTATGTCTCGTATATAAAAGAAGACAAGAAATCTGTTAAATGAAAAAAAAGAAGAAGAAATAAATCGAAATAAAGGAAAAAAAGGAAAAAAAGGAAATTGGTGAGGCAAAAATGATGTCGAACGCAAAAATTTGGAAATGTTGACTTCCTTTGGGGCCAAAGAACCGGAAATGCGTTCCATCCAACTCTTGAAAGTGACAAAATGGCGTTTCTCTGCCTGCGGGCCATTACCTTTGCCTGCCGGTGACGCCATTTCCTTGTCTTCAAACGCTTCTTCCGGTTCCTTTCCGTTATTACCAGACTCCTTGTGATGCTGTAATTCCCAAATAAACCGAGTTTTTCAGTTGCACCGGCTACTTTTGTTTTTTTAGATCGAAAAGCAAAATCGAAATTTTAGCTTCTTATTTTATTATTAGTTTTTTCGAAATAATTCTCTCTTCACTTCACACCCCCTCCCTTTTTCCCCATTTCTCTTTTTCAGCGTGTCTTCTTCCACAAATGTTCTGATTTCCAAGCCTTTCTTTCTGAAATGATGAGAGGCAGATGGAGAAGAGAAGATTAAGAAGAAACAATTTGATTGAAGTTTTAATGAAACTATAACGTGGAGGTAGGGAAAGACGACAAGTGAAACCTTCTTCAATTCTTTCTTGAAACCAAATTGGAAAATTTTAGAACCGGAAATCAAAGTCAATAACGTGACCGGAAACCTATTGGCCAGGCCAACGAAACGTGAAAGAAGAAAACTTCAGACGGAAGATGTCAATGGATAACCTCAATGAACTATTAAGGAAACTTTCAAAATCTTTGACCGAACACTTGTGTTTGTTTTTCCAGGCACCTGAAGTTTTGTCATTGAACACTTTTCCTTTTTGTTTCTTTGTTCAGTTTGCGTTCGCCATCTTCATTTGCGTTAAACACGCTTGTTTTCTCACGTTAAACAGGATAGATGCTTGTCTTACACTTGTGAAATTTTTTGAAAGTCAGATGGTCAGACAAGACTAGTCAACAAGTTTCCTCGACATACACCGTCATGGGTAATAAAAAGTTTCCTTTTTTTTAGTAGAGTCATTTAATATTATTCAAATCCCTTTAATATTGGTTATTTTCTTCGCAATTCAGTTCTACAGAAAACATTTATTAGCAAATTTTTTCTTCGTGTCGGACTCTGATCAGTTTAATTGTCAATTTCTTTACCTTCTTCCCCTCACGACAGATGCTTTGTCTCTTTAAGTTCATTAAATCTTTTTATTTTCCATTTCATACTCGTGGTAAATACAAATAATATGCAAATAATTTCATTTAAAGTGGAAACTTGAAAAGTTCATTGTCCGTATTATTTGGCTTGGAGCCTCAACAACCTCAAAAGAATGCAAACTCTACCAATTTCATTTTATTTATTATTTCCACTAAAAGAATACGGAATAAACTGAAATATTTTATTAAATTATTTTCGTATTACGAGAGTTCAAAATGATAATCGGACAATTATCTATTTGTTTGAATCGAGGGTATTCCTCCTGGATAAACCAGCCGCCATTCCGCAGAAAGAAAGCCCAGACAATCTCAATTATCCCTTAGGAGTCACCCACATTGTCTTTTGTTAATATAATATCTTTAGCAAAAAATTTGCTTTCCCAGACATTCGGTCTCCCTTCTTTTCCGGAAAATTATTTTTTATTTCTCCAATCGAAGGGTCGCCTCATTTTCTCTTTTACTTTGCGATTTTGTGTACCTGTACTTTGTAATAAATTTATAGAATTCTTACTGACGTGAACAAACCAATTTGTTTCGTAACAATGTAAGTAAATTATGTAATTGGATTGCTTATTTTTCCGTTGATTTCGATTATAATACATTTGATTATGTAAGAAGGAAGAACATTCAGAGAGAAAAAATAAGAAAGACGACATTGGCGATTGTAGCTCTCCTGTGTTCGCATTACTTTTCTTTTTATATTTGGTTATGCAGAATATCACCGTCTTATATATTGGCGTATTGCACCACAATATCAAGTACTACTCTCTCAAGGTACTCTTGACCTACCCAGAGTTCATTACATGTACAGGAAACCTGATTGTTTTGAAATCATTTACGGGCAACTACACAGTAGAATTTTAATTCCATTTTGTTTGAATTTGATTCTTGCAGGCTTTGTGGCATCGCACTAACCGTATAAAAATAAGAATAATAATGGATGAAAATTCACATAAATGGAAATGAAAATATTAGATTTATTTTGAAAAATTCATCTTAAAAATTACAAACGATTTTCTTTTCTTCTTGCCATTTTCCTCTCCACCTTGCTGTTTCACTCGTGTCTCCCTCAGACACATAATTTTTGTAAAATATTAATAACATGAGTTCCGCAATTTTTAAATAAATGAGTCTCATTAAATCTCTTGTTCCATTCCTTTCTTGTGGCATTTTTTACATGAGGGTTTTTTGGTAGTACTCTGCCTGAGGCTTTCAAGTGTCAGGTAAACAAATTTAGAATATTTCAGTGTTAGAACAACACAGGTGTTCTGCTAAGCTTCGCTTTTTGGTAACAGAAAACAACATTTTTTTCTTTTTTGCAGTCTACCCTTGTCCAAATTTGCAGCCGAAAGAAAAGGAAAAACATGGAAAAACGTAGGTTGTACGTGACCCTTCCAAGACCCAGCAACAGAACATCATACCACAGTCAAAACCCTGTGAATATGGTCTCCTTTCACAACATTCAGTCATCCGGGAAGAAGTCAACGGCTAATGGCAACATACACGAGGCTGCCTTTGTAGTGTCTCGTGGTGAACAGCAGAATGAAAGGACGATGGAAATGGGACAAGGAATGTTACGTGACAACAGGAAAGAATCAAATGAGTCTGGTTGTAGGGAGACGAAGCGTGCTAGAAAATTAGAAAATGAATCATTCACTTGTAGTCAGCTAACCCTGACCACTTCGTACGAAGGAAACAACAACAACAACAACAACAACTACAGCTACAACAAAAGTCAAAGATACGAGGTTAATAGAGGTGGAAAGGACTGCCTAGGAAGAGACTGTCATGACACCGCTGACGGTGCTGAAGATGTTACAATAACAAAGTGCACTTGTTGGAATTGCGAAAAGAAGAAGCGGGGCACGTCACTGACGAATCGTTGTGTCTACCAAACAATAGCGAAAAAGATTCGATTTCTACCAGCCAGAGGAAAGTTGACAAAGGAAGTAACAAACAAAAATGCTTTACAGGCCAACAAGAAGTTCAAACTAATGAAAACATTAAGTTCATACACCATAAGTAACAGCAGCCTGCAGGATTTGGACGAGTCGGAATTTACAAGTTCAGAATTGGCATACATAATGGGACAGATGAAATACGGAGAAGTTGAGGTATAGGCGACACGTCTGACATGAGCCATGAGAAAGTCTTAAAGGTGGACAATGAAGTTGTAAGACGGGAAGGTTCTCTCCTTGAGTAGGAGGCCCATTGCACCTTTAAAGGAGAGTTCACTAAATCTCTGCAGGTACTCGGGATGACTGTCTTATTGAATTAGAAGAAAAGGTCAACAT
Organism: Polyplax serrata; assembly: GCA_037055365.1. Lineage (NCBI taxonomy): Eukaryota > Metazoa > Arthropoda > Insecta > Psocodea > Polyplacidae > Polyplax > Polyplax serrata. Next base: position 16,289,538 of record JAWJWE010000036.1, on the reverse strand, counting down.
CAACATCAGATCACGTGCAGCTGTGACATTCAAGGTATTTGGTGCTTCTTTCTCACAGTCCTTTTTTTCATAAAATCGTTTAATTCTAACTCGTTCCTTTTTTTATTGTTCTCTTCTTCATTTAGACACAACAGAATTTTCTTTGTAATTACTCGTTGCATTCTTTTGATCTCTTGTTTAACTCCAGACTTTTCAATTGCCAATTAAAAATTTTTAAATTGTAAAAAGCACAAGAGTTGTGCTTGACTGGTGAACCGAAAAGCCGTTGAAAAGCCTCTAAAAAAATGGTCTGCTTATGACGAACCATAGGAATGGACACTGGAAAAGTGATTTTCTCTTCGTTAGCATCTTTTTTCCCATTGATGATAATTTTTTCCAAAACAAATTTTAGAAGAATACGTGAAATGAACCATAAAAAACAAAATATTTCATTCATAAGCAATAAAAAGTTGAGTACGTATTCACAAGTATTTTTTTATAGTCGTACATTTATAGTATATATATTTTTAATTATCCATCAGCATAAATTGCGTACAGATTCCAACTGCCCATAAACCTTGTGTCAGAGTTTCAGTTAGTTTAAACCAACAAAAGACTATTATTTATTTTTTTGTACAATTCGAGACCAATTTCGATTGATTGAAATTATTTATTTTTTAGAATGTATATTTCTGTGTGTACTATTATGTACAGATATATATATTCAAAGCTTCTATATCTATGTTTGAGAAGGAGTGACCCTTTCAGGTAACGATTGTCCTAAATCCATTATTCTTTATAGATTTATTACAATATTTCACACATTAACAAAATTCATTTACAAGTCACAACTTAACGTACAAACATTACTTTCAGAACGCCCCTAAAGCCTTTCTTCATCTATTTTACAATCTTTGTTCCCTAGCCCAAAACCTGGTTCGTCTCCACCAATGGCAGTCCTCTAATTTTGTCATGCGAAGCCTTAATTGCACCCCCACATGTCGCTTTCTTCACCCTAGTCTTTGTCTATTGTCATCATCATCACTGCTGAAAAATTCAAAACGGGTCAGGCGTTGTTTGAATTTTCCATGACCTGCTTGGATTTTGATTGAGAAGTAGTCAATTCATAAGTATAATGTTTTCTTATGTTTTAGATTTAATCGAACTTTCTATGGGTGGATCAATAAAATGTTTATATTTGTAAATATTGAGTGAAAGAAAATAAAGCACATGTTGGAAAAAATAGAATGAGAGCATAACCACTGTAACACTACCAGTTCTTCAGGGAACCAAAATGGAAAGCGCATCATGCGTAGAAGCTTGAAGAACATAGTAATGAATGCTTACGTAAAAACAATGTAATAGTTAAAGTACGGGAACGGAGCACAACCAAAACAGACAGAAATGCCATGTAAACATTAAGGAGTTAAAATAGAATATTTTTTTCATTTGCCTGATGTACATCTCCGGCGTGTTGTACCACCTGTCGAGAATGTAGGAGAACTGTTGAGGTTTCGGTTCACCCTTCTGGACACTTAAGGCAAGTTAGGACGAATAAGAAAAAGAGGTTTAAGGGATATTCTTCAAGATACACAGGAACAGTGAAACATAAAACTCTCAAGATGCAAATGACAAAAATCGGTAAATAAAAAACATACCAAAGAAGATTAAAAGAAAGCCTAATAATTGCTGTCATGGAAATCCCAAAGCAAATAGAAAAATAATTGAAAAAAGGGGGAAAAGATGGAATTTTGAAGAAGAACATTCTACGTACTGTACGAAGAAACAGGAGAAATTAGTTAGTTAAAAGTGGGAGTGAAAGATAAACGACAAAGAAAAGAAGAGACGAAAAACAAAAGCAAACGCGAAAGTCCAACAAAACAGAAAAAGAAAGTTTGAATAGAATTGAAGATGAACAGAAAATCTGTTGGTTGAAAATTTCAAAAATTGTGAATTTGTGATGATCGTCAAATGAAGGAAAACTTAGGCCCCCTGCCCTGCCGTGGGCCCACAAGAAGTAAAATCTCTGGAGTAGTTTATTCCCTTTGCTCCCTCCCCCCGTCCCTTCCTCCTCCTTCTCTTCAACCCCTCCCAGTCTACAGCCCCTAAATTAGACCGAGTCGGTGGGATGCAGGTGATGCAGAGAGAGAAAAAGGTGTGGGAAAAGGAAATTTACAAATTTCCAATTTGAAGTTTTGCTTCGATTTATTTTATCAACGATGTTCTTTCAAATCTTCAAATTTCAATCCGCACAATATGCTTATTTCCGGCACTTTAACATAGGAATTGTCGCACCTGCTCGAGAAGTGCAACTGGCGGTCGTCATGTGCAGCGATGCACCTCAGAAATATGAAACCTGCCATTCTTGGGTGCCTGCTGAGGGGTACCTGATGCTGCAGGACTCCTCCGAGATGTGACAAAACAAACTTAACACTGTAAATAATTGACTAACGTGGCTAACGTGGCTAACGTGACATTGAAAGCTTTACAAAGTTGTTAAATAGAAGTATATTTTTATTAATGTCATCGGAATATGTTGAAAATAAATAAATAATTAATTATTATGTGTATATGAGGACGTTCGCCATTTTGTTAAATATTAATTTTTTTCGTACGTCAAAATATGAATCAAAAGGCACAAAGATCTTATTTTAACAAAAACATTTTATGGGATTCTGACTGATGTTGTTTTATAAATAAATCTTTTTTTGTATTATTTTATCATAAATTTTTTTCAGCTTCATACACTAGTTAGAAATATATAAATAGAAATTAAGAAACCAGCAAAATCAGAGAGAAGTTTTATGATCCTAAAACCTGCAAGCCCCTGTTTTTCTATTTCTATTTTCTTCTCTTCCTAAAATTTAAACTTTTTGGATGTAACAAACCTCCTTCTCTTCCTCCCCCCAACTAATAGACATGTAAGCTTGTAAGCAAAACAGTTTTTCATTGTTTTATTTTGATTTGCTATTATGTTATTAAGTCATTATTGTAATTCATTTTTACATTTTGTCCAATATGACTTTTCTTGCTGTCATTTTCCCTGTCTTTTTCATTTTTTAATAATTTTCTACGTATTTCTTTCTTTTTACTTTTTCTCATTTTGCAGCTCCCTTTACCTGCATGTTTCCTATTATTCTCCATGTTTCAATCCCCTTCCCGACGTATTGAAACAAAATTTCATATACCTCTCAATACCTATTTGTTTTCAAGTTAGTCTCTGCAAAACTGTCATAAACTTCTCATTTCGTTCGACTTGATTCATACATTAGACCTAATTGAAAAAACCGCCCTTGGCATTGAATTGAAAAGACTTATTTTACTCCCTTTAATATCTATTTACTTAATTACCCACACCACACAACCCTACCATTTTACAACCCTTTCATACGCAAAACTCGACGTATTCGTCTATAACTTGCTGAAATTGAACTTGAAATACTCAGGAATTAGCACAGCTGAAGAAGAAGCATTGGTAAAGTTAAAAAAAAATCAATAAATAAACAAGAGAAAAAAGAATTGAAATTGTTAAAAAGAACGTCCACGTCTTGGTGGTAAAACCTGTCAATGAGGAATTGTTTCCCGGTGGTTTGAAGTGAATTCCTGTGTCTGCAACCTCAGAAAAAGAAAGAAATGCCACCGACAGGTTAATTGTTTTTCTTTTCGGTCTCAATTTTCCCACCGGGAGAAAAAATAAAGGAAAAAATGACGAACAATGAAAAAAACGTCACATTTCGACGGAATGTAGAGATTATTCACCCCGTGAGGTGACATGGAAGAAGGCGGAAATGTTGAAAAAATGTTAACACTTCCACAAAGAACTTTGAACTTTGACCTGACCTCGTGTGCATTCCAGAGACAATTAATTTTACAACTAAAAGTTCACGTGGCCTGCTCCTTTCGACCCTTCCGACCTGAATCTTGGGGAACCATAAAGATCTCTTGGTTCATTTGTCAGCTACCTGGACCTCTACCTGAACCCCCCACCCGCCCCCATTGCCTTTTATCCCTTCAGGAACCCTTTACGAGTCAACCACCTTATAATTATCACTTCATCTCTTCCTTTCAAATTTCGAAGTGAAATTTCTCTTCGGTTTCCATCAAATAATTAAATCATTCAAACACGTTTCATTTGAGCTCAGCTCATTCCACTAAGAAGTATTGATGAGTAACGTGAGTGAGTAGAAAGCGAGGAAATTAGAAAAATGTTAAATCCACGGATTAAAGAGTAATAAAACAGCGGAAAGTTGAGGTGGAAAAAATGAAGGAAAGGAGTTGAATGAGGAGAGATAAATTTCGTAGGCCAAGCACGGCCTTAATTCCCATGGATAAAATTATTACAAAGATTTCGCCATTTAGGAAATTCTGACAAGAAAGGCATTTTTGGGTTTTCAGGTTTCCAACCAGGTTTTCAGAATGTGTTCAAATCATTATAGATTTTTGAGGGGAGAGTGGCGGGGATGGGATGAACGCAATTTCCAACAGGAATAAGAGTAACTTGATCTCTAAATTTCAGATAACTTTATCTCTTGGACGGATGAAGAAAGAAAGGAAAACTCCGAGAACAGACAACAGGCCGATCTCAAAATATGTTATAAATGGAAGAGAAATTTGCCTGCACGTCTAAATTGTCCGAATTACTACGTATATGATGATAACCTTTTGGTCTTACCTGAAAAGAATTATTACCTTTACCGTTATGGACGTCAATTGACACAATGCTAATATATAAGATTGATACATAAAAAACATACTTCTGTATACATAAGGTTCTTGAGGTTCCTACTTATGGAACCAAAAGTATTTCTTTACTTCAATTTGCATTTCGTAGGTGGGCAACTCGTCCTACCTGTCATCCTTCAAACTTTCGCTTTCCAATATTTCAAATTTTTCTTTTCATCATATCCCAGTATTATATTTTATTACATTTTCACCCCGCTTATTATTCTTCACGCTGTCCATTCATTTTTCTGATTAATCCCATTTTTTGTTCAACCCCACCTTTATTGCATTTTGTGAACCTTCCAATGTCAATCATCTCCCTTTTCCTTCTAATTGTCTTCCTTTTATTAAAATTGGTTCAACATCGGATCTCCTGAGGGTAAGTCTCACAGCTTTAACATCTACTTTTCATCTTCTTTTCATCTTTTAACCATACCTATCTTTATATTTAAGAGACATATCTGTCTCACATCTACGAAAGGTTTGCCAAAAAAATGTTAAATATACACCCTTTATATTCAATAAAGAAAAAATAACACAAAAGTCAAATTCCAAAGTTTTTTTTGCAGCAACAGTTTCAAAGGCAAGAGCAAGAAACCGTCTGCAAGACAAAAAGTGTGAAACGTAAATTTTCAAAGGCTTCCCCGATGAAGCCAACCTGTGCAAAAAGAAATGAACACTTCATTTCATTTCATTAGTTTAATGTGTTTTTTTTTTTTGGAAATCAAAGAAACTTCTTTTTCTGCAGCCAGGCACCAATGGTTGCCTCGTTCTTCTTCAGCCAGTACATGTTCTGCTTGATTCTGTCAAGGGCAGCTTTCCGGGCATTGGCTCCGGCTCCCGCATCTGGATACTTGGCATAGAAAGCCTCCACCTGGAGATTCATTTCCATCAAAATAAAAAGAATATGTAAATTAAGTTCACCTAATAAGGAACTAGCACCAAAAAGGTTCTAGAAGGTTTGCAGAACGCACCTCTTCCAATTCGACCTCAGTAGAGAAGCCACTGGTGAGGGTTGAAATGAAGGTACCCATTACTCGATGGTAAAGGCTGAACCGTTTGACTAGATAAGGCCACTCATTGCGATAAAATTTCCAAACGATAGGATTTCCTACAGGATTTGACGATATGTACCCAAGAACGCTGAAATAATCCTGTGATCGAACGTTTGTTTCGTTTTTTGAGAGCTCAACATATCTGCAAAAAAAATATATGTGTATTCAACCATTAAAACCCTCAATACCATTGAGGAAGGATCTTCAGTGTGTCTCAGGTATTTTGGTTAATTAACAAAGATACTAAAAAACGTTGGATAATACCTGGACAAAAGCCAAGGTTCTTTTACGGCAGCCAAAGCGCGCAGCATGTTTATTTTCTCCTGGACATTCTTTTCATGCAGGTACCGTTTCCACAGAGCGTCCCATTCGTACTCCTTTCCGACAACGGACATGCCTGACAAGAAAAAAAAGAAAAAGGAAAATATGATAATGAACAAATGTAAAACTTGACTGATTAGTGTTTAAGAAATTACCGTAGCGGTAGATGAGAGATCGAACATCCGGGTGTATTTCCGTTTCCGGATTTTTAATCCAATCCAGGAATTTCTGGCCAACGTCATTCAAACAGGCCGGAAGTCCTGAGTAGCACGCCAAAGAAAGGATCTTGATACGAAGAAGCCTTAAAACGGTATTAAAAAAAATATGAAGATTATAAAAACTTTTTTTTGGCGTCCAAAGGTTAAAGGTTTTAAGTTCCGACATAAAAAATTGTAAAATAACAACCATATGTCGCAACAGGTTCGTGAAAAAGCTTCGACCCACCTATAGATGTGGGAATCTTCCGGGCTGACATTCCAAGAAAACTGTCCCTTTTCTGTGCCATACAGGGAACCAACCAAAGATCTAACGTATTGCTGGAATGTATCATATTATATCAGAAATTAATCGTGTATAAGTGTAAATGGCAACCACGACAACGTACCCTTATAGCCGGATAATAAGGACTAGATGATAGTAATTGTATAATGTCAAAGAGACCATCCGAGGCTGTTGCCCATGGCAGGAATTCTCTTTCATTTTGCAGGTATCCCGTCATTTCTAAAGCCAAACCGTAGTCCAGTCTTCCAGCACCAGCCAAATTAAAGGCGTCATCCAAGAGATTTGCCCGGTCGACTCGATCCAGGCGCTGCCAAAGACAGAAATTGAGGGCTTCTGTCGAAAGCAGTGGTTGAAAAACTTAAGGATTGGTAGGCCTACCTCGTGTTTTGATTTTAACACAGAATCAAACTCCATCCAAGTATCAACATCATAATTGACCCTGTAGTAGCCCAATTGTTTATGGTTCAACTTTATTAGTTTTTTATCATTCTGTAAGGGAATTGATATGGAATCCGATCCACGATTGAACCAAATCAACTTGGGGCTGGACCCTTCCACCACGTAGTGGACAGGTATGTCCCACTTGTACCTGAAAGAAACCATGCAATTGTAGGGTTCACATGCACAACGACTTCTCTTGTTTCTTTTTTTTCACCTGTTTCAAGGGAAGGATCCTTATTATCAGTGATGTAGTTGTATTACTCACCCATAAGGTGAGTCGCTTGATTTAAACTGGGCCTGACCGTCAGACAGAAACCTTTCTTGTGTCAAAACTAAAGAGTTGGAAGTATTTTTCACATTGATCAAAGGTAAACCCATTTGTCGGGTCCAGGTATCCATGACATCCTGTACGTTGACCTCAGGATCTCCCAATTCCTTGTTGAACACGGCCCAGAGATCAGGAGTAGCTGCGTTGCCGAAAACATGTTCTTTCAAGTATTTTTGAACTCCTGTCCTAAATTTCTCTTCTCCCATGAAACCCTCGAGCATTCTGATAACTGCATGGCCCTAAAAGGTAGATAAAAGTACCGACTAACCTAATCATCTCTTTATCATTTCCTTTCATTCCCTTACCTTACTATATGATATTTTGTCAAATATTTCAGTTATCTGGTTAGGATTGTTGACAGGTTGTATGATGGGATGTGACGAATTCAAAGCGTCGCTTTTCATGACATCCTGAATTTGTTCATGAATGGCCTGATCCAACTGAAACGTTGCCAAAAATATTTATGAAATTCTTCGGTTCGGAATTGAGGAGGAAAATTTAGGTACAAAAGTACAAGGCCACAAAAATGAAATGAGAATAAGAATGTAGAAATAGTAGGACAGTAAAATCCAAGTACATATATCAAATTATCAAACTAAACTATTTCAAATTCAACTTTTTCCTACAGAGAAGTTACTTCATAGAATGTATTAAAAATGGAAAATGAACTCACCATTTGCCAGTCCTTGCACTCAGGAATTCCAAATTCAACACCTTTATACTGCATGAAACTGGCAAAACCTTCGTTCAGCCACAGGTCATCCCACCATTTCATTGTAACTAAAAATAAAAAAAGAGTTCAGCAATTCCTCAATTAGTAGAAAACAAAAAAATAAACTTGTAATTGATGAAGACCCAAATTTCCAAACCACTGGTGTGATATTTCATGCGAGACAACTGTGGCCACCCTCTGCTTATTAGCAGCTGAATTTTCCTTCTCGTTGAAAAGAAGTCCTGTCTCTCTGAATGTGATCAGGCCCCAGTTCTCCATTGCACCAGAAACAAAGTCAGGTATGGCAATCAAATCTGCAAGTGAGGCAACGTATGCTATAGATTTGGTCTAGGGACGGGGTCTTCGTCCTAAAATTGATGGTACGCGCAAAAGTATATGAGTTATGAGTTCTTACCCAGTTTCGGTAGCGCGTAGGGTATATCAAAGTAATCGATGTAGAATTTGACGACAGATGCTGCTGCCACCTTTGAAAATAAGGTGTTTTGAACCTGACCAGGTGTTGAGTAGATCTTAACAGGAAAAGCGGTTCCCTTGTTGTCCACCATCGCTACGCCGGAATCCTTAAAGTCGCTGACTATGAAGCAGACCAAGTATGTTGACATCGGCACTGTTTCCGGGAAGTGTACGGTCACTTGATTTGGACCTGGACCAGGTTCCTCTTTCTGTAAAATACCCAATATTGTACAGACACCAACTGATGACCCATCACTCATATTTTATTGGCGCATCATACCAAAACGTTCATGTTGGACAATGCCGAATACTGGTCCTTTGGTCGAACTATACGAATTTTGAATTTGGCTTTAAGGCTGGGCTCATCGAAACATGGGAATGCCTGCCTGGCATCGACCGGCTCGAACTTGGTCGTTGCAATTTTCCTGTAAGAACAGAAATCATCTTTGAAACCAAAATCGGTGACATTTCTAAACAAAAGGACGCTCCTCGAGTTTTTTGACGGTTTCTTGGCTTTGTCATTACCTCTCTGAGTTGGTCGTTTCATCCAAATAGGAAGACTTGTACAGCCCGACGATTTTTCCCATCAGACTTCCCTTGAAACTCAGAACTATTTTATAAAGTCCAGGATGAAAGGTGTTACCCTCTGGCAGACTCATTACAAAGAATTGATTTTTCTCGCAGTAAGAAGTTTTGGCAGACACAGTCTTATCTGTCTCATCAGACAGATGAGAACCAGTCACCTCCAGGTTTTTCACATGGACTGGTATATAAGAGCCTGTGCCTTCTATCTTCAGGGATATTACTACTTTTCCAGTGAAGACGCCGGCGTCTAAGTCTGGTTCTATCAATATATCATATTCTAATGGTTTTATGTACTGGGGTACAAGAGGACTTAACATCCACTGGTTACTGTTCATTTTCGCGACACGTCTGTTTGATATCCAATGCGAACCTACGTATGATATGAAGCATTAATTAAACCCACAAGCAACAGCTATAACAGAATACTAAAACTTTCCAAGTCTAAATTGGTTAATAATAAAATGTTCACGACACGAGGGAATAATAATCGATGTCTTTATTGGAGTACCTCAGTTCTGAGTTTCACATGCTAAGTGTAACAGTTTTCCTATTTTTGTCCACATATTTATGGACAATCAACTGGTAGTTGTTGTAATTTATGATGCTAATGTATTTATGTAACACATTTTGCTGCCAACAGTGCAGCTTGGGGTGTCTATTGTGAACAAAATAATACTGACACATGTGCAATGGACATCTGCTATGTGTAGGTTCCCCTTATTTATTGCATAAAATATATTTTGTATTCATATTTTTTATAAATAAACAATTATATACCACCACAAGCCTTCTATAAGTAATAGCTTCTATTATAATTATTTATACGACTATGGGACCACGAAAAGGAATGCCAATTATTTTAAATGAACAAATCAAACTGGGTTTGCAGCATATTTGATTTGTTTAGTTCTGTCTCAATCAACTCACATTTTCTCAGATATTTTTGCATTTGTTAAAGACACCCTTGAAACCACTATCTTATCTATTCAAGTAAGTTTTACTCTGATTAATAAACTTAATAAACTTTCAAGCAAATAAAACCATTATTTTTAAACTAATCTAATGTAAACTATAAATTAATAGTGTAATACTAGTATATTTAATAGTTCAATAGTACAGATATGCTTTAATAAATTAAAGGGTAATAGTATAGTTTCCTTGTCTTCTAATTATAAACTCAAATTTCAGTCCTACATTTTTGGGCACCATTAGCTTCATTTCGACTGCTTGCATTCCTCCATTTAGAAATAACTAAATTACAAAACTTTTATTCCAAAATCAGAAAAAAACATTATGTGACATTGTATTATGAACATTTCGATTCCTGAAACCAAAACTGACAATGTTTCTTATTCTAGTTTGGTTTCATTCTCACAAGGTGAAAGTTGATGATTTTTCAATATAATTTTAGTAAGTAGAAAAATTGAGTTTGCTATCATATCATTTATTTGCCTCATAATAAGAAAATACTTTCCAAAATAAATTTGTAGATCATCAAAGCCCTGACAGCTGAAACAATTCCATCTAGGCTTATCAGAGTAAAATTGAACTGCACCAAAGTTTTATTTAAAAATTAAAAAAAGTATAAATTATTTCACCACCTACGTTTGTAAGCAATAGTTCAGAATTGTTAAAATTGAAATGTGTATCTTCTATATCAGTTTCAAGTTTTATCCCTGTAATATACCTCTGAAGAAAATGAATTACTCTTAGAGGAACCCACTGATTATATTGTACATTTGTAAATAACTTTCATATGTAGGTTGACAACAGGTGCTAATTTATGAATGACAACTTGACAACCATGACTAAAAGACAACCAAAGCACTACTTTATGTGACAAAATATTTAACATCCATCAGTTTAACTAAATGAATCTTTAGAGCTCAGACCAGGTACTGATAGTCAAATTATCTGACAAAGTTTAAAATATTTCTGGACGCTTAACCTTTGTCCACGTGCAAATCCTCCGTCAACCACACACTTATCGTCCTTCGCAGGGGCACAAAAATTCTACCATCATTCAGAAGGTGTTTAATAATTAAATTCATTCCTCCAAATCAAACCTGTTGATTTCCCTTAACTGTGTCAAAATCAGATTCAAAACACATTCGAACCACTCATTGTATTCGTTTTTCCCTAATTAATTGCAACGGATCACTGTAATTAAAAATGAGCGAAACCAATTTCACCGGTGACTTAGATAAAAATATCTTATGAAGAAAACTTTGATAAAGCTAAATTCTACGGAAATTTCAACTGAAACATAAGCAGGATGACAAACATAAACAAAGGGAACACAAACGAGCTAGACATCTGTAACTATTATGGTTCAAGTTGCCAAATTTGGGCCGATTAATCGATGAGATTACGGATAGTTCGGTGTTGGTGCAAATTCGCAGGCAGAGTGGTCCAACTGCCCAAAACACTGAGTAATTTACAGAAACATTTCGTGGCAAGGACAGAACAATTTGTCTTAATTAAGGCAGACAGTGGGCCCCAGTAAGGGTCAGTTAACTCCATCTATTAACAAAATGGTACATTTGAAATAGAGAAACAATTAATTTAAGTGAATAGTTGTATTCATAGGTGGAAATAAAGATAAATATTTCTCTATGACAGGTATAAGCTGGCAACATTCGCAACGGTCAACGGTTCTTCCGACCTTCCATTTTGGCGGGATTTTACAAATTTTCGAAATACATAACAATTAAGAAGTGTTTCTTCTTATGTTGAGATTTTTTTGTAAACTTTCACTTCTCGGAGAACTGAAGTAACCCAATTTTATTGTATGGCATTTGAAGAATAATAAGTCAGGTAAAAATAAGTAATTTGTTTTTTGATCATTGCAACTGATTATGAAAATTAATAGGAACAGGGCTTTTCATTATACTTCATATTTCACGAATACATGAAATAAATGAAGTCCTTAAACATTATATATAAATGGGATGTAACGCACATAATGTCGAAAGTGTATGTGAAGTAAGGAACTAGGTATTATTTATTGATTCTTAATGACAATTTAAGCTACCGAAAGAAAAAGTTATCGTGCTTAATTAAACATATTTTTATTCCACTGTTTAGCTGAAACTTCCTAATTTTAATAAGTATGGGCTACTAGTTGGGTACTCAGTATTCGGCAACAAGCACCTCTATCTACTTAATAATTAAATTTTAAAAAAGCAATGAAAGTTACTCAGATTACTTTTGTATTATTGAGTTGCAAAAATGGATCAACTTTTGGTCTCCCCTAGGGTCTGCTTATGAGATATCATATCACAAAAAAACAAAAAACTATTATGTTGTTTTGATATCCGTTTTTCTTATCACTTTTTGGTAATTGATACCGGAATGTGATATAGATTTTGATAAGAATTATGGAATTGCATTTCTTAATAACAACTAAAAAACATTTTTATAAATTCATACCCTGTATTCTTTGCACAAAACAAATGAAAATATACACAATAATAATATGTACAAAAAATAAGTAATCTATGTGACACGCTAAGTTTGCATATTTTATTTATTCTTTTTTTCGATTTCTGTTAAAAAGTTTTTTAATTTCATTTGAGCCATTCTAACTATTTGTTTAAATGATGTAATCCTAAGTTTTGGGCAAGGACAAAATTTGTTGAATATTTGTTAATTTGTTTCATGAATTTCAGTGATAAAATACCATTTTGAAGACTAGAAACATTCATCGTTTCGTGACAACATTTGGAAACGAGTTTTAGAAAAGTTAACCACCTACCTGTTAGTGCCGTTCTCATGGTATACACTCCTATAGAATCCAACAAGGGACTGAACTAAACTACCATGAAATTTCATGTGCAGTTTATACAAGTCAGGTTGAATGACATCCGTTTTCATAACCCAAAAATTGTTCTTCGGGTACTCGAAAGTTTCTTTGATGTTCACTTCGTTTCCCTTATTATCCGTCATTATTGTTTGTGTTATATTCAAGTTCTTGATATGAACAGGCAGCCATTCGTCCCTGGTGGCTGTAAGGTTGAACTCGATGGTAACCTCACCTTTGAATGTTCCTTCATCCAAATCAGGATCTACCAATATGTCGTACGACAATGGTCTGATTTCTTTTGGTATCAGATTGTTCTTCTCCCATGATGGAGACAAACTCTCAACTTCGGTCGTCGCGAAAGCCACGAGACAAACGAAAAGGACAACACCCACCGACATTTCAACGCGAAAATACTATTAAAACGAATGAGCGTCTGCCTGCGATGGAAGAGAAATGTGGAATGGCACGATGCCCGCCAGGAAAGTATTATCTTTGTATTGAGCAACTGAAACTCATGTGAATTACAAGATTCTTCAGATTTGGAAAACCCAATATTTCCTTTTTACGAAAATATTGCAAGACATCTTTCGCCGATTAGATGAAGGAATGGAGTCATTTTTCTTGGTTGATTGTATTGCCTTGGGTGTTTCAGCATTATCAGGTGAAAGTCTGCAATTAACAAGAAACGTGCCCCTCAAAATACAACGGGTTCCTGGGATTACCCAAAAACACAAATGAAAGTATTAAAGCATTCAACGTAACCCTTAGAAATTGAAGAAACTATAAACAAAGAAATGATGTGTTGCACTGTGCGGTCAGTGCACAGCATGCAACTGTACGGTCGTTTAAAATCACTAAAAAGGTTACTCTTTCCTAAAGTATTTGAGTCACAGTAGCCGCCAAGAAAGGACTGAATTGAAAAAACAAAATGACGTTATTCCCTTCAATTTTAATAAAACCGCTACAATGAGCACAGAATACCAATAACTGAATAGTAAACAAAACTACAAACAATAATGCCACATTAATAAATACAACATATAAATACATAAAATGTAGGTTACAAAAATTCGTAATTCTATAATATGCGCATCATGGCAGGTACTTAATACATTAATATTTCATTATTTCTACGTTGACCGATTGAATGTTTAAAGCAATTTATGTAAAGTGTAAAATGGCGTCTATGAGCAAAAATGTTCCGTCACTGACTCTCTGCATCTTTCGCATTTCACTTCACAGCACCACTTGAAACTGCAGTTGCAATTCCTTTCTACCATCTGCTCCTTTTTTCTGACGTCATGACCGCATCTTCTGCAGAGGTTCAGGCAGCTTTTCCGCTCTGGACCAGTCACACCTTCCTCTCTTCGTCTGGAACACACCCGGCCTTTTGTTCCCCGCCAGCCTGTGGATGGTAGTAACAATTGATAAGACGTGTACTTAAAAAAATGTTTGCCTGTTGCAACCCTAAACGTTTCTCTCACCTGTTGTATTGTTCTCCCGGCAATAATTCGGTGATTTTTGTACGTACAGAAGATTCTTTGTGTAGGCTCTTGGAAACTCGTCGATTCTGTTGCCCGAGACGGAGTTACCGACTGCAAATCTTCCATCGCCCTCAAAGTCAAACCTGAATTAATTGTTTCATTAATTTATTTAGGAAATAATGACGTACCCTATACCCGATTAGTTTCAACTATGGTCCAACTGATATGCACAAAACTACAAATGACCTCAAAAAATCCGGTCCTCGTTGCTGGCTAAAATAAAGCGAGCATAAACAATTTTTAGCAATGGTAACCTGCCTCTATCACTGAACCCCCAGACACTAAATTACCAAATAATTATTTCTATCAATTATTCCCTTTGTATTAAACAACCCTTTCGAATAGTTTTATAAAATAATTGTACTTGTTCAGACAAGTTACGGACAACAGACTCTCCATAATAAAATTTAGACTCTGGCAAACTCACCGTACTGCTTTGTCGTACCGCACCCTTAGCTGCGAGGCAATTTCCTCAAAGGGTGCCATTTGCATCCAACAGCTTTGGATGGTGCAGCTGCCCGACATGCCGTGACACTTACAGTGCTTCTTCATGGATTTTCTGACAACCTAAAAAGAGACTCTCTTGAATAGTGTCGTCATTTTCCATATCGAATACTCAAAGAACAAAATCACTGCATACATCTCTGCCAACCCCGTAGTTATGAAGGTTAGCATATGTGTGAGCGTCGACGCCTGTTTCGGCGTCATCCAGAAACTTCTTTGTGATGTCTTCGCCATACTCTGGGTAGTCGCTGCATTCTCCCCAAATAAAATTCTCTTCTGCGAATCCAACGAAAGGTTCTATTGTAGTGGTCGATACTACAATTACGCACATAACTCCGCAAAGTATGAGGCACTTACCTGTCTGACCGTTGAGGTTGGGATTGCACCCGCAGCCTTTGATGTGGCCGAGTGAACAGTTTCTGGTGATGACGTAGGTGACTGCGGCAGATGTTATAGCCGCAACATAAGCAAATTCTTTTGTTGATCCCCAACCTCTGTTTCCATGAGAGAAAACATTAGCTGGACAATTCCAGGGGTCCCATTTAAACTGTCGTTGACAATGTGATACAGCCAATTTGAGACCGGTGCCGAGGTTTTCTTTCACGGCCAAATTGACAGGTAACTAATGAAATGAGAAAAATGAAAAATTAGAATTATTTTCACAACTACCTGCCATCGACCGAAAAATAAGGTAGAATTTAACCAAAATGCAACCTTTCTATCTTAAATAAATAGTTCATTTTTGTAGTTTAAAACCTGCACAAGCTGTTAAAACTAACAACCTATAAATGATATCAGGTGGATGATATTGCATATGTGGTTTTACTTGCGTTTTTGAACATTCCAGATCATTTTAAATTAATAAAATGACAACTTACGTGGTTTCCCTTGAGTACGTTGCTCATTCTCACCGACCAAGACGACGTTTGAACGCACCCCGCCAACATCAAACCAAAATACAAACTTTTTAACGCCAACATCTTCAAATTAAATAAAAGTTTTTCATTCAACTTTCTATCTCGTTCAAGAAGCAATTTGAAAATGATTGAAAAGGTTTGTGGCTTTTCTTTTGCCAACTACCCTTGGTTTGCGCCGTCATAAACCACCACCACGTCTTCCACCGCCAATCCTATCCATTCACCAAGCCGGCCACTCAAACGGGTTCGATGGGTACCACCCACCTCCCACAAGGTCCTTTTTACCGAACTTCTTTGTCATTTGCATAATCTCATGATGAGAGGACAATAAATAGGGACAAAGCACAAAGGAAAAGGTTTTATTTTCCTTTGTGAATTTGAAGTCTTTCGGTTAGCGTCCATGGGCCCTTGCCTTTGTTCTTCTTTGCCAGCGTTGCCGGTGCCATTCCGATTATTTCTTCACAAAAATATTACTTCTTTTGGGGGATGTGGGCAAACAATGGCGCCGGACATCCCACATACTGCTGAATCAGTGAATGGTCATCTCTTGATGGTGAAATTCTCTCCCTGACCGGTGTTTTCGTAGGCTTTTTTCTTTCTTAACATTCGTAATAATCCATTAATATTATCTCTTCCTTCTTATCTATTTTTCATGGTTCATCTTTCATGTCTAGAATCATAGTTTTACTTGTTTGTAGTTGCTGCTTGACTGAAACATATTTTCACTTTGACATTATACTAATTTATTACTGGATTATTGTTGCAATTCTTAATTTTTATTAAATTACTACTGTATTTTTATTCATGTTCTTATCAATGAAACATTTAGTATTTTGTTACACAGTTGTGCGGGCAAATTATCGAAGTACAATATTTGTTCATTAGTTATATCCAGAGGATCTGCTTGCCCCCCCCCCCGTCGTGTTGTTTCCAGACCAGAATAGGACCAGCCAATGCACTGCATTTTGTATAAAGTTCAGGAGGTGGTACTCTTGCACTCCAGTCAGGTCCAGACTTAAAAACTTGCTTCAATTGCCCCAAATGGTCCCCGGAGTAGAATGGAACTACCCTGGCATTGGGTGTCGTAAAAGGCGACTAACGTGACAACTGAGGAGGGGATACAAGGATGTTGGAATTCTTCTTTGCATTCCTACAAATCGTCGTGGAGCTGAGAGATGTTGACTGCTGACCCACGGGAAGATACCTAGCCTCTTCGAGTATTTAACATTTAGGGCACCAAATAGATGATGAGTAACAATATATTTCAGTACGCCACATACAAAACTGAAAAACTCCAAAGCGACAACGTAAATATGTATTCTGGTCGCGGACAGTTGTTATTAGCTGTTTGTTGATCTGGTCGTCAAGGGAGCATGGAACAACTGGAGTTTGTGATGGTCCGTATAAGGGGCTCCAGACACCCAGGCAACTCCCTGGAACGGTCGAGAACTACCTCGCGGTAGTTCCACTTCTCCACATGGGAAGGTAGATCTCCCTTGGTTTTTTAGTAGGTTCGAATCCCACAGTACTTAACCTCCTTCCCATCGCGGTCACGTGTGCGAGGGCCTTTTTCCTGGGTGCAAAAAAGGGATATGCCTGGCAAGTCCTCTCCTACTTACGGGCCTAACACAATCTATTCCCCCATCGCTTTGGCAAGACAATGCTTCAGTGTTAAATAAAAATCCTTTTAATATTAAACCTTTTTTGTAAGTTTGAAGATCATTTAAAAAGTAATTGTGACTCAAGAAGCCTACAAAAAGAACAAAAATAAAATAAAATAAAAGTTGCATGGGAAAAGCTACCTGTAGAGTTTGAGGTCACTTAATTAATTTTAATAAACGCACCCTAAATTTGTTTTTTTAATTCAATAAATTGTGAGTCTTAACTGATATTATGAAAACAAAATAAATAATTTATTTAAAAACAATAAATACATAAACATGATTATGAACATATCCAACTGAGTAGGATAAATGGTTCACTGCAAACCGAAAGGAAGTAACCAGACTGTTACTATAGCACCTTCTCATGGTTCACCGTCATGCAGTTTATGTCTTCTTGTGTTATATCTGTATCTCCCCATCCCCAGACATTGTTCATGTGGTGATTTGGATCGTCTGGACTTCTCAAACTACCATCTCCCGTTCTTTGAGCTCTCTTCTGGATCATTTCATGGGAGACAGAACGTAAATTGTAGGCCCAACCTATTTTGGCGAAAAAATCTATGAAACCAGTGGTCATATTAACGCTATAGTTGCCCAGCTCTGCTGCTTTATAATCCCATGGGAATACATGATGGTAGTTATGCCAGCCCTCTCCAAAAGTGATAATACTGACAGTAGCGTTTTCTGATGAACTAATTGATCTGAAATTATCAAAATATGACAATTAAAAAGAGAGGCGTTTGTTTACTTGTGTTAGTTGTTAAGTTCTTACTTTTCGTATGGCCTGTAACCCCACAGGTGGGCCGCACTGTTCACCAACCATGTACCATGCAAAGACAGTGTATATCTAAAAATTGTGCAATACCAAGCCGTCCAGAAATTTTCATTCCAAAAGTAATAAGGCACATATGTGGGCATCAGGAAGCAAATGAGTGGCATTGCAACAAGATAAGTCCTATAAAATTCATAAAACTTGAGGCGAAGGTAAAAAACAGGATCTAATACCAGTCTGATTATTCTAATCTTGTACCTTTTCTGCAAAGTGACTATAAAATCATTCTCCAGATCTGTCATGTCCACTGATTTGCCTTTTGATTTTACGTCAGGATGCTTCCTAACCATCAGCCAGCCCATGTGGGCAAAGAAGAAACCCCGTTTGATGTTATGAGGATCGGCGTCGGTGTCTGTGAATTTGTGATGAACTCTGTGATCTCTTACCCATTCGTAAATGTGGTTCTAGGAAAGTAAAAGTAGTAAGTCTGATGAAAATAAAAAAAATTATGTGGGATGAACATTGGTGACTTTCGGTTTGATTTCTTCTTAAAATTCATAATCAATTGTTTGATTTGATAAGATACCTCGTTCACAATGTAAATTTAGTGTAATGTTAAATGAATGAATGAATACATGCAACCAGGCGACTGGCCCCTGGCTAAAGCTTCTTTAAAAATAACTAATGTGCTTCTCTGGTACTTGAGTGCGGTGGATAGTAACTTAAAATATGCCACCCTGGTTTAAATAATTATTTATGAAAATAAAGTACTATTTTATTTTTATTACATATACGTACAAATTATTGAAAGCCTTCATGTTTTTAATTGCTTCAATTGATTATTCCTTCTCATATTTGGAATATTATCTTACACACAGATATATATATAATGGGAAAGGCAAGGGAAAGACAATACGAATAATAAAAGAACACAGACCGCTGAAATGTAGTCATTCCAAATTGGGATGGTACCATGTAACAAAAAAAAGCAGAAAATCGGGTTTCGACCTGAATTTTGAACCATCTTAGAATTGCCAATCCTTTTTCTGCACAAAAGAGATTACCATTCTTTTTATATAAAAAACATGTCCAGGTAGGGCTATAAAATAAGCTGGCGAACAGAAGAGAAAAAGGTAAGAAAACATTTCACTCATTCAGTTAGAAAGTCGGGGTACAGGTACCAGAAGGTTGACAAACACAAATTGTTCTAATAATCTTATTTTTGTTTTTTAATGCCAAAAAATGCAAACAGGTACATATCAGACAACACCAAGATAATAAGCCTTTCATTTTATAGGGCAGGTTATTCTTAAAAGAGATCAGAATGGGCGGAGAGCGGGTGGCAAATTCTCTGGTGAAACCTTTAATGAAAAGAAGAATGGAGAGTAGAACATTGTTAGTTCAACTAATAAAATTCCTGGAAAAGAAAATATGGATAGAGCAGTAAATCAAAGAGACATACCTGGAACGCCATGGTCTGAAAAATAGCTAAAATCAACCTGAGAGGCCATTTGGCTTTGTAGGCCTTGTGTGCCCAGAGCCGGTGGGCACCTGCTGTAACCCCAAGAGCTCCACAGGCGGCTGTCAACACAACTGAAAAAATAAAAGCACCAAATGTCATTGTTCCGTCAAACATTCAGGGGTCCTACAAATATTTCTGCTGTTGTACCGAGTGACCAAACATCTTCAATTTCTACATTATGTGCACATGTTTGTAGTTTGTAGTTTTACCTTTTCTATTACTTACAGCAATCATAAAACGTACTTACTCCAAAGAAAGGTCAACAATTTGACGTGTCCTGTAGTTAGAAGAAAAACTGAGTATAAAAATGCCCCGTGAAGGTACATAAAAGCGAGTACATTTCGCCATGAGATTTTCCATTCGTATTCATCTCTGGAAGAAACAGCCTTTTGCGATGATTGTTCGTTATAACCGGACTCTGAATTTTTCTTTGGTTCTACTTGTGTAGCAAGCAGCAGCGTTTGACTTGTTACGTTAGGCGCCATACCAACCTGAAATTAATATATACGGATGAGTGACACGAGTGAAATAGTGAAGTATTTTGCAGGTTCACAGGGGTATCTGGTCAGACGACGTCGTTTTCTATTTTGAGCAGACACTAAATGTGACAGCAGAGGACAGCGTCTTTGTACAAATCAACCTTAGTATGCGCATTGAACGCTTCCTCCTTCTTTGGGGTGCATCTTGTGCATTGCTTTGTTGTGTCTCTACGCCATTTTTAATTTTCTTTAATGTCAGCTTCCTTGGGCACAGCTGCTTAGCTCACTATGAATTCTGCCTGCCTTTGTTGTTTTCTCTTAAAGTTGGCTATAAAAATTTGTGCTAAATTCGGAATCCAGGTAAAAAGAGAAGTCAAATGTCCTACAGTTAGCAAGGCTAGAGGTAGTTTTATTAAAGTAATAGTGATTACATATAAAAAATGGCCGTGCCGCGAGGAAATGAAAGTTTTACTTTCAGGTATTTAAAAACCGTTTTTACACATTCAAATTCGGGACAAATAACTTGTTACTAATTGGAGCGATACTGCCATTTTAGATACCACAAATATTGGAAAGTGGCATGTTCAAGGGTACCAGCCAGTCAGTCAGACAAGGTAGAAGTGACAGCTCAAAGTACCGTCCGGTACTCCGGAAATGATGAAGTCTAAGGTGAATGTCAATGCCAATGTCAGGAGCCTGGGAAACCTGTTTTTGTGCTTCTTTTGGACGTGTACCAATTCAAGGATTATTGTTGAACCTGAAGACACTTTTTACCCTCAAGGTTTCTTTCACTCTACATGTGTGCAACTTTTTTTACCGTTTCCTTTAAGCCCCATCGTTATCTTTCCGCCTCATTTCTTCAGTTATTATTTCTAGTTTATTTTTTATTACTTTTCATTAATTCTTGTAATCTAAAATTCGTTTCCCTTTCGGTAGTGCTGGAGAGTAAGTTAACTTACTCTCTTGATGACTTGAGCAGAGGGACGGAAAGGGAATTTGTAATACAAAATTTTATTTAAGTATTATCACCATGATTCTTCACAGAAAGAGGACACTGAGAAATTTCATTGTTTGCTAGATCGATTTACATGATTAACAATTTTTTCAACGTTACTTATATATAGTCCTTTTAAACAGTCATTTATACTTCCAACATATTTTTACTTATATTTTCAGTTAAATCTCATTAGTTTTAAACACATGAAAGTAATATTGTCCTCATCACTCAAGGAGTGAATGTTGAACCAACCTGTTTTATTGCAATTAATATACGGTAATAAAAAGAGAAGAAAGAAATGTAAATGTAAGCAAGAAAACGATGAGGAATTAAAGAAAACCACTGAAAAGAAGTGGCTCACGATAGTAAAATATTAATAAAGTAGAAGACCAATATGAACAAAATGAAGTGAAACATCGAATAAAAAATTAATGTGTACAGGCATACATAATGCTTGGGTAACTGCTCGATTATTTATGTTCCATGTGTATATCTCAATATTTCGTTTGTTTGTGTATTTTTCTCTCGAAGTTCTCTTGGTAGGGCATCAATCTAAGTCCTAGTTACCTGTTTTATTCTTTGTTACCACGCCACGGCGAAAGATAATGGAAATAGCAATGCAAAAGGAGAAAGCAAAGTAAAAATCAAAAACAATTTGTCATGTCCAATTTATGAGGTATACATGACTTTCAGATGGGTACCATTTCTTCTCCCAGGGGTCATGTCATGCGCACACCGTAATTCTTCAGGTCTGATTTTTAATTTACAGTTTTATTTTTATGCAGGAGGTGGGAAAGAGATGAAGATTTGACTAGATTGCAAATGTTCTGCAAATTCTCAGATTATCGACCGTTTTATAAATGTGATATATTGTTTAATCGAGTCGAATTCGAAGCAATTTCACTTGTTTATTGGACTGTAACCTGCTCTTAAAGTCATTAACCAAAGAATTTCTCTCTTTTACGACAAATTTTGGCGGGCTACTATTTTCTGACAATCTCAGTGAATTTCTTGTTCTCGTTCTTGCCGACAGTTCAAATTTGGTCAGAAAACAAATGCCTGGTTCTTGTTGTAGAAGAGCCCGGAGGAAACATACTACAACTACCATTAGGCGAATGATTTTTTCTTTAGTTAAAATTTTGCAGTTTCGTTTGGTCATTATTCGGCCCAAAACTCGGCTTTCTATTCTCTAAGATCAAGTAATGAAACGCACTATTTTCATCTATCAACTGCTTCTCAACTGCTTAATTTTTTTAGTGTTATATTTAATTTATGGGTACATTAAATTAAATAAACTCAATGAAGATGTAAGAACACATTGAATGAAAAGTTTTAATATTAATTGCGAAAATCAAAAACAATTTGACAAATTTTTTTATTATTCCATCTATGTGTATTTGAGGATATAAATTGATGTAGGAATTGGGGCAAATATTATTAAAAACAAAGGCTCATATACCATAATTATTGTCCTTTACTATTGTGCATTAATCCCTGGTTGGTACAATACGTAACCATTGGTCGAATTTTGAAAGAAAAAACAAAGTTGGAAGTAAAGAAATGTGCAACCGTTTGAATTTGGAAGAAAGTCTATACAGGTAATATGTAGATTTGAAAGGTATGATAGCAGGTACTTTTTAGGAAAGGACTTTAGCTTCAGAAACGAATGTGGTTGCTTCTGTGGTTTTTAGAATGATTTAAAACGGCATTGTTAAACAAAGAACAATAAGAAAGATTCAAGGAAATATTCTTCTTTAATGTCAAAAGCAAAAATCACTGTGTAATAATCCTCTTTGATCACCAGATATTTTTATCGAATATGTAATAAAGGAGAACCTCAGGTAGGATAAGGACTACATCGAAAGAGGAGAAATTAGGAATTCAGGTTTTGTTAAAATAAATAAAATTAATGTAAGTGTTTAAAATACCCGGAAGGTAGAAAACGGGAACCTCGTCGTATTGGAAACTTATTAATAACTTATTGAGATTAAAAAGAAAGGAGATTTCTGGGTTGAAACAATTTAAGTGTGTTTCTCGCCGACCTAGGGGAATGCATATAAAAAGTTGCATGCACAGTGTTAAAGGAAGATTAACAAGCTTCAACCACAGTTACCAGTTTCACATGCTTGGCTCTCCAACTTTGCAGCAACCAGCTTACCGGCTTTTATCTGCAACTGACCCAGATTCAGTCACCTGTCGGTCGTGCTGGTCTTCTAGGCCAAAGCAGTTTGGGACATTCTCATAAATTAACTTAAAATGGTAAATATGTATGTACATATATTAAGCTGCAACAGGTTTGCCACTGAATTATTAATTGTATTTGGATACTTCGTAAGATAATTAAAAAAATAAAGTAATTATTATCTTACTCATTTAATATTTTACGCAGTTATTTCACCTTTCCAAAAAGGAAGTTAAGAATATGATGCCTCTTCTTGTACGGTATTGTTCACTCATAATTCAGGTTCTCAAAATTTTGAAAATAGAATGAATGAAGAAAAAATAATAACAGGTAACAAATTACAAATAAAATTCAACAGTAAGGCACCTCTGGCTTCATTAGCGGGACTGATGAGAACTAAAGATCAGATCAACCCTTCATTGCATAAAACATAGGTCAGTCGCATTACAGCTAATCACACCTGGCTTGTGGTAGAAGTTGTAGCACCCAAAAATGATGAATAAGTTTAAGGATAAAGTTAAATCAAATAAATCCTACAATCAGTCACAATAGATCTTAAGTTAGATAAACAAAAAGACAAACTTATAAGCTTAAAAAGGTAAAAATTAAACAGTACGAAGAAGCAAACCCCCATAAACAAAATATATACGAAATGAAATTCCAAAAGACAACGAAACTATAAAGTATCAACTAGAAATACTGTAAGTGTAATGTTTTTACGATAAGGATAGACAACGCATCAACCACTCACACTTGAGTACTCTTGTTTCAACAAACAAAATTTCATTTGCTCAAACAACCCTGAATTATAAAAGCAAATGTAAAACTCAAACGACTACAGGACAGCTACAACTCAAGCGCCAACATTTACAGGCGTCGTACAATAAATAGAAACAGAAAAAGGCGAATGACTTACCTAACGAATGAGTTTCAGTGAACACAAAACACCAAGATCTCAACTAATCGAAACTTCCAGTGCAACTGATGGTGGTTGATGCACAAAAAAGAAATGACTGGACCTGTGGGAGAAAGGTACTGTGCATATCCAATAAGCCTAGATATAAAATGATTCGACAGTTTTTTATGTTGATTCTGGGGCGTACCTGAGAGGGCCTGGGAGGGGGCAGCCATTGAACCTGACTTTCAGTCTCAGCCTCCTCTTCGTCTCCTTGAGCCGTGACTTCTATAAGATGTTCTACTTTTCTCCATCTCCCTCTCCTCTTCCGTTCGTCCTGCTTTCTAACTTTCGATTGATAAATGATTTACAATATCCTTTTTCTACAATTTGAACGTCTACACCTGCCCGGCCCAGGACGCTGCGGGAGAAGAATTCACCTATTTCTCTCGCATAAATTACCATAATTACGTCACGGACACCTTTCACTTAATAAGGTATACCGGTACTTGCGTCGTAGGAGTGCTTTGGTGTTCCGTTTACTGTTGACTCTGGATGAGACTCTTCATCTTTTCCACTCTTAAGAATTTAGGAGCCAGTGGACGAAGTATGAGATGCTAAATGTGAGGATGCTTAGATTGTCAAAATTAACAAAAAGAATTTGACTCCATCAAGTAGTAAGACAGATAATTTAGATTTCTTATTACTCAAAAATACATTTAAGTTATTTAATGCCTACACTACATATGTTTCTCGTTAGGATTTCCTGGGAACTGAGTGTTACATTGAAAAACGTAATGGATAAAGATTTTCATTTTCATAAAATAAGTATTTTTAGGTTTTTATTTCCCCTTCTTCTGTTTGCTACTTTTACTTTTCCTAGTTCAGTAGTAGTAGTAGTAGTCATTCCAGTTTTTTTGGAACACCATCCACTCCAGATAGGATAGGGTCACATAAATATTTTTGATTGCATTAACGGTATCGGAGACACATCTCCATCCGAGAACCATAAATTCAATCTAATTTGTGCATTAGTGTCAATTTCAAGTTTTTCTTTTGATTTTGTCGCCAGAAAGCAGAACATAAAAATGATATCCACTATACAGGCAAAATGAATAAGCAGATGTACACAATATTAATATAAACTGCCTACTCATCGATACGATCCGGAGAACTTGTGGAACTTGTGCGGTTTTGTCGACTGGCAACGGCTTACCAAACTCATTCTATTGAATGGAATGGAATTTATTAATTCTGCAAATCACCGATGGATGACTGGATTTGAACTTTTAGAAAAGAATGGAAGAATAACGTTAGATTTTAATTTTCAAATGGGACAAAAGATTTTAATTTAGCCTATCGTTGTGAGGAGGATAACTTTATGAAACACAATAATGCAGTAAACAGCAGACGATTTTTGTATATTATCTCATAATAGTTATAAATTTATACGAAAGCAGTGACAGAAAATGGCGTACAGTTGGCATGTGGTTGTTGATCCCTGACAATTTTTTATGATTGTTCTTAAGTTTTCATGGCGAACAGTTTTAGACTCACACCCAACTTCGTTGATATTATGCCGTGTCCTGTTAGAATTTATAAAATTTTTTACAATAGAAATATTTACAAAAAACCTAGAGGTTCCTTTTCATGTCCTCATTAAAATGAGTATTCAGTAACAGAGATAACATAAATTTCGTCTTTACGAATTTTTTTGATGAACAAACTGGAATGAATAAATTGTGTTACATTTGCTTTGGTGGATAAAGCGTCATTTAGAATTAGAATCCAATTAGAAATTAAATATGGAGTAGAAACTACAGACAGCAAATGAAAATATAAAAAACTTAATGCGTGACAAACAAGAATAAGAACGGAAACAAAATCCAACGGGAAGAAAAGTAAAAGGGAGAAAATAAGAATAAGCGATTGAGAAGAGAAATCAGACAAAAGGAAGTTGAAAGGAAAAGGGACAAAAACCGGAAGTAATTTAAAATTTGAACAGAATTTCCGAAAATCATGGAAATAATACGGAAACAGAAAGATGTTAACTTTTCATTTCGTCTTCCCATAAAATATCTATAGAAACAAAGAGTTATAAAAAGAGACGTTGTTTTATTCGGAGAACGAAAACTTTGGCCGTCATTTAATTTTATTTTAATGTAGACATTACGTCATTCATTCGTCGCACGTCTCTCTCTCTCTCTCTCTCTCTTCCTCACAATGTGGCGAAATTTTTCCCTTCCGTCTGAACGGCAGGTGGCTCAGTTTACGCTTGAGTCTCGAACGGTTGTGTCTTTCAACGGATTTCTCAACTGGGTGACATTGTAAGTATTATCCGCCATGCTTTCTCATTTAAGCGGTGTCAAAATAATATAATTCAGGAGGCTTGCATTTTGTAGTGGATATAATGTTCTGTCAGCGATGAAATACTGCAATATTTCCACAATGATGGAATGCTTCCAAAGGGCCAAATAATTGTTTTTCCCTATACGTTTGCATCATCGGGTCATCATCGTTATAAGCGAATTTTTAGCTCCAGGTTTTCTTTACAACGTTTTTAAGGTGACATGAGTTTCGTATCTACCAGGGCGACCACTCCTTTAAGAAATTACTTTCTATGAACTTGCGGTTTTACCCACTGGAAAAATATATGTTTCCACTCAAATTCAAATGTTAACAGGGGTAGTAGAAGAGAGAGGAGGTAGTGGTGCTGTCAAGGGAGTTACTATATTTATGTACCAATGAGACACAGATGTTAAACATTTCATACGCCACTATTAGTTTTTTGCCTGAGACTTTAGTATTTTTTCCTTGCAAATAATTAAATAGCAACCCCACTCTGGAACTGAACTTACCCTTTCCTACTAATAACGTAAATAGCATCTCATAGTTACTAGTAGAATTCTAGATTACATAACGGTATAATTAGAATACCCTTCTTGTTCTAGGTTGACTTGCCAAGTGATTACTCAGAATTGAGTTTTTACTCTATAGGGGTTTAACTTTTCCTTCTTTAAAATCGACATTTCTTGCTATTGACGTTCTTTGTTTTCTTTAATTTCTTCATTTTAAATTTTATAATTTTTGACATTAATCATTTTCACATGAATGTTGAAGGTTGAATGCGTGATAAAACCAAGTGAAGCACAAATGGCAGTGTCTTACATGAAATGTCAGATGGAAAAGAAATTAGAGATTAAACCACTTCGTCTGTGTATGTGTGTGTTGAACCGTTCAATCTGAGTAAAAATGGAATGACTTTTGCTCAGGTGCCACCTTTGAACACATCCCATCTCCTCCTAACTTGTCTGTGTGTGGGGGTAGGAGGTGTTTCCTACTCGCGAAGAAAAAATTTATTCTGAAGTACTTGACAAACTTAAGCACTAACACCACAAAAATAAATGACGAAATAGATAATCCAAATAAGACTTGTGTGAAACTTGAAATCGAACCTAATTGAACCTACTCACTTCTTAAATTTTACACTCTTGTCTATTTAAGACCATTTCGAACCTTTGCATTACTCGTTTTCTAAAAACAAAAACGTCAACTTGATTTTTAATGGGTTCAGCATTCTGAAAACGGAACCTGACGTCGGAATCAGGTATCAACCTGAAAATACGATTATGCCAAATGATACAAGCCGGTGCGAACGTCACTGATCAATTTGTTTGACACATTTTCATCTGGCGAAGGTCGAATATTGGTTTTTCTTTTATTTCTTGAGAGAAGTTGTGAGTTTCTGAGTATCCTGATGCCTGCTCGAGAACTTTTCCATTGAAATTGACAAACAGCAGGGTAGAGTTCTCCAAGTTCAACTTCAAGAATATTATTGTGGTATCATTTCGTTCAAATAGTGTGGCAAAACCCAAAGAACACGTAGGAAAATCAGCTGAATGTCACATGAATTAAAACAACGAGAAAAATTGATAATGAAAAGAATGATTAACGCGTAGAAATAAATTAACATGGGGGTGAAAGTAAGAGATCATCTTCCAGCCCTCGAACTCCCTGCCACTTGCTAATTCTCAGGGTGCATATTTTGTGGCGTCACTCGCAGCCTGTTTATGACAAATTGCGACATTTTGATTTTAGCACCTTTGCTTTAGGATGACTGCGCACCAAACTCAAATATGTTTATTTTACAATTATCACTTCTTCCTCAAAGAGGAAGTTACTCCTGAGGTGTAACATTTTATTCCTAGTTTTGCCATGTGTAGCGAACAATACAGTTTTAACTTTAGCACTTTTACTTTCATGTCTTGTGTGGAATCCAGCTTAAACATCAAAACTTTGAGTGCCATTCATATTTGAGCCTCAAATTTTGATTACCCTTCTTATGTTTTTTTCTTTCCTTTCCCAGTAAGTCAAGTGCATTCAAGAACTTCCTTTTTTCGTCACCCTTCTTACCTTAGTACATTTTGAAATCTCAATGCTGTCACAAAAAATTGAATTGAAACATAGGTAATGTCGCGCAGGCGAATTTAAAGTTATGCTGAAATGAGAATGGTTACAAAGAATGAGCAATAATAAAGAAACAGTAATCTGATGTACAATATAAAATTTAATTGAGTTATTCAATTAGCGTTGTACATGTTGCCTTCCTTTTCGTCTGCTATTTCCACTGTTAGTAATCTCCAATGCTCCGCTAGTTTATACACATAACAACAAATGGTTTTGAAAAAAATTACTCGATTTGTCCAACGCGGAAATGAAAATCCGGTCATTTCACACAAAAATCTTTTCTTTAATGTTCCAACTAATGAAGGCAGTCGGAACTGCTTCCGGTTAGTAACTACTTTTCTTGTGTTCCATTCCTACAAAAGTTTCATCCATTTTGTTTTTAATAGTTTGGCTTCAAGAACACAGTCCAAATGTGCATCTCTTTCCTTTCCACTTGCACTTTTCTTTCTTGAACTTGTCAGATTCAAAACCTCAACCTTTCCCGAGACTCAAAACGGCTTACTTGGTCTGAAACCTTATTTATTTATTTATCGAATCTTAAATTTCCATATAATTTAGTTCACCACTCGCACATTCCTTTTGTACATAATATGTTTTACTAACTGTAAGCACTCCGATAAGTCACATTTACTCTTGTACATTAATATGGCAGGGTGCCCATCTTTCGGATTTATAATAT
Source organism: Polyplax serrata (assembly GCA_037055365.1). Lineage (NCBI taxonomy): Eukaryota > Metazoa > Arthropoda > Insecta > Psocodea > Polyplacidae > Polyplax > Polyplax serrata. The sequence goes on along the minus strand of JAWJWE010000036.1, from coordinate 16,259,993 downwards.
AGATAAGGATAATGAAACTAATGTTTTCCAAGACAATGATACTTTTCGTCTTAGAATGAAATTTTTACAAAGTCAGTATTTATAGTTTTTATAGAAACAAAAGAATTGTTTTGGTCACAAAACTGACATTAAATTGTTAAATTAAAAATTAAAAATAAACAAACTACTCAGGGGTTGCATGATTTAATCTATATTTAATGAAAATCAGATTTAGTGTAACAAACATGGTCGACACTTAAATTATTCAGAAAAACGTGACAATCCGACATTCAGGAGAAAGAAATTAAAATCCTTTAAATAGTATTTGTACACTTTCCAGTATTGGTTTAAATGACTTCCCGTGGCTTATACATCAATTATTAATGAATAGTATTCATTAATGGAACGCAAGATAAAAAAAATGCAACGGTGGTACCAGAAGTATCGGAAACAATGTTTCTGACATTTTGTCAATGGAAAATAAAAAATTTGACCTTTTACTTTTGTCAGAGTTATTTGTCATCATCAGACGTCATCCATTTTATTTTGCTTTTTTTTCTGGCGCCATTTTTTACTGTCTTCTTCGGTCTTTCATCAGTTTACTTCTGTTTGTCTTTCATTTTATTGCGCTTTATTGCACCCTACCCTATTCCATTTGTAGAGCACGGTTGACACACTGTGTTGTTTGATGTTTTTGTCTATCTTAGTATTACTACTTTCTTGTTCATTGTTGTTGCTCAAAATGTTCCGCACTGACTTTTTGCTTGTGATTGTCTTCTTTCCTTTGTACCTTTGTTTTGATCTTTTAATTTGCTTCTACTGCTTAAGCTCCCTCCACAACCACATTGTCTCCGTCTCTCTCTTTCACCTCTCTCACTATCTACTTATCTGGTTTCTTCATGTTAGTGTTACTTAAATATCTTTCTATCTATTTCATGTACATACGTATGCTTACTTACACATATACATTGGTACATATATTCACATATATATTTAGTTAATTCGAGAGCAATTTTGTTTTGTTAAAATTCTTTATTTTTTAAGAGGTAAACTTCCTCAGAGAAGTTTCTAAAATTTTTGAAATTTCTGTATACATTACTATAAATATTTTTGTTAATGCGGTACTTGATTTGCACCAAGCGCTAACAGGAAGTTAGGATGTGGTCAACGTCATCTACTTCCTCGTTCCGGCACAAGGAGCAGACATCAGAATTTAAAATTTTAAAACGAGTCAGGTACTGGTACTGTTTGAATTTCCCGTGACCCGTTAGGTTTTGAACTGCGTAGTAATCTAATTCTAAGTGTTTATGCATTAATCTGATTTTGGTATCTGGGAAGAATTTGTAGTTATGCATGTGACGGTAATATAATTTTTTAAAAGACATATGTTTTGGGGGTATCGGTTATTATTTAGTATTGCTCGCGCATTGAATAGCCAAGTTCTTTTTAGTAAATAGGAACTGGTGTTTGTCGTCTTCGATGGCCAGGATGGTGCAGGTCGTCCGCATAACTGAGAATTTATGTTTTATTCTTGAATTTAATTTTGTGTAATTTAGAGTAGAGTACGTTCCAAAGTGTGGGCCCCAACACAGAGCCTTGGGGAACTCCTCGCCGCACCTGTTTTGCATTCACACTCTGGCCGTTGCATACATGCTATGAAGACTTGACGATCACTGTGCTAGTAACTATAAATGAAGTAGTTTAGGAATTTTGATGCGTTATTGTTTCTCAAGGTTTCCAATATAGTTGTTAATTTGCAATTATTGAAAGCTCCCCGAGCGTCAAGATAACTTGTAACCACCACCTTGTTAGTTTTTAACGCGGTTAGTTTTTGTTCGCACTGAACAAAATAGTTGAGCGCGTGTTCGGTTGACATTAGTTCAATGATGGATCATTTTTGTTAATTAGTTTAAATCATAAAATAGAAATTTTACAAACAGTGGAACTATGCTATCATGCCTTCAGGATATGACTCCATGTAAAATGATAAGAAAAAATTAAGCAAACAAGAAAGGTTACCCTGTTAAACTAATTTTATCCCTGATGACAAATTGAACTTTTTTGGCGATTCTCTGTCGAGTCGCTCAGGTATCGGCAATTCATATTTGACTGATGACGTGCCACACCCCTGTCATTCTACTACCCTACAGGGATCATCTTTGACGACAGCTGACCCTTCCGTAATGCATAACTAGAGTTACGCGGTTCATTTGCAGTAATCGTTGCTTGTCGAATTGCCGCCATTGCCGTTTTGCGGCTGTAAACGATGCTTCAAAAGAACTGTTGTTAGAGTTCGTGACTCTTGGCTGCATTTTTCAATGGTTATTTCTTTCTTCGGCCTCAGGGCCGTGACATTTCAGTAGTTTACGTCGCGCTCTTGTTGCAGCTTATTCGAACCCGAAAATATATTTTTGTTTTTCTTAATGCCCACAGGTAGCTTGTACCTTTTAGAGGTTAACATCTTTGAATTATTTTGTCGACGACTCCTGTATCGCAGACCAACTATAGGGTATGATAAAATAAATAGGAAATGTTCTGTACTCGGTCACCGAAACGAGCCCGATTCACCCCGTTCACTATTTGTGTACCATTTTGGGTGAATCAAAGGTCAATCTTCCAATTGCTACCCCAACAAAATCATTCGTGAGTCGAACATTGTCCCTTGAACGGTACATTCATTCAACCCTAAAGTACATATAAGAACCTTCAAAGGGGGCAGTGGAAAATAGAATTGGCAATTCTTAGTTCTTAGAGTTAGGCAAAGGTTTGTGATATAAGAAGTCATGTAGAGCTTTCCTAATATCAAATCATTAGTAACAGTCGTAAGTATGATATTAAATTGAGATAAATTAATAATATCTAAAGACACAATAAAAATTAATAGAGGAGAACACTGTGTGATTTTCTGAAACTTTTCTTTACATAGAGGATCGACCATCGGAATTCCATTTCTTAACATCGAATATCTATTTCGGAAAGAACCCCAAAAATATTCCAACAGGACACGGTAACAAGTATCTGAAACGAAACGAATCATAGTTTAATACCAACAATCCTTGACCGAACCTTCTGGTATGAAGTTGATGGCCAAATTTCCTCCTAAAATAGACTTTTTTAAAGTTAAGCTACTATTGCAACAGTAAAAAGATTAATTATTCATGTTTTTAGTCGAATTATTTTTGTTTTTCCAAAGCTTATTTCTAACTTTTTGGTTTTTCTTCCAAATTTTGTGTTTTCCGTTTTGTTGTTGATGCTCAAATATTACTTTTTTGATTTTCAACAAATTTATAAAGTTCCAAGTAACAATTTAGTCAAAATTATATTTTCTCCTACTTTGTTTAATTTGTCTGAATTACAGAGACGCAGTCCGGAAAGTGGCCGTCACTTACGTAAAAGAACGTCCAAAGCACCGGTCGAGGCGAAAATGACCGGGAACTCTTACAAGGGCGTTACTCTCGAGCGCGATAAACATGATAACGAGAAATCGAATTGTCACCAGGGTGCTAACGACCGATTTCCAAATGACTCGGAAAAGCAAAATCAGGATGAAAATAAAAAATTCATAGCCCGGATCAAGTGGGCAGACTTAAGTGGTCTAGCTTTCGTTCACTTGGGTTGCATCTACGGCCTTTATTTATTGATCCTATCGAGGAGCATCCAGACGTATGCATGGCGTAAGTATGTAGGTACCTGCTACCTTTTCCAAGTATCCAACTGAGAGGAAGCTCTTCCCAAATACTATAAACTATTGATCATAGTGTTCTTCAGCATCTACTCGTCTGGATTTGGCATTACGGCCGGCGTTCACCGTCTCTGGTCGCACAGGGCCTACAAGGCTAACTACCTTCTACGTGTCATACTCCTGATACTCTTCACCATTTCCGGTCAGCGAGACATTTACACCTGGGCCCTGGACCATCGCGTTCATCACAAATACACCGAAACGGATGCAGATCCCCACAACATTAAACGTGGTTTCATGTTTTCACATATTGGTTGGATAGTTCTCACTCCGCATCCCAAGGTTGTGGAAAAAAGGATCCAAGTGGACATGAGCGACCTCGAGTCTGATTCCCTGGTCATGTGGCAGAAAAAGTACTACATATTGTTGTTTTTCGTCTTCGCTGTCGCTCTACCGGTTCTTTTGCCCTGCTACCTTTGGAACGAGGCATTGTGGACCTCATTTTGGATTAATTTCAACGTCAGATACTGTGTAACTCTTAACATTGCCTTTTGCGTCAACAGTATTGCACACTTATGGGGACACCGGCCCTACGACAGGTAAGTTTGGATACTTATGTACGTTTAAATAGATAATACCATGCATGCGGCATTACGACTTCTACTGTTTGCAGATATTTAAAAAAATAGTCTCTTTGAGAGGTTAGATACACATAATACACATAACACAGCCGGATAAAGAATAGAAACTTTCTTAACTTCTATACGAAGTAATGTAAACATTTTTATTAAAAGAAAACCCAAGTGACAGAGGAAAAAGGGGAAGAATAACAAAATTAAAAAAAATGTATACACGCTGTGTCAAAGTGAACTGAAACTACACTAAAAATGTATAAAATGGAAAACTTTTTGTTAGTTTAACCGTTTAGGTTTGCGCCTGAGGATCTTAAAGCTTCAAGTCTGACCTTTGAGCAAGAGAACATTAATTTTTGACCGAGGTTTTCATTGTTTCTGGCTTCCATTGTTTTGTTGACTTTCATCGAGAATGACGTTACTCGGGTTAACCTACTCTTCTATTGAAAAAGACTTCCTGGAGCAACAGTATTAACCGAGTTACCATTACTGATGTCTCCCGTAGGAAAGTTTGAAAAAACATTCTCTTTTGCCGTGATATTACTATAGAATAAAAATAAAATTTTAAGACCTAGGTAATTCCTCTGATTACCTTTGACATCCTGTTTGTCACATTACATGCTACCCTTGTACCTCTTGTTGTTGACATTGCCATTGTCACCTTAGGCTACCTATTCACCACAGAAAGCCTGAAAGCTTTTACAAGGCACTCGAGATAACAACATTTATTTTTTCATATTTTTACTCAGTGAAAGGTAAACTAAAGCCTTTTTTCACTCTTGAATTTTCCTTCAACTACTTTTTGTCTTGCTCATTTCCAACTCATTGTTTTTCTTTAATGTTTATTTTGGGGATGATTCGATCCTTTCTATCCCAAACATACTCTTTTTCTGTCACTACCTGTCTCGTGTGTTGGCACCTGCTTCCCTATAATGAAATTGGCCTAATATTCTCTTCTGTTTCTGATCTCCATAAAACACTTTCGTCTTACTTCTCTCTTCAAAATATTAATTTAATTATGTTATGTAGTTGCATTTTTCTATTTCTTTTGCTCTATTAATTTGAGTCGCCAGCTTTCATTATGTGTAGCATTATGTGCCCTTTTGTAGGGCACACGACTAATGGCGTCGTTGATTTGTCTGTTCGGGGACTGCACGTGACGCCAATTCCAGACTAATTTTCAATTACTTCTTTTGCCTGTCATAACTTTTTATGTTAGAAATTGAAACTCTTACACTCACATGTATAGCAATTTATTGATTGCTCTTAAGACGATAATTTGATTTCGCAATCGTATCATGGTCTACTACTTTATTTGTGACATTCGTTTTTGATGTGTTACAGAAACATCCATTCAACCGACAATCTGTCAGTCTCAATCGCAGCTTTGGGAGAGGGTTGGCACAACTACCATCACGTGTTTCCTTATGATTACAAAACCGGTGAATTGGGCGACTACACTTTCAACCTGACTACCGGTCTGATTGATTTTTTCGCACGAATTGGTTGGGCCTGGGACTTGAAAACGGTTTCGCGAGAGATGGTGGCCAAGCGGAAAGAGCGAACAGGAGATGGTCTTGCGGACAAATGCAAACTCCAAAATGACTAAACTACTGCAAACTAAAATGACTATCTTAGACAGTAGATTTTGGTCTCCGTGTTGTCAACTTAAGACAAAGACTTTGGGTATCCGCCAAACAGTACCCAATTGATCTGTTTGTCTTCGTGAGGCATTGAGTCAGCCCTCTTGTTGCCCATCAAATAGGATGGCGAAGGCAAGTATCAAGGACATAACAGTGTATCACGAAGATTATACGATTTAAATTGACAAACACTAAATTATACATATGTACTATATTCATAATGTAAATTATATTTTATTTTTAACATAAAGCCTGTATTTTTTCGTCATGACTTGGACCAAAGACTTATAATGAATTTCTTTTGTCTCCTTCATCAATTGACAAGGTGTTTTTGTGTGTTACAAGAAATGGAGACGATCTTAAGGAGTATAATATGCACGGAGAATGAAATAGGCATAGTTTCATTGCGTTGCAGTAGCTTTTTGAACTTCCTTCTTCTTAAGTCTCTGCCTTCTTACCGTGTATAGACAGCTCTAATAAATGGAAACTATATAAGCTTCTGCTTACGTTCTTGACTGAATGACATCCAGTGTGATGTCTTCGTATTTGCTCAGCTCCATCTCTTCTCTAACCTCCAGAAGGCTCTCTCCAACGGATTTGCCACTATCAAGTGACTTTTCTAGTGCTGAAGCCATCATTTTACTGTTCACGGTCTTAAGGTCGGTGGCAAAGCCAAGTGCTGCACACAGTTTCAAAAATGTTGTCGTAGAGCCACGGTTATAACTGCCAAATTCTCCTGTTAGACAGTCCCAGGGTGCTGAATAATGGTATGCGTGCCAGTGGTTCTTGGTTATGAAGAACATCAAATTGGAATCTATAAAGAACCTAAAACAAAATACTGTTTAAAGTCTTTATGTACGCGTCCATTTTGCTGTTTAACAAAAAAGCAACTATCTCTAGGCTTCAATGTTTTCTAGTACTTTTGTTTGCGTCTTTTATTTTTGTTTTAATTATTTCTGCTGATGTAATTTATTGTAACATACCTGTCATTTGGTTTCAGCTCCCAAACAGCTCTGGCACTATTTATAAACCAAACGGCATGAAGAGTCACAGGAATGCGAAATAGTCCGAGTATCATAAATGAAGTCAACATATCTTCTCCCCAGTATTCCACTGGAGCATTAATGGGCAGTAGAAGGCAGAAAATGGACATGAGAACCCAGTAAAATCTAAATGACACCAGAGGTGAACAATAAGTTCATGTAACAATGAATTGAATTAAAAACCCTGTTGTAATTATAAGGCATAAATCGAATGACAATTTTATAATCATTAAAGTTCTATTCACCTTTTCTGAAACATAACAATTTTGTCACTTTCTATATCAGTCATATCGATCTCGTGGATCAATTCTTCCCTTTTAGGACTACCGTGGCGAAGTTTTTGACCCAGGTGGGCGTAGAGGAATCCACGTTCTTTATTGAACGGATCGTCCTCTGTTGATTCATACTGGTGGTGAATTCTATGATCTAAAACCCAATCGTAAATGGTTCCTGTTCCCCCTATGGTGTGGCACATTACCAAAAGGAATCTTAAGAAAGTGTTGGCAGTGTAACTGCGATGGGTCCAAAGCCTGTGAGCCCCTGCAGTGGCACCGAGAAGACCAACGCCAATAAGAAAAATTGCTGAAAAAGAATCGTAAGGTTCGGTAACAACAAGTGACAAAAAGGCTGCAGGTATTGGACTAGTAACTCACAAAAGGCCAAAGTAAGCAACTTGACCCGAAGAAGGAAGACCAGGCTGTACGCCAAGAAAAGGTGAATGTGAATTTGAAGAAGAACTTTGGGCCAGTTGTAGCCGGCCCATTTGGCCGACTCTTCTTTTTGCTTTTCTCCGTTTGACATCTTCGTCTGCCTCCCTGTGCCTGTCTGTGTCCCTCCGTGTTTAATTTTAACTCTGGTCAAATTTAAAGAAAGTAAGGAAAATCAAGCAGTTTAAGCAAATCAGTAGGTGGCAGTTTGATTAGTGTTATCGTCTTTCATGAATATTTACCTGTTGGTTATTTCAAAAGCCGCCTTCTTTTCTTGACCTCGAAACAATAACCTTTGACCCCAAAAAGCGTGCCTTTGGACGCGAATCAAACAATTAGATCAATGCTCTTTGATTCAACAATGAAAAGGAACTTTGGTTTTGAGTTCGATATGTGTAAAAGAACAGTAAATAAATCTGATCAGTAATGGGCCAATCCTTACTTATTGTGTAAAACATATTATGTAAAATGAAAAAATAGTTTTGGTAACAAGTAAAAAAGGAATAGGGCGTCTTATCTACCAAAATCAGCACAAATGGTTGAGAACACAAAGAAAATTATATATTAAATATTAAGGGCAACATCACTATTAGTGATCAAAATAGTGCTTTTTTAAAATACAAGCAAATAAGTAAAAATAATTCAGAAAAAAAACAAATTTTACCGCATCGAATTATTTAAAGGAATTACAATTCAACTAATCGTAGCCTTTGTTGTAGCTTTTGAGGAACAACTGAGGTGAAAATCTTTTGTGTCTCTCACAGGCGGCTTATTTCCAAAGTTTCCTTTTCTTACGAATCATGGCTTATAAATTTTAAATTATTCCGAAAATTGTGTTTCAATTAAAATTCAATTCGAATTGAACCGAAATGAAGGAACGCAATGGACTGTTTTAAACTACTTTTCTTCAGCTCTAAACTTTTCGTAAAAGTTGACAACAGTTGAGATTAAAACATAGTGACACAACAGATAGTAGAAATAAATGGCAGAGACTGCAATGTAATAACTACTGTAAATAGATAAGCTCAAATTATAAAAATCATTAGTCAGTTACCCCTCTCAGTATCCCAGTTCACAAATTTCATATATAAAAATATATTTCCTAACAATCAAATACCATTGTTTTGTATTTTGCGTTTTCTATTCCAATTGACCGGCATGGCAATCTATACGGACAAGATCAAAATATTCATTGATCAGTTTGAATGGTCTAAGGGCAACAAACTTTCGACAGGTAACCACGAATCACTATTAAACGAAACAAAAATTATATACAGGAAACATGAAAGAATTTGAAAAACTCAGGTTCAAGGTTCACTGACTGATTCGTTCAGTGGTCTTCTATGGGCTAGAAGATGCGGTAACACAAAATACTTAGAAGTTCTCTAACTTCATTGATCAAATGTTTACATAAAACAGCGCATGGGCTAATAAATAATAAATGTAATGAAACACTAGATTATTATATTCTGTTTTTCATAAATCATCCGAAGCAGTCGCAAAATAATCAAACGAAATATTCCAAATCATGTACTCACCCTGTGTAACGTGGCTTATTGTAATTGTTACAATAAAAAACGTAATAAAGTCAAATTATCCCCGGTACGTTTGGACCCAACACAAGCGCACATTTCTGTCTGAAAGAGGAAATTGCACTGACCAAACCGTCCATGAGACCAACACAAAAATTGGTTAATTAATAAAGGAAACGTTTTCCCGGCAAAAGTCATGAATTATTCATGGGTTTGGTCACTCAAAAAAATGATGACGGTTAAGGCTTTAGGGGCCTTCTTAGCTCCTGGAAAGTTCTCTGTAGGTGCCAACTGGTGAGAGACAGGTGACGGGTTAAATAAACATACTTAAAGAACTAAATGAAAGGTAGGACTAAATAAGGGAGAAAATATGTACGTAAAAGTAGGGTTTCATCAAGGAAGCAAAATCGTTACCCGTGTGGTTTCCGGGTTGGAATAGGACCAACCTGTTGGCACCGGATGTCGTAAGAGGCAACTAAAAGGCACCAGAGGTAACTGAGAACTGTGGCGTTCTCCTGCAATCCAGTTTCTAGGAGATCGAGAGGAGCAGCTTTAACAACCTCTTTGAATTCCCCCAAGTGGTCCCCGAAATAGAATAGGACCAACCCCGGCTTAGAGAATCATGAAAGTTTCTTGATGCCTGGGGCAGTCAAGAACAATACCTGCGAAAGTTCCACTCCTCAATGAGAAGGTAGATCTCCCAAGTTTTTTTGCGATTCCCATATTACTCCACAACCTGTCCCAACAGGCGGGGTGTGTATTGGCATTTTTCCCGGGCTTCAAAAAAAGGAGGAAACAAAACCGTAATCAATCCTAATACCAGAGTTGGTGCAAAGTGAATACAATTTTTAATATAAATAAATGATAACCATAACAAACCGCCTTTGCTCCCTTAGCCCGTAATTAAAAAGTTTCGTCCTGCAAAACAATCAACGGGCGTCGAGTGAGCCATTTAATTTGGGTGAGGGTGATACTTTACATTCCTATGATTAAAGTAACTAACAATAAGAAATATCAGCCAAATCACTGTGTCACATCAACAACGTTCATTATTGAATTAAATTCAAAGAGAAGCCTGTGACCATCTCCCCGTGATGATTTCGTTTTCTTCTAGGACTCCTGACATCGTTGTCAATTTCAGTCAACTCTCACGTGATTAGTGTTGGCTGGTAAACCAAAAATAACATGTTTTTCTATAACAGACCTTGGTGTACCGGTCGAATGTTGGGCGTCTACCATCCTGCGCTAACGCATTAAATTACTCCTCTTTGGAGGGCGCTTGATTGATTATGGTCGCATACTTTCTGTCCTCCAGCTTCATATCAGCGTCATCCCACCCCCAAACGTCACCCTCAATCGAGTGGTGGTGATGATCGGGATTCAGATCCCTAAGCCCTGATAATTCTGCTCGTGGGATATGAGATCCATCTCCGGTCCTTTTAGCCCTGGCCGCCACCATCTTGGGTGATACGGTTTTTAGATCGTACGCTTGACCAATTCGTGCCATCGCATCTATGAATCCCGTAGTGATGTTGAACCTATAGTTTCCCAACTCTGCAGCTTTATAGTCCCACGGGAATACGTGGTGGTAGTTGTGCCAGCCCTCTCCTAGAGCCCCCAATGCCACAGTCAAATTCTCAGCCGGGTTTATCATCCTGTTAACAAAACGAGGCCATTACAATCTGAACTTTATTCGGGAGAATGTCAATTCAAACGGAAATATCAATTCGTGACATAGTTAGACGGCTGACCAACAGCAATCTTCGTTACGGTCATTACTCTACGTCAGGAATGTTTACACTTTCATGGCTGCTTTAAACACTTCTCACCTGTCGTAAGGCTTCGCTCCGAAAAAGTGAGCAGCACTGTTTACTAGCCATGTTGTGTTCAATGTGAAGCAATAACGAAAAAGTGTGGCGACAAACCAGGCGTTGGAGACTGTCTCACCCCAGAAGTAAACAGGTATCACAGTTGGCATGACGAAACAAATTAGCGGCATCATGATGAGGTAGTACCTGAAGGAATTAGTTGAAACTGTACACAACCAGAACCTGGGCCTCATATTCAAGGTCACCTAGTAAGCGAAATTCCTTACTTCTTCTGGAAGGCAACGACTGGATCCATTTCAAGGTCACTGAAGTCAATGACTTTTCCTTTATTTTTCACATCGGGGTGCTTCTTGACAAGGAGCCACCCTATATGGGAGAAGAAAAGTCCGTTTTTAGCGTTGTGCGGGTCAGCGTCTGTCTCACTGAACTTGTGGTGTACCCTATGATCTCTGGCCCATTCCCAAATACAATTCTGAAATCAGAACTCCAGCAATGATAGCTACCTGCGTAACGTGACATTAGTGATGCACCTCTAGCCAGAAGCGCGAATGAGAGTCTCAAGTCAATGTCCACTGTTGGTTACCTGAAATGCCAAGGTGTTGCAAAACATCAAGAACACCCGCAGCGGCAGTTTGGCTTTGTATGATTTATGAGACCACAGCCTATGGGCGCCTGCAGTGATTCCGAGTCCTCCCAAAATGTACAGAGCATAGGCTGTGAAAAAAGTATAAGATGTAAGTAAAATTAGTCGGAAAGAGAAGAGACAACATTATATTAACAAATTTACCGAAGATATCAGTATAGAATTTAGCGGATGTGATGGCTAAGTATAGGCCGTACATCGCCGCCACATGAAGGTAGGCAAAGAGAATGGCGTTTCGCCAAACAATTTGCATAGGCGGCTTCTTATCGGTAATTTCTGCTTTTCCCCTGACTGCTTCGATGGGTTTCGTCTTTCGGCCTGAGACTTTGGTCTCGTCGTCATAGAGCACGCCAGTTGGCACTGTAGAAACCAAGTTGGGTGCCATTCTGCTGATGAAAACTAAAATAAAGTAAAACTCGGGTGATTATGTACTGGGATACGACAACAAGACCCCGCAGAGTAGATAAAGCCGGACTGCTTCTGAATCCACATATAAAATAAATATTGTGCATACACAGACTCCTAAAGATAACTCTAAAATTTAACCTGTTGCACAACGCTCCACATTGCACTACACTCAAAGAAACATAAGGGGAATCTGAGGTCCAGTAATTCTGCAATAACTTATGCTGTGATTAGTTACCTCATGATTACCATTTTTTACCTATCCATTTCTGTCATACTCATTTACCATTACTTATTATTGTAAGACTCAATAAAATAATAATTTCTATGTTACTTGAACGACGTTAAGAACCAGTATAATACCTCGGTATCCTATTAATTTCAATTGTCCTTCACTAAGAAACAAACTAATGACAGCATTCTGACAGCAGGCGCCCTTCTACCTTGTGTTTACCTTAAGTCTTGTACGTTTTGGGAGTTTTTTACTTCTGTTAGTACTGAAAATAATAATATTTGTTTTCCCTTACATTTTTTACGAACACATTTTAAATTTCAAATTAATATCCGAGAGATACCAAAACCACGTCACTTCAATAAATTTAATCTTCTAGTTTTTATTTGTCTGTTGAGCAGCAATTTGACCCTTGAATTTGAATCGATCGCCGCTAGGATTCAGGCAAAACCCGCCAAAACAACAATTTGTCTATTTAATAAATAAATTAATATACTGAATGTTTGGACGATCAATCTTGACCTTCAAGGGAGGAAGATATTTTTCTATGATTTTTTTTCTACTTTGACCCCGAACCTGTTAACGAATGTGACATTATTCATATATAATTTTCATCTCATGATGCAATCATACGTTTTATTTTTTTTTAATTTTTAATTTAATTTTTCTCTGCTTAATGTTTGTCTGTAGTTCGCAATTGTGTTATTTATGCATTTTGCGAACTCTTGGTGGTAATAGTAAAAGCAGATTTTCCTTTTCGGTTATTTTTGCTCTCGGTAACTATTTTACAGTTTCCTATTACTAGCTTTCATTTTTTTGCATTGCCTACTTTTTCTTTACGGTTAAGGTTAAAACAGGTGTTAATAACCTTAACACAGTAACACTAAAATATTATATGCTATTAATATTACATTTATTTACATTACATTACATTTAAAATAAGGAACATCAATCCCTAATCCCTAACTAAAGAAAATTACAAAAAAAATATGTGATTTAACGGGGATTTAGTAGGCCAATCTAAAATGTCTAGCTTTGGGAGAAATGGTTTTAAAAGTTTTTATTACTCCCTCTGACAAACATAATAATCAGAGGATTGACTGAAATGTTAATTTACCAACACAAAACAAATTGATCAAAGGGTAGAAGAGACTGTAGGAATTCTCACAATGTGATTTAGCAAAAGAATCAAAACGAGCAGAAAATTAATACCATTCAAAGGGATTCATGTAAATCTTTACTTAGTGAAAAGTTATGATATAATTTCAAGTGCAACTAATAAGGTTTGAGACAATTGTAATCTATCGTTTGACTTACAAATAATGATTTTTTTATTTTCCTGCCATCCCATCGGCTAGAGTTAACCTCAACAGGAGACAAGAAAAATGTCTGAATGAAGTGAGTACTTACGGAGTAAAAAATTGGTTTGCGTATCCAATCACTTTCCAATAGGAACCAAAAATTAGAACCCTAGAAAAGTAAACAACCGAACCCGAGGACCTAATGGGAGAGAAGGAACGGCACAGTTGTCTGATATTTAACTATCAACCACATCTGCCGAGGGTTAGTGGGGAACTTAGATGGGGGGGAGGGAAAGACCGATTAATGACAATTAATAAATTAATAATATTGCACCCGAGAGGAGAAATGCGTAAACAAGACCGCAGGTTCTGAACGGAATCTTAGTTGTAACGGCTAATTTATTTCGATAGGAGCACCCACGTGACCCGAGCAACGAGTGGCGTGATCTTCCTTGCGATGCTTCATCTGCGAACTTTGGCCAATCTTCCGCGCTGATTTTCACCTGGGTTTCTCGGATGGTAAGCTAACTATGAGCGTCGCTTATCATTTTCCAGTAGCATCAATGCTTGCATATACCTCATAGAGACGGCATTTGCGTAAATTTCCGAATTCCTGCCACGATGAGTTTCCCTCCAAAAAATAACTTTTTCACTTTTACACAGAACAAGAAGCGTAAAAGAAGAGTGTAAATTCCAATTTGGATAAGGTGCGGTTTTCTTCAACCAAACCACTGCAAATTTTAAAAAAAGAAAGAAAATTACAATTCGGGCGTTGGAAAAGTGGTACCACCATTAAATGGTGGTTTCTGGTTTTGAGGAATATTAAATAATTTATATATTAGTGACTAAAGGAAAATTAGGTATTAGAATACTTATGATAACACGAAAAACCGAACCGACAAATTGATTTCAGAAAACGAAATTCCGAAACCCTTGGTTGTCTATAAGCAACAGTGTCACCTGGAGCATTTGGCAATTCGCTTGTTTGGCAGTTTGAAAATGACCGTGAAAAGTGACCAGGATTCATAAATCATTATGAATCTGGGATTTTCCGTTGTAAAATCAATATCTCTTAAAGTTTTCTGATCTCTTTGAAAAATACAAAAGTACACGATCTGAGATCCAAGAGTTTAACAGGTGTTAAACTCCAGAAATAAACCATTTTGTTTGGGTATGACATGCGAAATTCAGAAATTGTTTCTAACTCCATCACCCTACTATAATATAACCAATTTTATAATAGAATAGGAGTTCGGATTTGTAACGTCACAATACCAAGACCCACCTTTTTACATATGCATAATTTTGCATTTATTATTCGTAACAACATGTATTTTATCACGTTTCTAAGTCGCAAAAGGAGTTTTCTGTCACACATACAGCGAAACAATGACGAGAATTACATTTTCATTTAAAATTTGTCCGATGCAGAAAAATGATACGCTTAATATATAGTGTGAAAGAATTGGAAGTAAGTTGAAAAGAATTTTATTGAACGAAAATATTTAAAGATAACAATATAATACACTGGCAAGGAATTATAAATGAAGCTTTAAATTTCTGGCGTCTTCGGAATTTACAAAAAATCAATAAATTCAAAAGAATTCATTAAGATTCCAAATAAGGAGCGATCTGCTGAACTATCAACAGTAGAAGTACCCCCAAAAGTCAATTTGACTTCTGTATGCAAAGATTTCTCCTCGGCGTTCCTCTAGTCCTAAATCTGACACCTGAGCGGTGTAGTTAAGTACCTTAGACGAAACTAGGCAGTAGATACCCGATAGGAAATGACTAAATCTTACGTTTTTCTTCTCTGAATTTCTCCATTCGTTGCTTGGATGAAAACTTAGTCAAGTTTTCAAGTTGTTTGACTCGTTATCAGGTCTATCAGCATGACGAAGGTGTCATAACAGTTCTGACATAGTCGGTTTAAGGCCACTTCGTCGGTGGGCCACCGACAACCTCTTCGGACTTTGATCAAGTAGACTGTCATTAAAAACATCCGATGAGGAGCAAGTGATGGACTCTGCAATGTTATGGATAGTAGCCTTACGTGACCTTTGGAAGGAAGATATTCTAAACTTGCCACCCTTCTCTAACACACGCCTTTTGTGCCCGTATTTGAGACCAATCAAAGGACAAGTTCAATGGTAAACGAGATGTGACATTAACCATTACCTTTCGGACAGCTAAAGGGACGACTGACTAGATTTGATTTGACACTATTCTTAAGTTTTCTTTCTTTTTAAACCTGTCCATTATTTTCGTCATATTTTCTTTATACTTCAGTAGGCAATTGCTTGCTTTTGTCCAATACCGGTAAACCTTTTTTAAGGTAATTCATAATTAATTACAACCTTTATATATATAATCGTAGTAATTTTGTCATGAGGGGCATTTTTAGTTAAGAAATGACATAAAACCAAATCTAATGCCTTAACAGTATAATTAACCTAGAACTTGACCTTGGAATTCTTCAGCTTCAACTTCGTGAATTCACAATAATGAAAACATCTTTGTTCATATTTTATTCGAAGAAGAAAAATACTTATTGTATAGACGAGAAACAAGTAAACAAGACAATAAACAGAAAATTTTGGTTCAAAATTAATTATTCTATCATGCACTGTTCAGACTCTGGCCCTGACAATTTCAGTCCCACATTTTATACTCAAAAATTGCATTCGAGAATAGAAAAATGTTGGACACTCCAAGGAACACACCCATGCCGACACGGAAGTAGAAATAAATATAGCTAAGCATCAGGTAGGCTCGTTGGAGTCAGGTGTCTTAGTGCCCAAGTACCGGAGCAAGCTCGGCGTTAGCTTAAGACCACCGCATCAAAATTCAGCCTTAATATCCGGTTCCTATAATGTAACTTGTATTATCTCTGAGTTAAGCCGGGCTTTAAGTCATAAGCAAACGACTAGTTTTCTGGCGTCACTTAATTTATTTTACGTAAAAGGACGCTTACACATAAAAACATATTTTTAATTGGCTCTTTCTTTTTAGACATCGTATACAAAATGGAAAAGAAGAAAGTAAAGGAAGTAAATTGATGAAGACGAAATGCAACGAATCCAGTAAAGGAGAATGGTTCGGGCGGGAGAAATCAGAGTCCACGTCGAAAAGAATATGACATAAAGAAAAAGAAGAAATACCAAAGATGTAAGCAAATAAACATGAAAGCTGTGTCTCAACAAACTCGCCCACAAATTTTTTATTGTATATCTGAGTGAGTGACTGTTTGGCTGTGAACATTTACCTAGTTCGATAGTCTCAAATCGCTCGTGTTTTGTTCCCCCTTGACGGACTCCTCAATGACTTTCTGCTAATAAAATTAAAATCTTACCAACCTGACATCCTTGAAAGAATTAAATATTTGTGGCCTCGGTGACAGTGCAAACCTGATCATGTTGACAATAAACCCTTACAGGCAATTAAGTACGAATTGTTTTCCGAATTCAGAAAAGTGAAACCTGAAACCGAAACCAATAGTCGAAAATTTTCAAGAAATGAGATGCCCGTTGAAGAAGAAAAAATAATGCTTGTGATGGAATCACTGCATAATCAAAGAATGTGACAATTTCCCTTCTTAATTGTTGTTTATTAATGTTTGGCAATTGAATTTTGCTTTTATTTCTAAGAACCTTTTAACCGAAGGACAAGTTTCTCTCATCTGCAGTCTGCAATTCAACTTTCCAACAAGTGTACCTGTAGGGACTTTCTCAGGTAGCCAACCTACAAAGATCCATAAACTCTCGGGTTGATGAGTCTTCTGTTTCTATATTGAAAGTTTTCAACATTCAGTAGCGCGTTCAATAGATGATGTAAAACTCAAAGCAGAAGTAAGACTGGCGCAAATAAATCGCGTTAGTATGCATTTAAAAAATGTCATTGATAACCCAATGACCCCGGCAATCGCCGGGAAGTCATTTTAAGTCTTTTCCTGATTCCGAGCTACTGATGAATCTGTACAAGACTGCCCCAGTGACAACCTTCAAACCTTGTCAGAAATCAAACCATTGACCTCACAATTTCAACGTGTTCAATCTGCAGAATACGAATTGAATATTTCGCCAAATTCGATTTAAATAATTTTATTAATTTCTACATTATTCTAGTTTCATTTTTACACCTTCGGTGTATAATTTTGTTACCTATTGCATGCGTATATGACCAACAAATGAAATAAGTAGCAAAATGTAAGCACATATGATGAGTAGGAAAGTAAAAAAAAAAAAAAACAGAAAACGAACGACGAAAGATGAAATCAGGACAGAATTTTTGATTGAGGAAGTAAAAACAGAACGAAAGTTTGAAGTAGAGTATAAAAGATGAAAGGAAGGAAACTAATTTTTAAAAAAGCACATCAAGCTATTTCCGTTTGAAAGTTGCACCAGACGAACTGAAAATAATTATGCGTCTCTTGGAAAATGAAAAAATTAACTTTTTACAGTAGAAGTAACACCCAAATAAAAGGGTTTTGGGCCTAATAATGTAGGCCTGCCTTGCGTCTTTTAGTTTTCCTGGCATGAAAATGATGTCGAATGCTTATGAAGCTTCCACGTTTCTACATACGTTGAATTACAGATCAGGATATACAAAAGTACGATAAGCGGGATTAGTTAAGTCGCCTAAGCTCCTTGATAGGTAATCATTTAGGTCCTCGTTTGACATATCACTCAATTATTAATTTTACGATCAATAACTTCTGATTTACCGAATCGAAACTGAAAATTAAACAATATAATCACAGCAATCAAATGAGGCGTGGTAATCATTGATCGGAAGAATTAAATTAACTGTTACTATAGCAAATTGACTACTGGTTAATGTGGTTCTTCATTGTAATTGTTGCACACTTGTGCACTGTAGAATCCTGTTACCAGGTCAATAGTAATTGTAAACCTTAATAATGCACGAAAGTGTCGGACAACTATCACTTGGTTTCAGTTGTACCATCCAAGGCCCGAATTCCTATTCTAAAAAAACTGAGATGAAACCATCTTATTTGTGTATGCCCACTTTATAAACTGCCATTTAAATTGTTACCTTCTACATTTTGGGATCCCCACCATAGAAAGTGTACCACTCTCTGGTTCACCTCTCGCGTTTTATTATGAGTTTCATGCTTTTGCTATTGGTCGGTGTGAACAAATCAGAGGGCTACAACCTTTTTATTAAAAATTGCGTCAGAAGGATTAAGCAAAATCAATGCCAAATGTCAAAGGTCCATTGGACAATTTCATAATATTCAAATGAATATTTCTGTGTCGTCACATGGAATAATTTAAATTTAGTAGATACAACATTGCACATTAATTAATTCAGTTTATGGATGTAGCAGTGGAATGGACAATTGCGATTTACAATAAAATGTAATAAGAAGTAATTAAATATATACATTAATACGAAGTAGACTACTTAAGCTTAAAAGTTTAACAACTCACTCTGTAAGTATATAAAACACCTATTCGACTGTGGACGGTAGTAGCAAATAGACCTCAGTTAATTTTTCTGAACTTTGGTATTTTTTCATCGTCCTTGTTTTTGTCATTAGAGAAATTACAGACACCATAGGTGAATTTGTTACTGCATGAGAAGATACACAGGCAACTAGGAAAGCCCTGGGGAAACAAATATGTTGTCCATCAGGTATACAACCAACATACTTAGTCTTCGTGCATTTCCTCGCAGTCATTCACAGGCAATCCATTTTCACCAATCTCATGAATTATCGGGCAATTTGCATGACTTCCATCACCATATTTCGATGCCACACGTTGAACTAGTTCTTTCGATGGTTCCTTGGCATCATAGGCCCACCCGATTTTCTGGAAACCGTCAAGAACCATAGTTGTCGCATTGAACCTGTAGTTACCAAGTTCAGCTGCTTTGTAGTCCCAGGGAAACACATGGTGGTAGTTGTGCCATCCCTCACCAAAAGCCAAAATAGCTACCGTCAAGTTTTCGACGGGACAGATACGTCTGGAAAACATTATGTTAAATATTAAAATTAATGAGGAGAAAATTTCACAGACATAGGAAATACTCACGAGTCATATGGTTTGGTACCCCACATGTGGGCCGCGGAGTTCACCAACCAAGTAAAATTAAGGCCCAAGACGTATCGAACGCAGCCCATTCCCAATATACTGATGTGCACGGACTCATTCCAGAAATAGCAAGGCACAATGATGGGAATAATAAAGCAGAGAAGCATTTTGAAAATACTGAAGTGTCTGGGAAAGAATAGATTTATTATGATAATTGTCAGAGAAACAGAAAAAAAATGTGAAATGTAATATGAAAACGGGGCAACTGACTTTTGATGGAAGGCGACGATTGGGTCCTCCAAGAGATCTGACATGTCCACATGTTGCCCCTTTCGCAGCACCTCTGGGTGTTTCTTTTGCATGAGCCAGCCGACATGAGCAAAGAAGAAGCCTCTATTGGAATTATGTGGGTCCGCATCGGTTTCACTGAATTTATGATGTACCCTGTGATCTCGTACCCAATCATAAAGACTGTTCTGCAAGTAACATTTGAAAATCTGAATTAAAAAGTGACTCATTTAAGTGACAAAGAATGGTAAAATGAAAGGAAGTGATAAAAATGAATTAAAACTAAAGAACTGTGGCAAACTTCAAGACTTAAAAATAAATAAACATGCCGTATGATAAATAAAAAGGTAACTTCTAGGTAGAAAAGAAAATCACTCACAAACTCAAACTCACAAAAGAAACGAAAAGATAGAAAAATGAAAATGTTACTTAGGTTTTGATACCCAGGTTTTAAATAAAACTGGTCAAACGCCAGTGTTCAAAGTCCAACTCATGTAGGTAAACACAACAAGTTCAGGGTCATAGGTAACTCGGTCCGAAATTGGATCACTCCTGAACTGTCTTCATTGGGTCCACATTTTTATAGTTGTCCAAAGTATCAGAGACGTGAAGTGCCCAAAATGCACTCAGACTGAAGGAAGTGCTGTGGTTTGAGGAGGATTCCGTAAATTATCATTTTGCTGGAGATGGGAAGCAATAATTTGTACCCGTATATTTAAGATATAAGCAAATGGTGTTTGTAATACACTGACAAGAAAAGCTTCTGCCAAATGGAACCATTTGAAAAAATATAGTATAAAAAGTTAACAAATTTATGGTATCACGTTATTACGTGATATTAAAATATGTGATATTATAACATACAATATATGATATTAAAAAAATGTCGGTCAGTATGAAGTAACAGAGGGCAAATTATTAGTAGAAGCATTGCTCGATTAGTTGCTTTTGCAAAAATTGAAAATGTGAAAGAAAGGACAATGCGAAAATACAAAGTTATCGTCACGAATGTGATTGATGACAAAACGAATAAGGTGGAGACAATCAAAGTGATACAAAAATAACGATCACACTTATTCTTCCACAGCGTTTTAAGTCAGAATGGATGGCAAACCGAAAGAGCCGCTGCTGCTGACTCGTCTACTACGAATAGATGATATTTTGTTAAGTTTAAAAAGTTAGATATTTTGAAGTACACTGGTGCAAATGATGAACGCCAGATTCAGAATTGGACGCATCATGATGCTTTCTTGTTTTCCAACTCCTAAGTTTCGAGATGTTGGGGGAATTCTTATACCAGGAATTCCGGAATGGTTTTATTTTGGTAAGTTGTTACTAATACATTCTACCACATGAGATTATTGGCGTGGTACCACAAAATAGCTTCTTAGAGATTGTTTACGGGGTTTGTTGAACTACTCCCTCACCTCTATCATAAAGAAACGGTTTATTAAAATGCATAATTACAAAAAAATTACTCTTACCTGGCCAGCAATTGAGTAACAGAGAACGAGAAGCAATCTGAGGGGCCATTTAGCTTTATATGATCTGTGTGTCCACAAACGATGAGCTCCAGCCGTTACACCAAATGCTCCCAGAGCTCCGACTACATATCCTTAAAAAAAAAAATCAAATGAGTTTACATATCAATAAACAGATTCTACTCAAGATGCAATGAGATGTTACCCCACAAATAGGTATAAGGATGCGTTTGCAGGCCCCAAATAAAAAATGAAACAACAGCAACCACATGGAGCAAAGTTATACTGATGATATTTAACCACAGGAGTTTCGGTTGAAAGGGAATATTCGTTTCTGGCACGCCTGCCCCTTTTTCAGTGTCGGACTTTGTCGGAACCGAAGCATCAACCACAGATGAACATGTCTTAACATCCTCGATGAAGCCTTTTGGAGACATTATGTTCCTGTAATAAAGAAACAAATTCTACAAATATATTCTTCGTCAGGAGCATATCCGAGTCAAAACGTTACATGCCGCCGTTTTTGTTTTTCCTTCGTGATATTTCATGCCCTCAGCCTATAAATTCAATTTTCATTTACTTTTACTACATCTTTATTGTTCAATCACTCGCCTGGTAAATTCAGTAAATGCACTTAAAAAACAAGTTTATTTTTGCTAAAGTTCTTTTTTGGTAAAAGAAGTAAATTTCGTTTCTGACATGGAAATGTACAAAATGCTTTACACTAATTAATTCGTTGATGATGCGCATGAGGATGCTTATGTAGGAAATGTATACGTGTATTTGTGTATCCATTTATTTGCATACTTTTCAATTTTGAAAGTCATATTTCCGTTTACGTACAAAAACTATGTCATTTTTTTGTTTTTATGAATGAATTAAAATAAGTTAATAGCTGTGAATACGTTTTTCTGTCTTTCACTGCCTTTATCCTCCCTCCCTTCCCCCGGTAAGGTCGTATTATGCGAAATCGTATTAACTGAGCTTATCGCCATTTCATTTGTAATTTCTCCCTTGTCCATTCTTTCTGTCGTTGACAACCAACAATTCAGGGTTTCACATGGAAAATTTTCTAGTTTCTTTCAAAAATGTTTATTGCAAAAAAACGAGTCACGAATAGCACTTTGGATGAAATTTTATTTTCTGAAATTGTCTTGTTACAATTACGTACGCAACCATACGCTCAACTTAGGCCACAATTTGTAGAATATTTACGAAAAAACAATTGTCATACTAAAATTTGCACGTTGAACCCGAGCAATGCCTAAATTAATGGAATCACGCAATTTGCTGATCCACATTCTGACCTAATTAAGCAATTGCTTTCACTTTAGTCGCCCATTAAATCACATGATACACTACACATTTCCTCTTTTAACTTCCGCTCTTGCTTCCTCTACAACTTTTAGGATACAAAGTATGCTAAAATATCCCAACCTTTTTTGTTTCTTTTGAACTGCTTGAACTGTTAGGTCTTTCATATTTCTTCCATGTTGTCTTTTTTTTAATTATTCAGTCATGTTTTCCCTGTTTTCAAAGAAAACAAGGTTAACATGTACAAAACAATAAAACGCGTGATGTGTTTAAATTTTCAGTTAAAAACGGATGACCTCAAAAAGGTTAGATGTTGCAGAAATCTGTAATGCACCTAAAATCTTCCAAGGAAATCTTACAGGAAGTTTTTACGCTGATTTTTATCTGCGTCTATTGGTCTCCAAGATTTAAATCAGTTTTATTGAGAAGGATTAAGATGGTTAATTAAAGGCTCAGTACCACACACAGGCCAAATAACCGAGCTAGAGGAGGCAATTAATTCATTCGAAATGGGGGGTGTATTTTACACAACAGGTACACAGTAACTACTACCATTCAAACCAAACAAGACTATTCGTAGTGAAATAGTGTGAGTATCCCGAAGATTTCATCTACTTCAGACAAACATACAATTTCTACCTGCATTGGAAAATGTGCCAGTGATATTATTTATCTTTCCTTTTCTCTCTGATTTTTAAATGTTATACTCAAAATTGACTTTGATTAATCCTTTTGATTCTTGACGATCCTTTAAATGATTAATACTTTTGATTAATTGTCCTCTACATTTTCTCTTCTTTCTTTAGATTTTTTGAAAACATTAAGAACACACATTTGTCAGTACGTTAACATTTCTTTTTTTCTATTTTTTTAAAATATTACGAATGCCTTTTACACCACCAATTGCCTCAACATAGTTTCAACTGTAGTAATCAACTGTTAGTAAAATTAACATTTTAAGTCTACTATTTTTTTAAATCAGCCATGGTATTTTATTCCACTAGTATTCGATATTAAAGATTCTTGTGACACTTCCTGTGCCTTCAGTGTTTGAATTTATAATTGCTGGACAATTGATAACTTATCGAAAATGTTCTTTACTAATGTTTCTTTTCCCATAAAAAGTGTTGCTTTAAATATTGGAGAATGAACCCACAAAAGGTTTGTTACATCGACTTTTGCTTCTAACGGGAAATAATTTTGGATAGAGATAATATCATTTAAAAAAATAAACTGAAATAACAAGTACAAGTTTTACATTGTTTTAAGATTTAAATTAGAATTGTTGGAAACTTACCCGTATTGCTCTATCCTTTTCGTTCAATATTATTTATATAAAAATGTAACAATATAAATCATTAGCACTGACACTAACGCGGGTCATCCAAGAATCTTTTAATTGCTGATGTATATTTTAGTGTTGAATCCAAAAAGTACAAACACAAGCACGATGATGGCACCTATTGCATCTCTGTAAGACTACTTTGACTGAACACTTGTACTGATTCAGGTCCTCAGTAGACCCCCTTCAATGATGGGTTAGCCTCTATGTAATCGACAAAACAATGAACTCAGCTATTTAAATGGTCTGCGACTGCAAGACCCGGGGCCGATTGGAGAAGCAAAATGGGGACAAACGAGCTCACCTGAAGGTAACGAGACCGGAAATTCCGCTTTTACCGATTTTCTTCGTAAAAAAAAAGTTGAATGAAGAAGGAACTCTTACTTGTACTTGCAAATACATTTGGACTAATTTACAAAGTGGAAAAATTAAGACTTGGAGGAAAATTATTAGCGTACAGTTAAACAAAAAGTTAAAATTAAAAGAATTTTATGTGTGTGTACATTCAATAGCGTTGCTTTCCTAGAACAACAAAAAACAGAAAAAGAAAAAAGCGTTAATTAAAATTGAAATTAAACCATCTTCTACGTCATTTTCTGTAATGAAATTTTTATACAATAATATTATTTCGTTTACGCCCCCTATTAAAAGGCTACAAGTGTGGAAATTCACAAAAACGAGGAATCATTCATTAACATCGTTGTTTTATTACGAAAATTACAAGCTTTCAACTTTACGAGTCCTCATTACTTTTCCATTTCCCTTCCTTTTGAACCAGTGAAAGTTCAGTCAAACCGGAAAACGTGAATGTGACATCATTGTACTAATTTCCGGATGAACTGGCTGTTGCTGGGTATTCTTCTTACTCTGTCAACTGATGGAGCAGAACTACATCAAGGAAGTAACTATTTCGAGTATTGTTCGATGGAGGGCAATGGCTCATGGAGTCAGGTCTCCCTCAATACCTCTACCTGGATTCAGTTCGTTTCTGGATTTGCTGCTCGTTCCCAGTGGGTATCCATTGTTTTCTTCTTGTCGAATAACTCAGGTAAAGCCCCGTCACCGGGTGTATGAGTAGTCTGACAATTTTTCAACCTTGTGAAATTATCCCCGAAATTTTTCAGAATTCTCAACCAACATGCCCTCCTTCATTTTCAAGCATTTCAACTCTGGCGGAAGGTTTGTCAGCGTTCACTCCACGTCCCGACCTTTTCTTCCCCATTCTATACTTTCCACGGGCAGTAAGCTGGGGGTGGTTTATTTTTGCGAGGAACCGGATGAAGAATTCTTGGGCAAGGTATGGTTTGGGTGTTCGTTCACTAAAAAATTTGTTACTTTAAGCACTATTTATTACAGGTATCCGATTTGGACTTATTTGATTCGTACAGGTCGTGGCTCATCGTTAAATCAGACACATCTTATAAATTTGAGGAAGTTTTACGGGGACTCAATCTAGGGTTGGACACGGATATGGTAGTAGGAAAAATAGAAAGAAGATCTGGGGGAACAGCAACCACGACACAAGCAATCCCGACTGTGACTAGAGAAAAGGGACATGTACAAAATCACACAAGGAAAAAACGAGACCTTCCTAGCGACTTGACTCTCGTCGTACGGCTTATTCAGGTTTATAAGGCAGCTAGGACAGAAAATGACACTCTAACCGTACCTTTGGGCCTGTGGGATGCACCTAATGGGCTGTTCAAAGTAAAAGGTATAATAAATGAGGAGCACCGATGGAATTTGGGTGGCTACAAAGTTCATGTCGGGGTAAAAAATTCCAGTCTGAACGTTCGCACGGGACCCGTCACTAGGGTCAGTCGATTTGCCATGGACGTGGAAGCAGACGAAGAAAAGAATTTTATGGAATTGTTCAGCTGCTTAATTCACGGCATTAATGCCAGGTGAGGGGTGAGCCACATCCTTGGCCTTCAGGTGGTATCGCCGCTAGAAGGTAGCACGTATTTCTTCTTGAACAAACAATATTAAGAAGAAAATCTGAAAAAGTAATAGAAACGTTTTTAATTAAAAGCGAAGTAAAAGATGAGAATGTCAGGAAACATTCATGACCAGAATCTGTGAAATAATTGTTTTTTTTTTATTCTATATCTTAGGAAATTACTATCATTT
This sequence comes from Polyplax serrata, assembly GCA_037055365.1. NCBI lineage: Eukaryota > Metazoa > Arthropoda > Insecta > Psocodea > Polyplacidae > Polyplax > Polyplax serrata. The sequence continues at coordinate 16,233,751 of JAWJWE010000036.1, read as the reverse complement.
CTTATTGTTATTTTTCCTGTCCTAGAAGTGCCTCGTAGCTAAATATTCTCAATCAATTCTATGATTAATTACCTATGGGATTTTCTTTTCATTTTTACGGAATTTCAGTTTTGAGCTTGTCAAGTTTCAACGAATAGGCTGGAAAAACGAAGAAGGTGGTTGGACCCATCTTCTCGGAGGAGTTGTGGACGAAACGGTGGACTTCGCACTGGAAACCATCGATGTCAATGTGGACAAATCCGGGGATATGTCTTTTACACATGCAATTGTGACTACAATGTAAGTATTCTGCAGGTGTTTTGTATATTTTACTTTAATTTTTCTTTTTGAATAAATAAATACACAATGTAAGTAAGCAGTAGTGTACCAGAGAAACTCAGCAGTGGGATTTTATATATTTGTACATTAATTGTTTACTCTTATGTAAGGAACAACATTTACTTTCATCGACCTATCAGCGGTGGCATGCGGGATATTTTCTTAGCGCCCTTCAGCCCAAAACTCGTACTCTGCGTTATTATGACAAGTCTGCTATTGGCAATTGCAATGATTTCCATTTCCATTGCCCGTCACAACATTACTCCCCGAAAGGAAACCACAGACTTTCACTGTACGTCAGACAAAGGAAAGCTCTTTGTAAGACAAGAAAGAAAGAAATGGAAAATCAGCGACGCCGTTTTGTGGAGTGTTAGTATTTTATGCATGCAGGGTGAGTATCTAATTCGTCTTGCGTTTCTGTTATTAAAATTTATTAAAATGAGAAAGATGAATTTGACTCGCATCTGGCCACTAGGTAGCCAATGGTCTCCCAAATCGATGTCCGGAAATTTGCTTCTGATAAATGGACTTCTTTTCGCCTTGGTCATTTACAACTCTTTTGCCGCGTTCATAACATCAGTTCTTTCCGTTCAGAACATCAGCATTAAAGACCTGAAGGATCTAGCAGATAGTGATCTAGCTTTCGGATACACCCTTGGCAATGCGGACGAATTATTTCTTAGGGTGACTATGCAACAGGGCATATTAGGACAACAGATACACGCCCCCATGGGACAGCAATTTTTTTATTACAGACGGTCAACAACACTCTTTTGCGAGAGCTTTATTTCAAAGGGCTAAGAGAGAACGACGGGGTGTCGGATCCGGTGGCAGGTGTGCATAGAGCGGCCAAGGGAAAATATGCATTTTTCGTAGCGGCCAGAACAGCCAGGAGGGCTTTGAGAACTGTCGTGGCCCATGACAAACGATGCGAATTTCAAGAACTTTGTCTAAAAATGACCAAGAACCATGCGTCGATTCCAATGAGAAGACAGTCGTCTTTAAAAAAAATCGTGAACCTTAAGTAGGTTTAGGTCCATGAATATTTTATACAGCACACACTACGACTGTATATCTGCACTTTAGGTACTTCACTGCATTTAATACTTCAGTATGTATAAGATAGCTGCGGATGTTGAAGTCATTGAACCTTTGATTCACAATAGAGGTATTAGTTTCAGAAAATGTCACAAATGGCTTACGATTATCATGTTGACATGTATTATTTTTTCCAGAATAATTCATCTTATGGAGACAGGTCTCCTGCGTAGGTTCCAGAACCTAATGTTACTATCCATGCCAAGCTGCGACGAAAGAACAACTTTTAACAGTGCTCGACTTGCCGATGTCTACTCGGCGTTTTTCGTTCTTGGTTTTGGTTGGGTTGCATCATTTCTGATACTTATTTTAGAGGTTTTGTGGTGGAAGAGAAAGAATGTCAATAGAAGAGATAGATTAAACAAAAATACATTTGAAAAAGCACGAGAAAGACCTGCAACCAAAATTTTGTACCACTGGCAACCAAGATAAAGGAAGATTCACTCTCTCAGATATTAAGTTATTGATTTTTTATAAGTCAAAATCAAAACAAATATCTAAGTAAAACTGAAGTAAAACATAAAAAAAACAAACCATAAAAAGCAATAATGGAATTTTAGCAAAATACTAGAGACGTAAATTCCAAGCAAATTTAGGAATATAAAACGAAAATATGTGGAATCTTATAGGTTTTGTAATACAATAAGTCAATGGCGTAAATGGATTGCGTTCCTACCATTGGAACTAAGGTGATTAGATGTAGATAGTTTACTAGGCAAGAATTAATCCATTGCTTGATACAAAGTAATCCTTATGTAGAAAAAAGTTAGTTACAAAACTACTCATAGGCGACGGCAAGCCATTCACATAGGCATTCTTTTTTATTATTGACAATAGAAATGATTGACTAGGAAAAATATACTTTAGCAGGTAATTAAACAGGAAGGCACAGAGGATTAGGGTTAAAATAACAACTGCCACACAACCAGCCGTCATGGAAATACTTGGAATAAAAATCATAAAGTTACGGTCATAACTATTATTTAAAAACTTATATTCAGTGTACTCGTTAATACTTACTGAAAAGCCGGTTTCTTTTTGCCTTCCCTCACCATCTGACCTTGCGGATAACGTCTCAGGGGTTATCAGTCGAAGTTTAGAATTTCACTAGGATAGTGTGAATACCAACTGTGGGTAACCAACAAAAAAATATTTGAAAGTTCCTGAATATTGCAAATTAAAACGCGTAACACTTGTAATATTAGTATCGTATTAAAATTACATTTGAATATTACCTTTTTATACTAAAACGCAGAACTGTATAAAAAAAATTTGGATACACCAAGAAGGAAGGTGCAGCACAGCCAGGGTTAGATTAAATGATATAAAAGAGGTCAAAAGTCGCTAAGGAATGTCTGAGACCGTCAAGGTTGACAGGAACGTTAATCAAATAAGACTTCTAATTTTGAGCAAATAATATGAGATGATTTCAAATAAAATTAACAGATACAAGACAATAGATAAAAATTGAATGTCGGAATAATGTGAACAAAATACTAAAAGTAAATATTCCAGATTGAACTAAATATGTACATACAAAATCAAAGGAGTCAAATAAAAGATATATAGGCAAAGTTGCATAAAGTAGAAGTAATGTCAAACTCTTAAATATTTAATACTAGTAATTTATAAATAAATTGACGTTTGTATATTATACTCTAAAGTCTTTACATTTTCACTTAAGCTAAAATTGGTAGAGATTCCAGTAAAAATTGTGTCATACTTGTAAGAGAATACACGTAAAAGGGATACAAAATAATTGACGTAATTTAGGCACAGGGATACGTGATATGGACGTGATTTCCAGGGAATAGAAACCTCTGAGGGAAATGAATGGTCAGCACACCCTGGTCGATGTTAAGGCAGTCACGGAAAAGTCCATCGTTTCTGCAAAATGTATGGTAATAATAAGAGGCATGTTACATAATTTACCTATTTTAATTATCTGGTTGCGTAATTTAATTGAAATCTCTTGTATCAACATAATGAATAGTACTTGACCACTAATGGTTACATATTGAAATCATGCAGGTATAAACGCCCTTTTTGTCTTTTTATGATTTTCAGCAGATTGACATTCTGCTGGAATGCTGCCTTATTAATAATCTTTATGATAAACACAGGTAATAAACTGAATATTTATCGGTATTTCAAAGATTTTCTTTGGTGCAATCCAGGAATGATTACTTCCGACGAATATACTTCTCAAAATACCATGTGTACCTCAGATTGAAATCTTATTTTCATTACCTCTTTGTTGTATATTCCAATTCATCGATAACAGGAAGAAATTTTAACGAAAACTAATATTGTTACATAACATAATATTATAATATAGCAGCACAGAAAACTCGGCCAAAATAAATTAAATTTCAATGTAAAATACAAATAACATAAGATAAATTATTCCTTATTTAAAAATTAAAATTATAAAACAAAGTTCCCTCTTAGGTTTTATATTTTCTTGATGAATAATCCGACACCGGATGATGGAACTCAGTTAACCTTACACAAATTCTACGCAACTCCCAAGATTCGGCGGAATCGTTTAAAAAATATCATTATCGTTTATCGTTTAGCAAAGAAAAAGAAATTTCAGACAAGAAAAGTATTCCCACTTGTTGAAAGCATAAAAAATAAATATTTTGTCATTGTCACAATAAATTTAGAAAGGTGTTTCCAAACAAAGAGGTCAGATGAGCTAAGACAATATGTAAGTCGTATAAACTAATTTTCTGAAAATCAGAGGTTTTTTTCACCCACCACTGACATGTTAGCCTTTGTTGATCTCCTTAAACTTGTTTCGTGATATTAATTTCAAAATATTAGTAACTAACCTATGTCATGGGTGTCACTTGCTGCACAATATAATTTTTGAAAATCGGTTTGAAAGGTTTCCGCTTTGAAAATCACGAACTCCTAGCATGAATCAGCGAAGCACAATGTATGTAACGGAGAACCATGCAAACTGACACATATGTGTTTACAACATATTTAATAATACTGAAAAGATTCCTTAAATGCAAATCCTACCCTTTATCTTAATTCTTGGCCTTTAATATGAGACATTAATATAAAAATTTTCAGTATATATATGTCGCGGTATGCAGTATTCTTAAACCTAATTTGTTTGTACCACAAAGTGAAATAAGTTGAAATGACGAAAATGTCGACAGTGCTCGTTTCATAGATAGATTATATACCTGCAAAGCAAGGAGGTTACATTTTGAGATTCGAGTAACCATGCTTTAACAAGATTTCCACTGCCGTAGTGAGTGAGGTAGAAGTGACAGGTGTCTCGCAGAAGATGCCACCAGTTACCATCAAACGAATTGGGCACGCTGTCCAGAAATCCGTACGGCGAAATTAGTCTGAGGCCGTTCCACTCTTTTAAACCGTAACTGGAAATAAAAAAACAAAACTTCATATGCAAAATTAAAGCCTTAAGGAAGGCTCTTCGTCATCAAATAACTAAAACTTTTCTATTAGCTTTTTGGGTGGAATTGAATCAAGTGGGAAGAGAATTATCGAAAAACGTGTACGTACACCCTTACTAGTTTTCCCTAATATTATTCATCCTGAATGCGTCACAATTCTTCTTCTTCTCTTGTCTTGTGTAACACGTCCTTTCCCTCCCATTATTATTATTGCTAAACTTAACCTCACCATTTGAATCACAAAAGTATGGTTTGAAATAATTAAGACTTCCCAAAGATGCTGATTTAAATGTTTTTGAATAATCTGACAATATATTACACATGTCAGAGAACACTCTATTGTGATGGGTGCATACCTATTCAAATTTACGGACATAAATGCGATGGTAATAAGGGGTCACTGCTACTACATGCTGTGCAATATTGGAATAAACATACACTGAATTGATATCCGACATTCGCATTTGACTGGAATTGAAAAAAGGAAGCAAGCAAAAAGAGACGACCGCGAACTATTAAAGGCAGGATTTCATTTACTCTAACTTCCAGTGTGAATACCTTTGAAATGCAAAATCACAAATCGGTCTGAGCAACTGGGAAGCCAAATAATCATTGAAATCTTCCATAGAAATAGCAGACTTTAATGCAAAATGCAAAATTTGCTCGAGTTTCTCGGCAACAGCCAAACAAATCCCGCATTTCATGCAGGCTGAATTCAACGGTATCTCCATAACTGTGTACTTCTGTAGGTAGACGGTCGGATGGTATTTGACAGGTGCCGAAAAACCGTCCACCTCATCCTTGGTAAATGAGTACTGACCCTCGGGGATGGTACCTACGTCAATGTTCAAGGATGGGTCAGCGAGTTTTGGAAAGTAGGCACAAGACCATGTTCCCCGCAGGCTGAGCAGAATGTATAACATATTAAAACTGAGCTTCACGTACATTAGTGCCATTCATATAGAAATAATACGCAAAAAAGGTTACTACAAAAGTATAACGTACAAAAATTAAAAATAAAACGACAAACATAATAGGAATTAAATGTTGCCAATTTTAGGGAAGCTGCTTTAAAAAACAGAACTTCAAATAATTTTTGTCGCCACTCGAAAAAAGTACAATTTGAATGCAAGTCCTTCGGCCACGATATATTTGTAAGCATCAATCTCAAACAAAAATCAATAGTTTTACTGATTTTTACTGTATTTGCGAAGAAGCGATGAATGTGAGAAAGCAGAAAACATTAAAAATGAGATAGAAATTATCAAGGAAGCAGTGCTCCCGATTATCAATAAATACATAAAGGATACATGACCAAATGAGTTAAAAATTGACAGAACGTGAATGTTAAGGTGAAAGCATTACACTACAGGCAAAATTAGAGTGGATCAACAGAAAACTGAAAGATTCCTACCACAAATAAAAATAATGCACAAAAATATGAGTATGTCACCAGATCGGAAACTACATAGATATTGCCCAAGACGAAACAGTTGAGACGGAGTTGCAGTGCTGAGATTGACGGTAATTCAGTGAGTTTGGTTTAGGTTTTGCGACCCAAAGGAGATACCCGAACCAGCGGTACCGGATGCATATGATCCGTTATGTCTGGGTGACGTAACGGATGAAAGCAGGAGAATGTAAACTTCCTCGGGTACGTAGATCGTCGACCTTGGGGTTTGTTACACTTTCTATCCGAATTCCAATGCGCCCATAATGTTATTAAGTACAGCTCTTTTAGAAAACTGCTTAGCGTTATTTATTTATTTGTGGACGTCAAACCCCCGATACAAATTTTTCAAATTACAAATTGTTGGGGTTCGTATTTAGTTTTCTGCGAATTCCACGAACCAACCAATAAGATGGCCAAGGACATGTAATATGCCAAAGTTTTTTCTTTATTTATTAATGAATGGTTATTGTGGACTTGGTTCTCCCGCATCTGAACACGTTCACTTTTAATTTCTTAAGTCAGACATTATTTCTGTATCTTCTGTCGCGTTTAACTTATTTTATTTGTGCACAAATAAAAACAAAATTTGCAATATATATCAAATAATTAGCCAATTATTTTAACGTTGAGAAACTACTACATATTTTCAAGACTGAACAATTCGTACCGGTTCCCTTCCTTTATTTTTCTGAATGTTCTTGTTCTGAGTATTTGATTGTATTTTTCTTTGCAGTTGTCTCTGTTAATTCTTTCTACCTTTCCACCCCACCCCCTTCAATAATTTTGTACCTCTATTTTTTCTCTACCTACTTTCTCTACTTACTAAGAGAAAATTCATTACTGGAAATTGATGTACGTCGAAAATGTTACGGTACATGGTTAAATGGTTAAAGAAAAACAAAACCATTAATTCCAAGATGTAATTTTGGAAATTTAAAGGGACGCGCTCTCTTAAGAACTCTAGAAAGTGCAGTAATGAAATTCAATTATCATACCTCAATGAAGAATATTTACACCTAATGCTCTTGGAGAACTTAAATTTTCACGGCGTACACATGTGTACTTATCATTATTTTGTGTCGAATAATTTTCACAACCATACCGTATTTTGTCCATTCGAATACCCGTGTGCAATCTTGTCTCCTTCCCACACTGATTAGCCCTAGCTCTCCTTTTCATCTCCGTCCACATTTTCAGCGCCTGTGTTTTTCGACGGTGTTATTCGACACAAAATAATGATAAGTATACCTAATGCTCTGTCAACTTGAAACACTTCGAAAAAGTGCATGTACTTACTTTCACAAATGAAATTAACTCAGATTGGCTATATCTCCAGACCAGTATCCATATTCAAGAGCTGTTTCATCAATTCATAGGTGGAAAAAGAGACAGCAACCATGGGCATGGCACGCAGATAGTTTATGCTCATTCCTCTGTATAGACCAGATATGATTCCATTCTCTTTGTAAATGAGAAGAAGGGTACTGATCATACCCACACTGAAAGAATAAATTTCTATTTATGGATGTAAATATTTTCTTAGAATTTTAAAATGGGTATAGAAGAAGGACACCAATAAAGTAAAAGGAAATGTTATGCTTAATTTCAAAATAAAAAAAAGAAAAAAAGGAGCTTGTACAATAAAGCAACTGAAATAAAGGGAAGAATAAATTTCTAAGGTTAGTTAAACATACCTTCTGCAGGTGATTATACCAAGCCATAGTTAACCATCACCATGAAATGAAAGAAAATAAGTTAGCACAGTAAAAAAAAAGAATTCACTTAATTTTAACTCTACTACAAGTAAGTTGGAAACAGGAGTAATATGAAACTACTTTACAATGCATTATTCACTATAAATGACATCAAAAATTTTTTAATAGCTGCAGTTTCAGATTCACCAATTGGAGTTTTGAAGGTAAAAGGCTCAATTTTTTGTATAACAATTTCTGCCTTGAAAGGATTAAAAACCATGTAAAAATAAGTTAATTAAGTATTAAATTGAAGAGTTATGAAATACTGACGCAAATTTTTTTGTTTCAGGGTTCATCATGGCCAATTGCATTCTTCTCCTGGTAACATCAAGAGGGTAGGACAAGCTCTGTGCAACAGCACCAGCCAAACCCCCACAAGCCAACTTTCCAAAAACATTCAAGGCTAATCCACCTGAGAAGAAATCATAACTTGATAATACATTAAATTATTACAAGAAATTATGTTTCCCATGAATTTTCTCTAACTTACCTGTATTCCTTGACTGTTGTGTGCAAGTCAAATGTGGAATGTATATCATACAACAATATTTAAACATTTCAAAGCAGTAAAAAGAAGAGCCAGCATAGGGTATCATTCCACAAAGAGTTGGCAAAAATCCCCTGTACAAAGCCCTTAGGCCTCCCTCATATTTTGGAATTGAGAGTGCAGCATGAATGATGCCCTTATAGACATGTTCACCTGTGACTTGGAAAGCAAGTCTAGCTCTGATTGTATCCAGTGGGTATGTAAGGCAGACTGCAGTAACCCCTGCACTGGAGCCAGACAAAAATTTGGCAATGTGTGAATGCTTGCCAAAAAATAAAGGTAAATACTTTTTGTATACTTCATATGATGTGAACTGTACAGCAGCATAAGGAAATATCCTGACCATTTGAGCGCCATTCCCTTTGTATAAAGCTAGAAAGTTTTCACGAGCGATTATTTCTCTTAAACCCGAAAACACACCGTGGTTCTTGTAATGTTTATTGTGAGCTTGAAGAAGTATCTTTATTCTGTCCAGTGGAGCAACAGCTGTTTTCGAACACATTCCGGCAACACCACCGGCCAAAAACGATTTCCACATGAAATCCATTGAATTTCCCTTGTCGAGCCCCATTTTTTCTGCCTTTCCGATTTAAACTTCTTCACAAAAAACTGGACGCGAAAATAAGGTTAGAAAATTGAAACCGTCGCGTCCGACCTATTCCACCAACTTTCACCTCATTGAAAGAGGTTACCGTCTCCCGCAAAGAAGAGAAATTGTGAATCTCATGTGAAATTCACAGTGAAAAAGAAAACGATACACATCAATTGAATGTGATCAGTTTCGAACGAACCTGTAGTATGTTGATTGAGTTTATTTTCAACTGTAGGTGTCTACCGATGACAAAGAAACCACTGAAGTCGTGGTGCTAGAGGTGAAAGTTTCTCTCTTACGTTCAAAATAACGCGCATCACGTAGAACTCACCTGATTTACCCAGAATCTAAGATAGTTTATATTGAGAAAGTTTCATCAGCTGGTCAAAAGGAATACCAACCTAACATAACCTAACATAACATAAGCTAATACCAACGTAAAAAAAGTTTGAAATTAAACAGAAATACCATTTCGATGCGGTAGTGTCATACAACAATTTTTAAAAGTTCGGCGAATGAAATTAACTAGTAATTTAGCTCTGATTAATCACATAATACACTATAATAAATAGGAAACAGAATGTTAAATAAACAAATAAATTGAATATTGTAATATTGCGAATTCAATGATTATACACCAGTATATGGTGCTACAACAAGTTTTGTTATGCTAATTTCATTCTTTATATATCACAAAATAAATCATTGGCAAATGTACCCTACTAGCAAATAAAGTTTACTCAATTTGAAGTAATCTTTGTTAGTGCGCCAAAATCAGTTTCCGTTACAATTTTTGATTTCCAAAGTTGCCACTCCATCTGTGTACAATCGTTCATACAAAGTATGATATATTGTCGTCACACAAATAGGAAAAGCAAAACAACAGGAAGAAAATCATGGGCGAGCATACGAAAGCCAGTAGTGCGGCATTGTTCAGAAGCGAGACGAGAAGAAGAAAAATATTGGAGAATTCGGCTCATCGGTTGAAATTGATCGAGGGAATTACAAACAGAACACAGTCATCTGAGGAAACAGATACGAAAACATCAAATTCATTGGACTCCCCTACAGGCTTTCCAGACAGGGCACCATCAGCAACAGACATCAGAAATGTAATTAGAAACGCAATTCAGGAAGACAATGACTTGAAAAACCTTTCAGACTTTCTCTTAGTGAAGGGTGAAACTGAAGTGAATGAAAATATTGAAGAAATAGAGGCAGAGACTGTGTCCAAATCAAAAATCAAAAATTCCACACTGGATATTCTACAAAGAAAAAGAATTCATTATATTCTTTTAGCACTGACAGTCAATATTATGTTCTATTTCAATTTCAGCTTCATGTTTTATAATGTAAGTTCATTTTTTAATTGACACAGGTGTATTTTGTTTTTATGGATCCATCATTTATTTAACTATGACTTTATTTCAAATTTCAGAATGTATTTTGCCCATTTTACACTTTGAAGATAATAGAACTGATAGTAAGAAGAGAAGACAAACAAAATGTTCAACCAATTTTACATATACTTTTGTCTGGTCTTCCTGAGAGGATACAAAAATCAACTGAAGTTATCTTTTCTATTTTACCATTGATATTCTCAGATTTATTTTTATATTTTTTCACATTTGTTATAGGAACCAAAATTTTAAATCTGCATGTTTAGCAATGACAAGGATGGGAAAATGTATATAAGCACTAATTGTTGGGAGTACTTGGTTATAGACTGTTACAATTCATTATTACATATTGCAATGGTGTATTGAAATATTATTTTTTTAAAAATAAATAAACATATCAAGTTGTCCATTTTTTCAAGATGTATTCGATGCTCATATGTTTAGACAAATTAATTTTTGTCAATAAGTTATGGACACAATTCTATTTCTTGGGTCTACCCTGTGGTTGGTGACCTAAACAAAAGCCAATTTTTGGCAATAATGTGCAAATTACTACAGGTAACGAACCACATTAATATTTAAGCTAGAAGGGTATTTGAAATTACATTCTGTGGCTGGCAAGCCAGTAATAAAAGGAAAAAAGTCATAAAGACAAGTAAAAAGAGGAGCTTCTATGTTTGTTGGTCAGACATATGACTACCACATCATATGATTCAATTATGTGTACTCTTTCAGGTCCTCATAAATTAAAATCACAAATATGAACTGCAGCTTGTAGAAGTAAATGAAATGTATTTCATTAATTACAGTTTACACAGATTAATAATTCAATTTCCACATCTAGTTTGACATTATTATTTGCAACCAGATATTTAAATAATTTATTTTCCTTAATATGAATTTTATCAAATGATATTATAGTTTTCACTATCTTGGTACAAGTTGTTCTGTTGCATGTTTCAAGCAAGCAAACCAAAGTTACAAACTGAGTATGATGTGAATAAAATATTTTCAAAAATATCTGTGTTATTTTTTATCCTAATCTATTATGACTTGATCAATATGTAAATATTGTACACTCAAAAGAATACAATCATAAAAAGTCATATTACTAAATTGAATCATTATTAGTGACCAATTAAAAACCAATTACTGTAAACATCACTGTATCAGCAATCAAGATAAAATGATGTAACAGGAATACAAGAACAAAATGAAGGAATACTGACAAAAATTTTGAATATAATAATTCCTAATTATGTGCAATTACATTATGAAAAATACGTCAATCTTATCAATACATCTCTTCAACAGGTTTAACTTGTACAAAATGTAACTCTTGGACTTAGTAAATAAAAGAACCAATTTTGAAGAAAAATTGAATGACATGTTAAATCACTGATTCATAATCATGTATTGAGAGAAACTTTATATACCAGAAACACTGGCGTAACAAAATAACACCACATATGAAATGATATTTTATTAAAAAAAATATTCAACTCACATTGTTGTAAGGCCCAGACTTATGTTTACATTAATAAGGCTAAGAATTCTCTGTACTATGTTTTTTATATATTCCTTGTACTAAAAAATTATCTCAACAAAATTGGTTGTAAAATGTTTAACTTAATAATTTTATAAATGTAAGAAAAATTGTGTCATTTTATGTCAGTTAACTACTCACTTTGGCTCCAGTAGTAATAGAAAGAACACAATATGTAACTACAAAATATATTCATTAAATGAAATGAACATATTTCACAATTTTAAAAATGTTTCTTGAAAGTTATGTGCTTATTACTTATCATTCACTCATGGTCTTCCACTCAAGGGTTACCTCACTTTTATAAAAATAAACTGATTCCTGTTATTTTCTCAGTTACTGTCATTCAAATCAAACTTAAGTTTTGCCTTAAGTGTTTTACTTCTAACAACATCAATATTTCCAATTTTTATCATACGCTCCTCCCACTGCTCAAGTTCTTGATTAAACAACTCAATTTCTGAATTATATTTTTTAATATATTCCTCTTTTTTGGTGGAAGGAAGCTCATGCCACAGTTTTGCCACTCTCTCTGCAAAGTCTACCTGTGATTCATTTTTCATTTTGTCCACAGTTTGAAGAAATCTAAAAAAGGAAGTCAATGGTCTCTTTGGCTTCTTTAATTCTACTACTCTCTTATTCAAGGCTTGTTTCTTTGCCCTTTTAGATCTTGTATATTTGTAGTCAGCTGTGGCTTCTTTTATATTTTTTTTCTCCTCAGAACTAAGTGAGTTTTCAAAGTTCTGCATATCATTTTTGTACTGCACAATATTCCTTTTATACATTTCTATATATTTTTCCTTCTCTCCTTGGTTCAGCTGCTTCCAATTTTGAGCTGCAACCCTCACTATTTCTAAAGACAAAAATAAAAAAAATTCAATTATTTCCAGTAATCAAATGAGAATCAATAATACTCCAAACAGTAAATGTAGTGTCATTAATGTGATACTTATATCTCAACCTCTTTTAAGAAATTGCAAAATTATTTACCTTCAAATTAATAGTCTTAAGTAATAATAATTGAAGAGCTTCAAAGATAATTTAAGAGATTTGAAATATCTAAATAATCTAAATAAAGCTATATTCATATAATTGTCAAACAAAATTCATTACTAACAGTTGAAGCTGAGTTTAAAAAAATAAGATCTTAGAGTGTCAACATGTCAAGTTGAAATTGTAAAAGTATATTTTGTGAAGCCCTTTTTGACAATGTAATGATTTTCCTGCTCAGTAAATTTGTAGGACTTTTAAGATGTATTTGAAGTATCTGTATCAAGAATTTTGTATACATGATGAGTATCTCAGAATCAGTTGCAATAATCTCCAAATGAGGACAGAGAAGCTGTAACAACTGTTATTTTTTCATCGCTAAATAAAACTCACCAACTTCATTCTTGCACGTTTTCTTCAAATCTTCCCTAACTGCTTCTTTATACAATAAAAATGAAGTCTTAGGACGTTTAGGCAACTCTGGTAAGCCCAACTTTTTCAGGGCAGTTCTAGCGCTAAAAGTTCTCACGGTTAGATGCGAAGAACCACTAAAATAAAATGAAAAAGGAATAGTCTGATTTGCAACAGAAGTATTGAAACGTAATAACGGTTTACTTAAAAGCGTACGACTTACGTATGTATGTTCAACAAAGACAACCCGTTAATAAGCCGAAGCATACTGGAACCCGTCATGGCGACACCAGTACAGATATTTAGAGATACTGTCTAAAAACAGTATAATCTGAGTCTGTGATACACACGTGCAGGATTCTTGGAACCTGTTTCTCCCTTATGTTGCCAACCTAACAGAAAATGGGAAGGGGGATGATTAATAAATGCTCAAAGTTACATCCGTAGAACTGATGCACCAAAACACGGTAAACTAAAACCAACCGCCAAGCTCCAATGGAATACCATTAAAAGGAATTTTACGGAATTGGGTTTGAGCAAGCAGCGTAAGATGTCGCTCTGTTGAAACGGTGAAAAATCGAACAAATGTCTGACGTCATAACACGGCAAAATTTTTTTAATGTTAAAGCGAGTGGTTTAATGTTTTTCTGTCGAACTGTTGTTATGTTCGCGTTATTTTTTACACATTTTCCATTATAAGCCGAGGCAAGTCGAAAGTAAACGGATCTCGTAGAAGAAAATGCCGAGCTTGAATGCGTCCGCGTGTTAACAACCGAGACGGAACGTTCTCAGAAATCTCGAGGTAAATTGTCATCACGAACTATAGGGGTTTTCGGGACGCCATCCCGAGGTGGTCTAATACGTATTCTTTCCGATTGCTGTTAAGTTTGTAACGGCCAATACATCGTGATGGAAATATGAAAGTCACTGACTGGGTGGGTTTGAACAAGAAGCCGCTTAAGAAGTGTCGGCCCGGCAAGACGAATAACCGGCGGTCAAGTAGCCCGGGGTACCGACTGCATCCGCGTTCAGTTAAGTTTCTTGGACCATCTATAAAATTTAAATTAAACGCATTACCCAACGTCGCCACAACATCCAAATGAAAGCACAAACTTTTGTAAAATGAAATTTTACACAGGTCGTGGGGGCTTTAATACTTGAACTGTATGTAAGTCATTCATAAAATCAATGTTATATTTTCTTGCACAACCATACACCATTTATGTGGCAAGACAGAGTTGCAACTGTTAACTCATCAATTGTTACCATAAGTGTTTGTTAATAAAACTTTGTGGGGATGTTGATAAAACTATTTGAGTTAAATGAATATTCATTTCGATAAATCAAATATGTGTTGTTCCTTTATGATACAAAATATATGGCAACATAAAAAATGTACACTTGGTCATATTTTATTCAAAATGCAAAAGTAAAGTTATGGTTACTACAATTAGTTTTCATATGTGGTTCACATGTTACTCTGGTTATGAATACTTAAAATTATTCCTTTTGGAATTCATCAAATGCTTAATTGACATAAACAGTTACTTTAGTTCTATTACTTTTAGCTTTCTATGTTTACAACTGGTAATATTTCCCAATTGTTTTAGGGTACAAAAAATTGAAAGGTGAATTTGACCTACTGCTTTATTTTTCTTGGTCAAAATATATGATTAATTATACTGCATTAGTTTAAATAAGGTACAGTAAGTACATTTTTTACAAGTACCTCCAAAAATAGTAACTCTAATGCAAGTATTGAAGCCTGAAGAGTTTGAAGGGAAAAAGTTCTGTAATTCTTTTTTCAATACCACTTATAGTCTTAACTTATTTAAATGAATTTTTATTAGTCACTTCACAATCATAAGAAACATTCAGTTTAATATTTAATCAATTTGATTGTGAAATTCAATTAAGAATTTGTGTGATGATAATGTATAATGTACAAGATAAATTTCTCTATGTTAAGTTTTGCTTCTTGAAATTTACTGAGTTTTAATCATTGAGGTTTCTTCGGTTTGATTTTAATATATCAAATATATTATTTATCAAGTGAATGTTTAAAAAAATAGAGTATATATGTATATGAGGATAAGAGTATTTACTTATGTTTCATAGGTATTCTCTCCAGTTTGTTAGTTGTAATCTTTTGTAGTCAGTTTCATCATATATTTTTTGCATAGTGACATCATCAAACCTTAAAATTATTTTGAATTTGAATGTCATTATTTCATTTTGGACTGTGGAGTTAATTTGAATTATGAATTTATTTCCATGTGATTCCACTTTTCATTATCAACTAACTTAATCATTCTTAATTCTTATTCTTAATCAACTTAATCATAAGAGAAAACAGTACAATATTTTTGTGCCTGACCCAAGAAACAGTATTGTGTCTGGTACAATTTGTATGAAATATAGGCCCCAATTGCTATTGTGTGCACCCACGTCATACACGGTTATGCAGGTTGCAAAAGTGAGCATCCCGTCACGCCCTCATATTTTACAGACGAAGTTTGGAGTTGCCATGGAGACCAGAAAGCTAATCTTCACTATCTGTTACGCAGAGGAAAATAAAATGGAGAGAAAACGATTTCATTACGCTTATTTAAAACCAAGGGGAAAGTAAACGTGGAGGAGACCAACCTAAAGGAAAAATTTGCTTCAAATTATCATAACCCTAATATTTATTTTTTAAGTAAATTCCACATCATGTCTTACAGAGAAAATATGGAGGTTAGGATGCAGACGACTTTAACGGTCGCCACGTTTTTCTAATCCGTTGCTTATGTCCTTCATCGCAACAATTAAAGATTCTCTTCCAGGTTTTCACCACTCTAATTTTCCAGTGTATTATCTACAATCTCAACTAACGTAATTTCCATTTCGTTCGATTCAAACGAATTATTGATTAAACCAATAGTCAGGTACCTTTTCTCTGGGCTGCTGCACCTCATCGTGACTTATCTGCTAAATTAAATCGAACACGTAACGGTCGTGCAGTTCCGAGTACAGGAAATAGTGATCCTTTTAAATTTTTTAATAATGATGTGGCGTTGTAACGATTACATATTGTACGTGAAAATAAGTGACAATGATTAGTGGTGCATCCCAATTTCATGTTTCCACTGATGGCGTGTTGAGTAATGTGACTCTGATAGAAGCATCCGTTATCAAATGCATCTGATCTCTTTTACTCTTTGACTCTTTCATTGTTTTAAGCTTTAACCTTACCTACGGTGACTCAAACCCTAAATTTCTTAGTTTCCACATACTTTCAAAGGACCACCCATGCTTATACAAATTACGGGTATCATTAGTCATTATTTTAAAAAACGAAGATCACAGAAGAAATGCTGCTGCCGAATGGTGAGGCCTGTGAAGCACTTAATAGTCGTTGAGTTTCGCGAAAGGTAGTATTTTGGGGCAAAATATAAATGGCTCAAGGGGGTTTTTGAGGCTACATAAACTTCCTGAATTACAGTTTGTTTTTCTTAGTGTCTTAGTATCTTAACCATTTTTGATGGTGGTCTTAACTGCTTTGATTCTGTCCCATAATATCACTCCAAAATGGATAGGTACCTTTCCATTCTTCTGATGTGGCGTCTTGTCTTCCATGTCTTTCCGCTCTTTCCAATTTTTAGAAAAATATTGTTGCCTTTTAAAGTTCTTTCTAACTAGTTTGTTTTTTTACTTTAGTTTAATGCCTAAAAGAGCTAGGCCTATGAAGTTTTAAACATTCGTACGGCTCAGGATTATCTGGTTATAATGTGCTGTCTGAGAAACTTTTGTGCAATCAACTGTATCTCTACTGTACTAATCTTTACGATTGTTGTACTTGTGTGACAGTTCCAGTTTACCACTCGTTACGACCATTATTGGGTCATGTCACTTCTGCTCTTGTAAGTTTCAAATGCATGGTTTCTTTTGTACCAAGATCCAATATAAATAATTAGGGATATATCTTGATTTATTCAGTAGAAACACAACTTAAACTTTGATACTCCCATTGAATTCATGCAATTAGGATGTTCATATGTCGTACTTCATATTACATTAGGAAAAATGTAGTAATACAATAAATATAGTAATATAGTATACAATAAATAGTAATACAAAAAAAAACAAGTTGAATGTAATAACTTGAAAAAATACCAAGAATGAAATATAAGATAATTTTTAAATAACACCATTTAAGATTATTCGGTAATCTCACCATATAAAGTTTGATTTAAAAACTAATTTACTATTACTTTCGACTCTTGTAAAAGTACTAATACGTAAAAAGTTACCTTTTCAATTCGTCTTCGTCTAAATTGTACATGTACTAGACGTATATACTAAAAAATATGAATTAAATGTGTAGCAATAGATTCATTAATGCGCACCCAAAATGCCTTTCAGTTCATTCTTCAGATTCTAAATTTAAGTTTTCTATTATCATCAATAAGTATTTTTCGGAGAAATTTGAAGGCCACCCTACATATTCCTACTCTCTAAGGCAGAACTTCATCTCTATAAATTTCATTAATATATGAAATTATAGTATCATAATATCATATATTATCATCTATATCATAATATAGATGTTATGGTCAAACATAAATAAAGTAGTCCATGTTATCGACGGCAAATATTACGAAACCAAAACTTTGTGCATGGTTTTAATTCTTTTGACAAAAAATATAATTCACGGATACTAATACTAATAATTTAAATTTAAATACAAAAAAATAATGTCGACAACGATCTTATAGGAAGTTATTCCTTGCACTTCATTTACGTTACCATTTTTATCAAATTCTGCATCTCGAAACGATGATGGAAAATTGTTGTTTATGATAATGAGAAAATTGTTTTCTCAGTCTAATCCTCCTAATATTTGATACCTGCTGACACCCACATTGCAAAAGAATAACACTCAGTTTAAATCCGTCACACTAACCTGAAGACAGCTTTACAGCTGTTCAGGGAAGTCGACGGTATGTTGATTAATGCGTGGAGACTTGAAACGTGAAACGTTGACAGCGGCGTTGTGACTGATTTTCCCATGGGATTCAACAACTTTCTCACATAAACAGGTGTATTTGGTGTAGGAACAGATAAAATGGCCGAATAAAAAAGGAAACCACAGTGATAATATACTTGTCTTGCAGAAAAGAGCAGTGTACTCTTAAAGCGGAAAGCACTTTCCAGTCACCTTGAGGGCCCTCAATAAAGCAAAGTGCAGTGTTCTTAACATGCCAGGTAGCATAAAATGAAAGTTGAAATGATTATGAGTGACTCAAGTTATCAAAATTTTCACTTTACAAGTCCAACAGATTACTAATTGTTGTATGTAGCATTTTTTGTTGTCTAAAATGCTGCTGCTAACGAAGGGAAGATTTAATGTCTTTTTACAAGGTACCTTTTAAACCAACGTTGTGAATGTGGTGCTCATTGTGCTACTAGATTCAAATCACCTTTGTTTTTTTTACTGTTTTTTTCCGAACATAAATGACTAACCTTAATCTTTTTAAGTTAAATTTAAACGTTTAGTGCTGCTCCTAGTTTTGAGTTTCTGGAAGTTTAACAATTTTCTGTTCATATAGGGATTTCAAAATGGTCACAAAAGATTAATTTGTTTTGGGAGAATCAGATCATGCTGATTGAGTATGGAAAACTAATGTGAAACGCTTTGAGAATGCTTGCAATTTTCTGTAAAGAGAAGGCAGTGCCAATAAACTCTTTGAAAGAATTGTGATCTCTTTCGATTCGTAGAAAATGTCAGGCGGTTCATCAAGCCGGCGAAGTGAAGTTGTCAACCTTTTGAAGAAATACGAGACGGTGGTAGTCCTAAAAGTAAATTGGTTTTTCAAATCTACTTAATCAATTAATTAAGTTAAATAAAATAATTAATGCATTTTGTTTAATTATCTTTTGAGAAACTGGGGCGCAACTTTTAATTCTATTCAGAGTTATTTAAAATTGGTATTCGTTTTGTTGCAAAGAGAGACTGAAAGTGAAGAAAATTCTAATTTTTTCATAGCCCTTTTTATTGTGTTGTCATTGGAAAATGAGAAAATGGAAATCGGAAAGTTATTTGTTGATTTTACTTTTCTTTTACGACACTGATGAACTACTTTAATTTTTCATTCAGGCAAAGGTTCACCTCTCATTAAACATAAAAATTCATGTAAACTGCAATAGCACAATTGTTTCTAATCATTTCTATAACTAGATGACTCTTTTTTCTGTATCTTTTTTGTAGTTTACTACGGCTTGCACACAAACTATTAAAAGTTACGCTGTTTATTTTACTGTTTTTATTTTCATTAAGGTACAATAGCAGATAAGTTGATGTGGTTATGGGTTTTGGTGACGTATTTTAGTCTCGTTATTTAAGATACTGGTCGTGAAGATGCGCCTAACATAAGCAAATGGAATCCGTTCTGTAATTAGGTTGTCGGTTAAATACTACGACAGAAAATTTAGGTCCAAAGACGGGCCGCCGCAGAGACTTGAATTCGAATGGCAGACAGAGGGGAAACTTAATATCCCGCAATTGTGTAAAACCCGAGGCCAAATAGAATGAAAAGTTGATGGCGCCTATTGATCCCCATGGGTGCATGCGCATTCAGTAATATTGGGGACTCCTCTCCCTGTGATTGTGTGTCTGCCTGTGGTGTATGGTGCCCATATTCATGCTGTTCCTTGTGAGTTTCACGTGGGCGACGGGAAAACTCGTCCATTACATCAGTGTCTGATATTGTTTTCTTGTCTTTGTCTTCCCATTCACTTGAATTTGCCCTTTTTTGGAAATGACGAACTTGTGAGCACGTTGACTAAATGGAAATCTCTGCTTGTAAGCTACATCTTCGCCCTTTCCTTTCGCACCCACTTTTGCTACCTCGCCATTCTTAAGAGCTCCTTCGCTCTACTTTTTCTTTTTACACTACGATTTCCCTGAGTCCTTCAGCAGTATAGAATATTCTGGGATCTCCTTCCCCCATGCAATATAAATAAGTATTAGGGAAATGAAATTACAAAAATAAAATCTCAGATATCGAACTTTCTGTTCTTGCAATGTCGCTACAAGATGAAGTTGAAATATTTTTAGGCGCGGTTTTCACTTCACTTTTTGTTACCTTTTTTAAATATGTGAAATAAGCACAGACGCTGGTTAATTGTGGTGTCAATATTTACCTCTAAAGACTACTTTTTACGGTTCACACTCGAACAGGACTTACCAGATGAACACGACTTAACAGGAGTTGGAAGCGTTTTTATCAGCTATGACATTTTCTGTTGAATGTAGTAGTATATATGTATAAATTAAAGAAGTTCGAGATTTGAACTAGTAACAACAAGTTTATGGACGAAAACTTACATGTTTATTTCGAGAAATTTGATGAAGGAAATATTGTACCAAAACGTGAATTTTATGCGATGAGGGAGGACGGCCTAAATTTTAACTTTATAGGGTGGCACTTACGAACAAGTAATTTAGGCAGCTGAGAATACACTTCTGTTTTAATGTGGTTTTCTCTGCCACGGATTTGACGTTGTATTGTTTAAAGTTTGAATCCTAATTAAATCAATAACGGTTGCTTAAACAAAATGATTTGAAGCTAATTCAATGAATGTGGCACTTTTTCTCCAACTTCATTTCTTCCATATTTTCAGATTGTTCTAGTACGAAATTTTTAAATTAGAATATTTCCGATTCCTTCGTTTCTTGTCTGTGTGACACCTTGATGATTTCTGTTTTTTTCATGCTTTCGTAATCGTAGTGGTGAATGGTTACGCTTTGTAATGCATAACGTTCAATTAAGGACGTGTGGTATATTTTTTTGAAAAAACAAATGAGTAGTAAACTAGCAGTGATTATTACGTAGTTCACGAAGGAATTTTTTTAGAAAAAAATTGATCTGATCTATTACTTCCTTCCATTTTCAAAACTTAATAATTTATTACTCAATTTTTCCAGTATTATTAATTTAATATTATATTATTTAATAATATTATTAATATTACTTATTTGTTATTAATTCATAATTTTATGTTTCAGTTATTACTGAAATCAAGACCTTTTAGAAAAATATCACCACTATTCTTTAAGAAATTTAAAGTCCTTTTTATACAACTTATCTTTTGTCAAATATTTGTAATTGCTATTTAAGGAAACATCGTACTCTTCCTGTTATATTTTTGCCAAGCTTTTCGTAATCCTCGTGTTTTACTCTACGTCTTCTTATTATATCTTTATTGCTTCTTACACCATCCTTATCTTTTTATTGTAATTTAATTTAACTCTTACCTTGTTGTTTAAGATTGTTTCGGGTTTAACAAAATATTAGGACGTTAATAAAGAAAAAACCTTTTAAGTTACTTATTTATTATATGAAAATTAACCTATTCTGCACATGTTGCAAAAATGTTCCTTATGGAATGATGTTTTTTTAAATTGTTGAATCTCGTATCCAATGGGTTTCGAAATATTTAGTAATCTCGTTCATCACAGTCCTCTACATTTTGCTCATCAACATTGCACTCTGTAACCTTGCAAAGCTGAGCGATTTATTTTAAGATACTTATTAGAGGTCTCATGGGAATTTTTGACCATATTTTCTGTATCCAGTGAGAAACTGGTATTTCTATATTTTTATTAATTGTCAATTGTGATCAAAACTGATATTTTTCGCTTCTAGTGTTTGTATCCTTTTTCAGTAAATGGTAATTCAACACACTACGAGAAACAAACAATTTTAAATGTAAACGCGCCTTAAAATCACCGAGTCTGCTGTTGCTGCTGCTGCGGCCGTAGTGACGCAGACGCCGGCGTCATTCAATTCTCTCTCTCTTTCTGTCTGTGTCTGATTTCCCGCTTCTGATTTCTCTCCCCTTTCAACATTTTGGTTTGACCACGCGAAACCGGTTTTAAAGGTCCTGTTTTGTTTTTAGGGATTTGTTCCCAATCAAATCCCGACAGCACTCGTCCTCTCGATCCCAAAAGATACAATGAAATTGCATACTCACCTGAAACTAACTTTGCATCCCCCCTACTTGGCTTTTTCATTTTATTGAACTAAATTTTCATTTGTTATTGAGGACAGAAAAACATTCTAAATAAATCCTGAATATGGCTCTCGTTACAGGATTTGAAGGATGACTCTTCGACGCATTTGAAAACTATTGTCCAGTTTAGTGGGTGAGTTTTTTAAACTTAGTTTCGTATTCTATTTAGGTAACTGTCTCTACAGTATAATTCGTTTAGACAGTTTATTATTTAATGTTTATTCATGTTTTTTTAATATTGGCATTTATTTAATTAATATTGACAACATTATTCTATGAACGCATTAATATTATTTTCTATAAATTCCGAAGTTGCTTCGCTTAGGAAGAGAAACAAATAACACAAAAAAAATTCTTTGAATGCTAGTGCAAAGAAAGACTCCAGTCATTCCTATATTTCGAAAACAGTTTTATAATATTATTATTAATAAAATATATTATTATCACTCTGAATTTTTATATATATTAATAATTGGGCTGCGTAATTAAATTTATGGTCATTAATTTTATATGCATATAAGTAGTATTTGTAATTCAAAGGGGTGTCTCAGCTCATTCATGGTTTAAATTTGTTTTACTAAAACTTTTTATGTAAAAATGAAAAACACCATCATGGCTTCTTTTTAGGGATTTTAGTATGTAGGATTAGGGCAAATTTAGCCGTTGCTATACGAAACTTCATAAATTTAGCCTACCGTAATTCCTTGCCATACTTTCAGGGACCCGTCTCAAAATTGATGAAATACAAGTTAAAGCTCATTGCTCAGAAGGTCCTGTACAAATTAAGTGAGTCGTACCACCTCACGTTATTTCCGTCTATTTTTATTGAGGACTGAGCATAGTAGGTGTTAAGCGGTTTCACGGTGCAATCGGTATTGACTCAATGAGAGGGTTTTTATTAAATTAGTTTTTTATTCTGCAAGTGGCACAAGTGCAAGAGCCTTTCATGCGACTTGAGGGTGCAAATCAGTTGGACTGCAAACAAGGGGCTGTGCCAGCAGAATCAAAATGCGTAAAGGAGTGCATTTTGCTGTTAAAAATTAAAGATCTCTAAATCTTGTTCTGGCCTCTAGGGATGTGGTCCTTCTCCTTATTCCGAATGGACGTTGAGAACTCCGAACCAGAAATTTGAAAGGGTGAGGTTTACTTATTAATATTTTCTTGGGGATTTGTGGTGAAATCATATCAAAATTTCATGGAAAACGGAAGCATAATTCTCCCTAATCTCGACGTCCTGTAGTTTCCTAAATAAATAAGTGAATGCCCCATTTTGAAATTTTAAAGCATTTCTTTATATCATTTCGGTCTTTTGCTTACTTTTAGTTATTCTCTTTTAAAATAATTTATATTTCCTTACTCTATAATTAATGGTCGTTAGACCGCATATTCAATATTGCTTTTGCTTTTGGGAATATTGCTTTAGAGTTTGCATACCTGTTGACCATTACTAAATAGTTTGTTGAAGAGGTAAAAAGTTGAAAGCAGTATATCATTTAATTGTTTTGAGTTAAATTAAATTTTGTTATACTATCTATTAAATTGTAGTTTATCTTATTAATTGTTATAAATTCAGTCAAATGGATGTAATTATTACAGTATTATCGGTAAGTCGTATCATACATAAGAACCTGTTCTCTCGATTTTCAACCCTTCGCCACCTTTCACTATGCGTTCAAAAGTCCCTTTATTTTAGTTTTTGAAAAATCTATTTTCACATCATACATTAACCTAGAAAAATAATAAGTTTAAAATATGCACGGGTTAAAGCTTCATTGGGAGCTTTTACTTCGATTTTTAAGTGCAGAAGTGGGAAGAGAATAAAATTAAGCGGGAAATCTCTGGAAGGCTTGGATCTTGTTGTTCCACGTATCACCATTTTATAGCGTTGACAGGAGAGAACCATCTCAAGACATTCATAAGCCAATTATGTCGTACGCCACTTGGGATTCCACTGGGGTAGTTCGATGGGATCTAACCATTCTCAAATACGAGTAAGAGGAGGCCTCACCTTAGGTTAACTTTGGAATCCAAGGGAAGTCAGCGCAACGAAAGAGAAAAATATTCTGAAATAGACTGGGAAATAACCTTATTTAATTATTTATACACTTGAATACGACATTATTTTGTCGAGGACTGTTGACAGAATTATTTTTGCAACAACTAGTGTTTTTCTGTTCCACTAGACACTAGGCTTATCATTTATAAGCTAAGATAAGAATCTAAGGGTAGAGACAAGGGAAAGTAAGAATGAATGGAATTATTTAAATAAGTGATCCTTCGAAAAAATACAACGAATTAATTACAAAATGCGAATGCATCTGGTGACACTAGTAGCATAATTAGTACAGTAAAATAGACGCGGAATAATATAAAGATAAATATATTCGTAAAATTGGTACTCCAATATAATTTTTGGTATTACCAAATAAAAAGCAATGTGAGAAATGCACAATTTAAGTACATTTTAGAATTGATTATATTAACCTTTAATCTGCAAATCCAAATAATAATATAAAAATTAAACTGAAATATTTCCTGGCGAAAGCGTTCCAATTTAATTTGGAAGTTTTCGAATTTAAAATCAGGATAGGAATTCAATTCTTCAGATTTTTTATTGAAAAGGTCTAAATAGAATGTGGCGAAGTCTTCTCAGACTTATTTCTTGTCTTTACAAATAACTCAATAATATTCTTAAATTCAGCAGTAACGCAAACTTAAAAATGCAAGCAACTTCATTCTGTCCATATTTTCTTGAAATCCTATATCATTAAAGCAATGTAAATAATCCAAAGGTTGAAACCCTGATTGCGATAATTTTCATGCTCTTGAATCTCTAGTGTTAATGGTTGTATAACACATCCAACATTAAACATGCAAGACAATTGAGCTATTTGTTAACGTTGCTGTTCATCAAAACATCAAATTGCACCACCCCGTTTATTTTGTTTTTATTGTGTTTTTCTAGTAACTCTCGTACTTTTATATTCTATTAATGAATGGCAATACAACGATCCAATCATATCTCCTGTTTAATTATTTAGAAATGTTTTAATGAATTTACGGTAATAGCAAAGAATTTAACAAAGGAAACATAAGAAATGAAACATAGGGATTGATTTCTGTGCTGGACTGGTCGGAGGGCAGTTCAAATATGTCGAAGGCATCATTATCCTCAGAACAGATGGTAACAAAAGGGCTTTCAATCGATCAAAAATCAACACCTATAAAACGCTTTTGCCCTTTGAACGGCTTTAGTTAATTTTCAAACAAGAGCTTTCCTCCTTCATTTCCTCTCCCTCACTTACCAAGGCACTCGATTATGTTTGACTGGGGATATTTGAGTAATTGGTAGAACGAGAACAAAAGGACTGTCAATTTTCATTGGCACGGGGACGTTTCTGTTCCTCCTCTGTAGTCATTGCTTTTTTGGACTTTTCACGATGGTCCATTAAGTGCCGAACCCAAGAAACTTACAATCGGTCAGTTTGCAATTCCAATTTTGAAGAAGACTTTGATTGGATCTGGATTTCGTCATAACTCACGGGTCATTCTATTGGAAGAGTTTAAGAAAGTGAAGTAGAAATTGTTCAATAGCTGTTTAGTAAGTCTTTTCTCTTATCGTGGCTCTTACGAGAGAAAATTAATATGCCCTTGGAATTTTTATTTAATTTTTCATATTACTTTGAATTGACAATTTTACTGCTCCAAAAGGTGTAAACTGAGGTACTACGTAAAAAAAATGTGAACCGAGGGAGAATATATAATACGCAGACGTAAAAATATAGTTATTTTTCCGTGCACTAACTGTCAACTCAATCTGTGTTTCTTCGTCTTTCAGACATTTACCAAGTTTTGCGAATGCACGATGACCTCCAGAGGAACCTCCATGTTTTACACGGTGGAGGTTGGAGACACCAAATTTACAATATTGAAGAGGTACCAAAACCTCAAGCCAATTGGTTCCGGCGCTCAAGGAATCGTTTGGTTAGTATTTAAACTCAGAATATGGTTTTGCTTGATTATAGTTTCTTCTTACACATCATGTCAGCCACCAAACTCACATTCCGACTTTCCGTTGTCTTCTTCCTGACATTTCTCTGAAACTTCTTAAATAATAACACACACATAATTCTTAGGTTAGGCCTGTTAATTAATAGAACTTTTATTTATTTTGTACAACTCATCGAATTTTAGTATTGTCTTTTACATATGCATAAAATGCTTTATTTTTATGGCTCCCGTTCCTTTACATCCACTACTAGTATTTACCTACTTTTCTTGTTGTCTTTTGTCTTTTTTTACATCTTGAAAAAATTGATACAAAAAATATTTATTGAGTAAATTGAATGTTAAGTGTTATTAAGTAAAGTATGTTTGAGATCAATACATAAATGTGCCTGAACCAATTACCAATGGATTCAATTACTTGCGCTTTATTTACACCACTCTTATTTATTTTATTTTTTATTTTTCTTTTTGTTGCAGATATTGTAATTTATGATCAGCATGATTTTCAGTGTTAGTTTTCTTGTGTTATATTGTAGACAGTTTTGCATTCATTCCAGTAAAAAGAAGGATAGGGCTTAGGAAATCGGAAGGCGGTTATGCGTACATTTGTTGATGCGTGTGTGCCGACGAAAGAATAGAGAAGGGCCTGGATATAGGAAGAGCCCTTTTTCAAAAAAGCAGCAACATAAATACGCGCACCCGCATTGAAACCAAATAAAAAAACAGTAGTTATATATAAATATACATTTTTTGTATTTTATGTTGTATTTGTTGTTACGTTGAAGAATTTTAGCATGACCACTGGGTTCTACACGGTCCAGTTCAGCGATACCGAGTTCACGGTACCATCGCGTTACAAAAATTTGCAACCGCGTGGAATCGGAGCTCAAGGGATGGTCTGGTGAGTCTAAAGCCACGACTTTTTCTGGTTTCTATGGGGGACTGGGGGAGGGAGACAAAGAAACATCTACGCGTTCTAAAGAAGGATACAGACAAACGGCTTTGAACTCTGAAAAATGTCACCCTTTCATGGATTACGCTTGATGGAATGATCGGTATCACATCTGCGATATGCGAAGAAAAGTTTTTATTTGCTTTTTCATAGGCCTGCCCTGGCCTGTTTTGTATCTATATACTTTCTTTGAGTGTGTTATGTGTACCATTGCTTTATTTCTCACTTCCCATTAATTCTCACAACAGTGGATTTTTGGTGAGGTATGGTAATGCATGTTTTTTCTTTAATTATATTGCACCCTGGAGTAGGATTTATGGAATAAACGCATTTGATTGTCTGCTCTACCCTTACCTCACTTTAGAATTTGACATTTGGTAATACATTAGGTCTTGGTATTAATCGATCCTCTTCTTTCTTAACTATTGGTTCCCTGCCCGGAATAGTTACTGTTAATTATATGTGTACCCACCCTCTCATTAGTCTTACTTTGCTTTACTTCTTTTATTTACAGCGCTGCTTACGACACCGTTACGAAACAGAATGTGGCGATCAAGAAATTAAGCCGTCCTTTTCAGAATGTTACGCACGCGAAGAGAGCGTATAGAGAATTTAAACTTATGAAACTGGTCAACCACAAGAACATAATCGGTCTGCTGAACGCGTTTACCCCTCAGCGGTCGCTAGAAGAATTCCAGGACGTGTACCTGGTTATGGAACTAATGGACGCGAACCTGTGCCAAGTCATTCAAATGGACCTGGACCATGAGCGCATGTCCTACCTCCTCTACCAGATGCTTTGCGGCATCAAACATCTCCACTCAGCTGGCATCATTCACCGGGATCTGAAGCCGAGCAATATCGTCGTCAAAAGTGATTGCACACTCAAGATACTAGACTTCGGGTTGGCCCGGACAGCAGGTACTACCTTTATGATGACTCCATACGTCGTCACTCGATACTACCGAGCTCCCGAGGTGATCCTCGGCATGGGCTACAAGGAGAATGTAGACATTTGGTCCGTTGGCTGCATCATGGGGGAGATGATTCGGGGAGGGGTCCTCTTTCCCGGATCCGATCACATCGATCAATGGCATAAAATAATTGGTTGGTATTCAGGTGTTACTGTTAAGACCAGAAAACATATATATTTACTGTTGGTCATGTCTCTTCCAGAACAATTAGGTACACCATCTCAGGATTTTATGTCTAGACTTCAACCCACCGTGCGAAATTACGTCGAAAATCGGCCTAGGTTTCCCGGGTATGCATTCGAACGACTTTTCCCGGACGTTCTGTTCCCGTCGGATTCCTCAGAGCACAGCAGGTTGCGAGCGAGTCAAGCACGAGACCTGCTGTCCCGAATGCTCGTCATTGACCCAGAAAGGAGGATATCCGTCGATGATGCTCTCCTTCATCATTACATAAATATTTGGTACGATGAAGGAGAAGTGAATGCGGTGAGTGCCATGTCACACCTAGGAAAACGGGTACAGATCTATGAAAAGCCAAGTGCCCCAATATAAATTGTAGTGTTACTGGTTCGTTGCCTTTGTCCCCCATTTTTTTCTTCTCTTTTCTTATTCTTTCTATCCTTGTTTCTATCTTTCATCTTTCAGTTTTCAAATTTTTTATTGCAATTTATACCTATCCTGTAGCACTATCTCTCTCTGTTCTCCCGTCCTTTACGTACCTGTCTTCTACTTTGTT
Source organism: Polyplax serrata (assembly GCA_037055365.1). Lineage (NCBI taxonomy): Eukaryota > Metazoa > Arthropoda > Insecta > Psocodea > Polyplacidae > Polyplax > Polyplax serrata. The sequence goes on along the minus strand of JAWJWE010000036.1, from coordinate 16,204,478 downwards.
CTCTTTTCACACCCCATTTTATTTATTGCCCCGTTTGCTTTTAAATTGTATTGCTGTTATCAATTAATAATGCTGCCTTCCTTCTTGAATGTTTTTACATCGATAGTCCGTTTTTAAGACGTCTTTATTTTTCTATCTCAGCCGGCTCCCGGACCGTACGATCATTCGGTCGACGAGCGGGAGCACACGGTAGAACAATGGAAGGAACTAATTTACCAAGAGGTAATGGACTACGAGACGTCAGTTGCTGGGGCCGTCGAAGATGGAGAAGAAAGCGCCCGGCGGTAGACCTGGCCGAAGAAAACGTCCCACGCCCAATGCCACGCCGTGCCCCACAGCGGCCTCTGAGGAGAACGTGGACGATCGACAAATCGAAGGTGGGCCCTGGTCTGCTGCCCGCCACGTACGCCTATTGGAGAGCAGTGTGATGAGAGACGGAAAATTGTAATATTTTTTTATATTGGTTAGAAGCAAAATTTTCTGCGAACCTTCGGTGTGACGGGAAATACTGGAGATGGTGACTCGGACACTCCTCAGAAGTAAACCGAGGAACACTTTCATATTTAAAAAAAGGCGTCATTCCGAAAGTGAAATAATAGTTTTACCGTGTGTAGTGTGACCCGCGATACACCCTTCGTAAGTATTCTGGTACGTACATACGTTTACAATTAAATATATGTACATTTGCCCAAAAAAGTACATACATAGAAATAACACATTTTGAGGCCCCCTGCTCAATGTGGAAAAGCTTCAATTTGTTTCTTTGAGTTCAGTCGGACCCGTGGAATGTCGCTAGACTGATTACAGACCTGTGTGGTCGGCCATAGCATCAGACAGGATGACTCATGTGGTTACCGTCAGGTACTACACTTACCTGTCCTGTCTACTCCGTCGTTAAGCGAATCTGTCTTTTGCTCAAGTCGGACCGGTTTTTTATGTCTGAATTGGATGCAAACCATTTCAGAATTATCAAGCGGTCCTCTTTTTCTTTCCCATTTTTTGTCTTGTTCACCGGAAACTGTTATTTTTTGGGTGTGGGGCGCAACAAAAGCTTGTAAATAAACAAGGTATCGATGCAAATGATGTCTATTATGTTCTTAACTTATTTCCGACCCTAGGTTTTCTTTGGAAAATCTTCGGATGACGAAAATTTAAATCAACAATGCGGTGCTTCGGTGCTGACCGAATGGGATTGAAGGACCCAAAGCAGCTTTCCTGGTCTTGGTGAAGAAAATAGGTCTCCACATCAACCCAGAGGGCAGGCAGCTGGTACTAAGTTTACGATTCTTCAATATGTTAAACTCTGAATTTTGCATGGAATGGAAAAGCTGTGGCAAGACCCATTTTGACGTATAATTTCATGTAAATTTCTAATCGTCATACTAATTGTTGATTGATTGTAATAAGAGTACCAGGTTTCAAGGTTTCATTGGCGCAATACATCTGCTGTTGTTACACAAATACCCACTACTTACAAAAATTGCAATACGAGAGTGCATATGGCAAAAGTACCGTTTGTAGAATCGAAAAAATGTAATAGCAAAACTGAACTAAATGTAAAGAAAGACAGAACTTGCCAAGCTATCCTTGGAGTGAAGTGTGCTTCTACTGAAATGTTAGAAGCCTCGCCCACTGTGATCTCCAAGCACTATTTTCTTGTAGGCCTTTGTCAGAAGTTCTAGTGTGATAAACATCATGAAATTGTTCGGAAGAATTCGTGCAAAATTGGCCGTGACCCCTTTCCAAAGCGAGGTAATGCCCTCTGTGGTGACCATCTTGGAACAGACGTCAAACATGCCTTTGTATTCAGGCTTACCATCCACGTATTTCATTGACATGATCCTAAAATTAAAGTAAGGATGTTCAGTGGTGATTCTCTACTTAAGAGCCGACCTTTCAAGTTGACCACTTGCCTGGTCTTTGCAACGTCAATAGGAGAGGTTGAAAAAGCAGAAACCAAAGCCGTCCACACGCTGCAGGTTACGTGGAGAACAGAATTATCAGAGAATAAATCTAAATGCAGGGACTGCATTTAATAGGGTAGCGATACATTGTCAGTAGGGTAAAAAAGCAAAGCGATACCTGTGTGCAGCAACAGTTCCTTACTGTTCTTATACAGTACGATTTGGGTAACATTCAGCACCATGCATCTAAATACCGCCGGCTCCCACCCTATCCACAGGACTCCTAGCCCTTCTTCCTTGATTATTCTCCTGAAAGCGTTGAATGTGCCCTTGTATTTGTAGCGCTCGTTTGGTGGATTTGCCCCGTCCACCGACATCCTCACGAGAGCTACCTGCCGATAGAAATGAGCGTCCACGAAATGTTCAAATTCTGGTCTTTTACTACCTTGAACCCACATAATTACATCAGCAGGGTTTCCTACAATGGCTCCCATAGCTCCGGTTAATAAACCTGCGTTTATTTGCAGCCAAACGGAGGGCGGTGTACCATCTTCCCTGGAACAAATTTCAAATCATTGGCCCAGAGAAAAGAACAAAAGGTAAGTTAGAAATCATCGGCAAGGTTGCTTACGCTGTAAATTTGTCAACTACGATTGTATAGAGCCCCAAGCGAGTCGTTGTGAGAGTCAGCTGCCGCAGTATGCTCGCTGAGAGGCCGTTGAATAAAGCCAAATACCCTTCCTCGGTGATCACTTTCTGCATGGCCTTCAACATAGAAATATTTATTCCCTCCGTGCTACCTTTTCCGCTCATCTGCATTCTGTATTTAACCAGATCGAAGGGGTGACTGACGAAAGAGGAGGCTGCCCTGAAGAAGGAAAACTATGAAGTGATTGGGGGTCTACGAACCTGTAGTACCTGAACCAGGAATTCTCACCCTGCCAAACCTGCTATAGTCAGTCGTACATAACCAGGGATTCGTTTATCGGTAGCAATCATGGTAAATTGTATGGATCACTCCCTGCATGACGGCTTCGTGACGTTCATTTTGATGTTTACAAAAAGTGAGCTAGCGCCATCTTTAAAATGACAATTCCCTGTGATCAGCTTTTGGCCTTTTTTGGTCAGGCTGTGAAAAACGAAAAATAAAGCCAACCCAAACCAATTGTAAGGTCCCTGTTATTCTGTAAAGCTGTGAATTCGTCAAAATTTGCCAGTCTGGCACATTACATTAAAATAATAAGTAACCCAAAACCAATTGAAAGCAGTAGCGCAACATTTTTATTAAGATTGTCCTACCTAACTTCGGTGACGTACACAGGTGAGGAATTCTGTAAGTAAAAAATCCAGTGATTCTATGATGACAGTCCACCTTGAAAGGTTTGAAGCCACTGTTTTAAAACACGTACGGCTATGTAATATAAATTAACAAAATTATAATTAAATAATGAAAATTTAAATATTATTTTTAAATAAATTATTGAATGAACAACATTAAAATGTGTTTTAAAAATAAAGCAGCGTAATTTTACGTGAACAATTGCAGAATTTGTTTTTAATATTGCATTTCGTTCGACTTTGAGATTAAGCAAACATTAATTTGAAAACATATACACGAGTAGTTGTAATAACAAAACCAAACGGTAACCAAAAATTTAAGTTTCGAATTCCCACTAAATAATCATGATGATTGCCATTTAGCTTTAACTTCCGGTTTTCAGAAAGGAAAAATTCGTTATGGCCAATCATTCAAAGGAAACGCCGGCGGGCGACTGCCGAACTCTCGGTTGCTTCGTCCTTTAAGTGACTTCTTTCATTAGCTAGTTGGCATCTGAGTTGGGATTTTCTAGTGTCACAGGTAACTTTCACACATAATTTTAATCAGTTTCAAATCGTTTTCCAGTATACAATGTATAAATTTTAATAATACATTGTGGCGATATCTCTTTCTAAATTTGAAAGTGAATTATTTTGATATTCTAAATTGTATATATATGTAAAAATCCGTTTAAATGAAGAGGCTGTTGAAACCCCCGTCAAATCGGCGTTTTGGGATTTACATTATTTTTAAAATTAATTATTTCAAGTTTGAACGGGTACCTGTACACATGTTCATGTTATCACCTGTTGCACTGGGGCGGCACGTACCTGACAAAAAGAATTAAATTCTTGGGGACGCACAGGGCGACCTTCAATTGACCTTTGAATTGTATTTCTCTGCAGGTCACAAAAACAGCAGGAAAAATGTCGAAAATCGGAATTAATGGATTTGGAAGAATCGGAAGGCTTGTTTTGCGGGCGTCCATTGAGAAGGATGCACAGGTTGTCGCCGTGAACGATCCTTTCATTCACCTCGACTATATGGTGTACATGTTCAAGTATGATTCTACTCATGGACAATTCAAGGGAAATGTTTATACCGACGGAAAAAATTTGATCGTTGAAAAGGTGGTAGAATGTGAGGATGGAAGACAAGTCATTAAAAGCAGTGAGTTCCAAAGAGAATATTTTATAAAAATAAAAGCAATTAATTACATCACATTGAAAGCATATTTATTAAGTTAAAACTTGAAAATTAAATTTATCAGGTTTGATATCATCAGGTTAAACCTTTTGGCCTGCTTTATGAGCTGATGAAAAAATAAATGGTAAAACTGTGTGCAGTAGTGATGTGAACCTGATTGTGGTTTGGTACTTTTGTTACATTACCCACATGTGGTTCTCTATTTTCAGAGCGAGTAATTCAAGTTTTCTCTGAGAAAGATCCTAAAGCCATCCCTTGGAAGAGTGCAGGAGCAGAGTACATAGTTGAGTCCACAGGTGTGTTTACAACAATTGAAAAAGCTTCAGCTCACTTAGAAGCAGGTGCCAAGAAAGTCATAATCTCAGCTCCCAGTGCTGATGCCCCCATGTTTGTGGTTGGAGTCAACCTGGATGCATATGATAGTGGTTTCAAAGTCATTTCAAATGCCTCTTGTACCACAAATTGCTTGGCCCCCTTGGCCAAAGTCATCCATGACAATTTTGGAATTGTTGAAGGTCTTATGACTACTGTACATGCCATCACAGCAACACAAAAAACAGTTGATGGACCTTCAGGAAAACTGTGGAGAGATGGTAGGGGAGCAGCACAGAACATTATTCCTGCAGCCACAGGAGCAGCTAAAGCTGTAGGCAAAGTTATTCCAGCCTTAAATGGCAAATTGACAGGAATGGCATTCAGAGTACCTGTTCATAATGTTTCAGTTGTTGATTTGACTGTCAGGTTTGTATTATTAGTTTAAAAAAATATAACTGCCTAGTTATAGTTATGTACAATAAGTATAAATGATTCTATACAAAAAATTTGAAGAAAATTGAAATTGAAAGTATGAATGGGATATAAAGACTATTTGTGCCATCAAAGAGATTAAAGAAAGTTCAATTTTTTACATTTCATAATTACATTTTTTTCAGGCTTGCAAAACCAGCAACATATGAAACCATCAAGCAGAAGATAAAAGAAGCTTCTGCAGGGCCTCTAAAAGGAATCTTGGCCTATACTGAAGATGAGGTGGTTTCTTCAGACTTTATAGGCAATACTTGCTCCTCTATATTTGATGCCAAAGCAGGCATTCAGCTCAATGATCAGTTTGTAAAGTTGGTGTCCTGGTATGATAATGAGTTTGGATATTCAAACAGGGTTGTTGATTTGATCAAATACATCCAAACAAAAGATCACTAATTTAATCAAATGTAAAAACAAATAAGATTATTAATTAATTCATATCATCAAAGGGGCCATAATAAAAAATTTCAATTCTTAGGCATTCAAAAGACAGGTTGTGTTAAAAAATATCAGGCATTATTCTTTATGGTGTGAAATATTTTTTAAGAATGTTTTAATATAAATCACAATTTTTATAAGTTAAATAATGAAGTTTTTTGTACTTTTTCAAAATTGAATGTGTCACAATTGTTGTGTTTCAAAATTTATTCTTTAATATTTCCAACCCAACTGCACACTATGTTTGAAATGGTGCGAGAGTACAGTGAATGATGGCAGATGGGTGGAGAAATGTTAATGCCAGTAAAGAGAAGAATAGTAATAAATAAATGAATAAAGAATGAAGAAAAGATTGAAGATGCTGAGAAGTCAAATGCAAAATATAACAAAAGAGAGAGCCTAAATGGTCGAAATAAAATTCTATGTAGACTCCGAAAAATTGTGGAAGTTAGTAATCATTGTTTCGTCCAGCCTTGAAAATTAAGTGGCCCCTAATTAAAACCCGACTAGTTTTACAATTATATAAAATTGGCGGGTACTGCTTAATACTTATTTAAAATACAGACATCGCCCCTAATTCCGCATACAAAAATTCAGATACCATGAATCAAATTTGCGTTTGTTTACCCTCTCAACAATGGCTGCTAGGCATTTTCACCGCCTTGTAATTTCCGTAGAGTAGAACGAGCCGTTGAATAAGGATCAGTCAGGACCATTAATCCAGTACCTTTCAGTTAGATGTGTGAGTGGTTTTGGATTTAAAAGTTTTCCTGTTTTTAATCAACAGCAATTATAAAACGGGCAATTGTTACAAGTAGAAGATATGATATGTAATAATAATAATAATAATTAGATAGTGCTTTATATTTTACTCGACAGAACCACCGTCTTAGGACTTTCGGAATAAATATCGAGCAATCCGCTATAGGTGTTAAAGCGAAAAAAATTCAATATTTCATTAGTTCTCAATCGAAATGATTGCCCGGCTGATATTTCTATTTATGATTATTGTAGCAGGTGAGTTTTTTAAATATTGTTTGCCAGATAACCAAGGAAATCGTTCCGTTTCACTTCAGTAAATCAGTTGTTCAACCGAGTCAGGCACGCCTACTACTACGATATTATGCCCTTCGGTTTTACTTTTTGAATTTATTTCGTAACTTTCCTACTGGTGACTGTCACCTCAACGAAGTTGAAATTCCCCACATTTTTGTTGAAGCTAAAACTTAAAAGCCTATGAATTTTACTTAATTCCTTTCGACGTCAACTACCATGGCGGCGCCGGGGCAAGACGCCGCAATGTACACTTCTTTTTGCCTCCAATACCTGTCATTTTTAATCCCTCTAGTTCTCTTCTTATGCTTGTGGACCAAATGTTGACATTTTATAGAAATTTTTATAAAATATTAAGAACTCCGAGTCCTTCAATAATGATGTAACCGAACTGTGGGAGCAATTAGAATTAGTATAAGGAGAGTTCCAAACAAATAGGTAGAACAAGGAAAATCGATAGCTTTAGAAACGTTTATCATTAAGAATATCATTCGTGTTCATATTTTCGAATTCAGATTATATATTTGAAAAGTCACTTCAAATGCTTTCACCCGCTCTGCTGCACTTGTTGAATGTTAGCCTGTCCGATAAAAATAAATGAATGTATACATAAAACTTTATGTATTCCAGGATTTATTTCTTTGACAAAACTCATGTGTTTTTAACATTTAAATGTTTATGCTTATACTGATCAATTATATCAGTGCAGTTGTTGAACATACCAACAATTTTCTGTAACACATTACCTGTTGAATATGGTTATTTTTGGGGCCGACAGTATTAGTTTTAATTATTAGAAAATTTAAAAAATGTTGAAAAATCGCACTGTGCTGTTTTGAATTATTTTGAACCCGATTGAAAATCAGGTGGAGCCAACCTGATTCAGTCCAGCGCAGGTATTAGAAGTACCGACAATGACTAAATGGAATTATACATGTGTCGTTGAAAGTACCATACCGGTGTACTGATGGGTAACATTTGATAATGATTTTTTGCAGTTGAGAGCATAAAGTGCTATAGGTGCACAAGTACGGCTACAGAAAAGGATCCCTATCAATGCAACGAATTCTTTGACGACTCCGAACTCGAGCCCCAGTCTTGTGATGACATACACAATGCACAATACTGCATTAAGCAAATTGGGATATTTGAAGGTAAGAAAGATAGCAAAACAAAAAAATGTCGTATTTGGAAATGTTGTATTCCACATTTAACTATCATAGACGCATCGAGGTAATTGGATTTCTTTGTTTTATTTTACAAAAATATCGTTCCGATAATTAATAAGTGTGGCAATGTGACATTTTCACATGTTGTCCGCCATGGTAAATAATTTCAAGCCCTCCATTTGATGTTTAGTTTAATTTGTCAATCTTGCTCGGGTTCCTGTCAAATAAACTATGTTGTCATTTAAAAAAAAAAGAAAATTGCTTGACATTAATTATTGTAGTTGTAGTCAAATCACGTATTACCAATTGTAATCCAAGGATACGGAGAAGTCTTCTAGAGCGAGACAAAAATAATGTCACAAGCAGATCGGTATGACTTTCAAGAAATTGATGGGAAGGGGAGTCAATAAGAATTTGTTTTTCTTTACATTTGGAGACCATAATTCACTTGTAAAGTACTCGCATCCCAATCTTTCACTTATTTCATACTAACAGTTTCTAGGAAGTCTGTTAAACAGTGCTTTGAGTTGCAGAAGTTTATCCTCATTTCTCCGTGTGCCTTTGATAGTACTCCGTTTTAAAAGCCACGTTTTTGTATCGCACTAGGTGGGAACCTTTCCATCGGACCCTCCTTACTCATTACTTTGTCTTTCCCTGGTACACCGCCGTACTTGTTTTAACTGCCTTAAAAGGCATTCATCGCTTTTGCCTATTGAGAAAATTTTATTTTAAGCTGCAATGTTTAGTAACCATCCAGATCCTAATATGAGGTTTTATCGCCCCACAGGTGCCTTAGAGACGAAGCGATTCTGTTCCTCCCTCTATCTGGGAAACTACTGCCATTATAATAAACAACCGGGTGGAAGGACACATGACCGGTCTTGCTACTTCACCTGCCAAGGAGACGGTTGCAATTCGGCCATAAATGTCAGGATCAGCCTGCTCTCGTTCACGACCATAGGCTATCTCCTGTTGATCTTGACCGTTCGTTAAACACAGTTTTTCAGCTTAAGAAATAAACAAATTTCTAATATTCCAATGTGAATATCACAGTCCATATACACCGCCATTATATGTCTGGTCACTTGTTTCGGCTAAAGCCCTCAACATAAACATCGACGGGGAACTCGGGCTGGCTGCCACCATATGAAAGACTGAAATAGTATGAAGTATGAGTATGTGAGCCACAGTATGAAAGCCGTTTTTGTGACGTGTAAAATATATTTTTATATTTTAAAATATAATATATATAAGTAAGTGGCGCATGTCTCTTTTTCAGTTATGTATTTACAGAAATACGGATCAGTACCTTGGTTTTAATGTTTTAAATTGCAATAAAAGTTGAGTTTGGCGAGCCTTTGACTTCTCTTCGTGGCTCGTGCTAACGAGGGACCCGTACCTGTTCGTTAAAATTCACTCAGGTTTTTTCTAAATTAGGTCAATGGAGACTTTCACATGAAGCACTACAGCAGCGGCCTTTCCGATTCGATCGTGTAGCTCTTGACCCGAGAGAACCAGAGACAGGGAAACTTGTTGCTCATCACTTCGAAGCTCGTCTTTGTTTCTGTGGTACCTCTTAGGCTTGTCACACAGTACCGTCTCCATATGAGACAATTATTGATATGGTTTTTACGGCTCACGACTTGAAGTTCCTACCAGAAAAGATGTGGAATAAATTAGATAAGAACGAAGAAAAAAACCACCTGAGAGGCTCAAGTAAATATAATACAAAATATTCTATGTATGAAAATCCCACTGGTTGATGTTACAGAAGGCAACTCACAATGTGAAATGTCTGCTCAATCAAATCCGCTGGAGTGTTCTTTCTTTTCTTGAATCTATTGTTGATCAAATCCTCTCGCTGCAGGACAATAAAAATTTTGTCATCTTGCAGTCGGTAGTGTCCGGTTAGTAGCGATGGGTGTCGATTTTCCCTACCCTTGAGGATACAGGTGACTGGGGCGGGTTGATCGGGAGTCGTTAGCATGTAGACGATACCCTCAGGGAAGAAGCGGAAATACCTGTAATACTCGACAACATGCCATGGCCTATAGAACTGATCTTGAAAACTGGTTTCTCCATGACGGACATAGGTAGTTTTACTGATGTAGCACCCATTGTAATTGAGACGGGGTCTTTTCAGGTACATCGTTCGCCAGGAATCGTACATTTTCAGGTTCCCACAGTTGACGCCCCAGACTCTACAAAAAAATTTTACATCTGCTGTTTCGGAAGGTATCTAGAAGTAATACAGTAGCTGAATACTTACTTAATACAAGCTAAGCGCCATATTTCTGCATCTCTGCTGACGAGATAAAAGCCTCGACACACCATCGAGCACATTTCCAGAGATCTCAGGTCCAAGTCATGAGACACAACCCACCTGAGGATGTAGAGAATGATCTCTACTGGCAGAGATGAAATATGTGTTGCTCTCTGTTCCCTAGCAGGCCTACAAATGGACTTTGACCTGGTCATAATTCTCTGAAGCTTCACCATCAAATCAATTGGGCTATCGACATGTTCATCAGCTTCCTCTGCATCTGTGTCTGATCCCATGCCTAAAATACACAGGGAAGGATAGCTTTTTACATTTCTACTTCTTTTGACTTGCTGCCTTCGTGAATGTCACTTTACCATCATATTTCTCTGGTTCCCTTGAGCATCCCTTGTTCCCAAGAGCATCACACAGCTTAAACTCAATATCAGGCACTAGTTGAACAGCTCTTCTGTAGAACCTGATGGCCTCAATTAGTCTGCCATTTTTCTCATGCTCAACACCTTGCAAAAACCATTTTCTGGCTCTGTGCTCAACTTCAACCTCAACTTCTTCGTTGTTTTCTTTGTCAACTGTTAATGTTGGAGTTTCAATAACTATATGATTTTGATTTGCTGAGATATCTCTTCTCCATAACTGTCTGAAATTTGACAGTTCATCTTCAACATTCTGATGAACCTGCAGTGGTAAGAAAACTCAGATGTAAATGATCCAAACACCTGAATCCACCAGAGGAATTATTCTTAATTTTCTACAGGATTTCTCCCATCCAGCCAAAACAAACTTGCTTGAAGTATGAATATATTATTGTCACAATTGACAAAACAAATAAAATATTGTACAATTCAACAAGGCACTCACCACATTCAAACCTACAATTTAATCAATATTTTATATAATTGTTTGCTAGTAGCAAAGAGGATAAATTCACCCTATATATTTCTGTCAATGTTCCAGCAAATTTAAAAATCAATTATATAAACTTTCATTTAAGTTTCTTACATCAACCTCAATTGACTTCACCTCAAAATTTTAAAGGCCACAATTTCCTGTTTATTACTGATATCAACTCCAAGTCAGTTTTGTTACCAAACCATATGGCTTTGTCAATCAAACAAACCAATTATTGAAGGTCAACATGATGTTCCATTCATTATCCATTACAATTTACCTTCACATTGGCTTGATCACCATGTTGGGACGAAGACGAATCATCCTGCTCCTCTCCTTCGGTTATCGAATCCGTTGAGGACGACGAATTGGCCGAATTCCTGCTGGAGGAAATGTTATTCGTGTCTTTAGAACTATTAACTGAACTGTTTCTTCCATTCCTTGTTTCCGATCCAGACTAAAACGAATACAAAACTGACCGTTAAAATAGTAATTTCGCAATTGGGAAATCAATCGTTCTTGAGTGCTTTAAGACGATTAATCAGTAGCCAGATAAAGAACAAATCGCGAAGTAAATTTTGAGGAAAAGTTCACAAAGCATAACTGCGCCTTCTGTTCAGAAATAAATGGCATGGTTTAAGGAATTTCAAACCAAAATTTAATGGTACCATCACATCCACCCACCATCATTACTTATAAATCAAAGGAGTTTTTCCCACTTCAGCACGGCAACTCTTTTTCAGAAAGTCTCACTGTGAGCTCAAAACACTTCCCAGTCAAAGCCACAGCGGCCATGTTTGATATGTGATGTTGTTGTCAGGGATGCCAAGATTTGAAAATGTCAGTTCGTCTTTTTGCCCGACTGGATTAGCTTAAAATGTTGGATGCTCTTCTCTGCTGAAACGGTTTTTTGAATTTCAAATATACTGTGTTTGAAGTGTTTTAGAACTGCTAATAGCTTTTTAAATTCAAAAATAAATCCACATAGCATTTCCAAACTCTCATTTTAACAACACCCGAGTACTTTCGTAACAGTAAAACAGCAGTAGTTTCAAAGGACTCTCCTGGGCCTAAGTATGGAGGGCACAATGTGTACTTCATTCTTTTTTCTTTTTTTCCTTTCTTCACAGCTTCTTTAGAATATTATATCAAGTACATGCTTTCCTCTTTAGAATGTTTTTCAGAATTTTGTGAGTATTCTGTTTTCTTGCAGAACCTATTGAACTCACACCAAATTCACTACATCATTTTTTTTTTACTGCCCAGGAAAAATGCCTGCCACAATGGTTGGGACGGGATTCAAAGTGAGGGATTCGAACCCACTAAAAAACCTGAGGGGTCCACTAAATCCTTATGTTGGAAGTGGCGAACGGCCTTACGCTATAATCCCCTGCATCCCACGGATTTTTAGTTGGTGTAGAACCAACTCCCACAAACACTCGACGTCTCACGGTGCCGCTCGTGTGGCGGAGGCGACGCTCCCAGCGACGTACGATGACAGAAACCCAACTGTGTCGTACGCCCGTCCAAATTCAGTACTTAGGGAAGTAACGTTCCCAAAACACTTAACTAGAACTTGAGTAACCATCGTGAGTTTCCTCCCGTTTAAAAGGTGATGTAGGTAACAACCCCCAACATCAAAAAATTACTCGAATGTACGTTAATTATTCTATTTATTTACATTGCGAAACGTATCACTATGCTGATTATAAGAATAGAAAAAAATCGAAACGATGTGTTTTATTTACATTTAAGCATAATTGAACAACAATACTAAGTCTGTCTTGCACTTGCCGTCACTTAGGGAACAACAAAGAAAAATTGGTGGGAAAACCGTGGTGTGCGTTTGCATGTAGTAAACGAGATGTATGAGTAAAGAAACTCGGTTGGACCTGCAGGGATGGAAAACAAAAGGCCCTCATGTGGCCAGAGATAAATCGAAGGAAGACGACTTAAATGTGGAAATTCACGTAAGTACCCGTTCGTTGGTGGGTAACATATCATACCACAAGAGACGTAAATGCAACTGAATTGTATACTGCAAGTAGAGGGACAAGGTGGATTGGATTAATTGAAATGCAATGTCTGGGGAAATTAATGAAAAAGGGATTGGAAAATCATAAATGAGAGAAAAGGAAATAAGCCTTCTTGAAGAACGCGGGTAGGGAGAGCAACAATTTGATGATGGCAGGGAAAATGATATAAAATGAATAGGTTCAAGTAAAATTAGTAGGTTCAAGAAAAAGAATTTGAATAAATCATTAAAATAAAAAGTGATAAAACCAGCAGAATGAAATAGACAATTCATAATCAGGCTCCTGCCTGCGTCCCTGATCAACTAACATCTCAATTGTATGACCCGAAACTTTCTGGTCTTTGGGCGACGAATTAATTTGAGACAAAGTGGGTAACCCAACCAGAAATAGGAAATTACCAAAGGAAGATTCCGGAAATGCTCGGTTGCCATAAGTCTTAGAATAAGATAATCTACGGAGGTTCACACAAACCGGAAACAAATTGCAACTTCCGGTTTCACGGCCACTTTGCCGTCGCCGGATGGAAGAGCTTGATTGAGCGAATTGTTGCCCCCTCCACACGAGAGGAAACCAACTGTTTTGGACTAGAGAACCTCTCCACCATGCGGGGACTTGGACGCTATTCCTGACGTGTGGAGGTCAGTTATGACAGTCAAGTCAACTTGGTCGTGTGGAGGTGTAGTTTTTCGAAGTTTACCAAACCTTTTGGTCGTTTCTAATTGAGAGCAAAGGAGAGTATTACGCAGAGATGTCTTCTCCGTGACTGGTGATGAAGTTGTTGACGGTGTCTCTACCTCGACTACGCAATGTCCCTCCTTGGGAGGAGCGATGTAGCTCACATGACTGTCGAATCGAACCCTCTCAGAAATGGAATCTTCCGTGCCGGTAGATCCACCATTTTCGCTTCCCTATAGGAGCAGTCAATTAATTAATTTTCGTTTCACAGAATCTTACCAAATGTTGTTCTGGTGGTTGCACCTGTCGCTCAAGTCGTCTGCGTCCTCCCGTTACTCTTCGCAACAACCCCGATGTCAACTCCTCCAAAGAGCTAAGAGAAGCCGGTCCGGTGTCTTCGCTTCGTTGTGATGCGTTATCCGCGAGACCAGAAGAATCTCCTGGTCTGAAACTAGCCACTGAACTTGTTTCCACCTTAAAAGAGATGAACAAACTGAATTCATCGATTTATATAACTCATGTCAGACGTTAGACGTCAACAAACCTTGAAATTTAAAACCGACCCGGCTAACGCCCGGACAGAAGCTGCACCATCATCGGCGTAGGAGGCCGACACGGATTTGTCTGATAGACTGGTAGCTGCCGAGGCTGTCTCGCTACTCATACTGAACCTCTGGGTTGATGACACATCAGCCTGAACTTCCAATCTGCAAATAACTTGATCAGTTAACCCAAAAATACGTGTGACGACAAATGCAATACAGTTGATAATTACCTTTGCATGTTCGTCAGACCACTTGAGGCAATGCTTCCGGCGATGCTGGCACCAGCCAGAGCCACATTGCTGACGGATTCCCGATCGTTCTCCCTACCCAACCTTTCCAATTGACTACCACTGCCTAACGACAGAGATGCTTCGCCGATTGAAGGGTTGGCGCCGCGATGGCTGACAGTGTCCATGGAAACGGCATCTAAGAATATAAATTTTTAAGTCAGATTCACTTAAGATTATTTATATATCGTTGACTGAATGGAAAGCAAAGAAAAGGAGCGGGGGTCGTGTTTAAGGTACCTAATTCTTAGAAAGTCTTCAAGCACAGGGCCACGGTTTTTTACAGTTTAACATCTGAAATTGAAAACGGTAGAACCGTCAAAAGTTAATAGAGACCCCGGAACTGTCATCGAAAATGACATGGAACCCTAGTGTTGTACCTACCAGTGTTCCGGTTGTTCATTTCGTTTTCGTCGTCAAAATCAAACCGCACGCCTGTTCCAGAAGTAGAAACTCCACAACCACCTGAGCGACACAACGAGACTGGTACAACACCATAGACATAAAACAGAAGTATGGGAACTCCGACGCTGACGGCGATGCCTGCCAGGATAGGTGAAATTAAAATCTGAAATGAAATGTTGAATTTCATTATGTTCTGCTTAAGAATTGTCCAGCTGGAATTATTAGAGACTAAGAAATTGTAATAGTGACAATAACAAAAACAACAGGTCATTCAAAAAGATTGAAACACTAACACAAAAAACACCAATTTCGTAACAAAGGTCAACATTAACCATAATGCTCAAGCCATGTGTTTTCAATTTCCCGCCTTTCATAGTTCGACAGCGGTAGATGGCTGCTTTTGGAGTATTTATGAACCCCACTTCTGTGTCGCGCCTGCGCCAAAAGTACTTTGTGGCCCAGACCTTTCTCTCGCGTCGTCTGTGACGCGTCGAACAAATTTACTTGTATCGTACTTCTGAGATGTCACTGACGTGACGGGCACCCTGAAGCAATGCCGACACGAACCGACAGCGAGGACATCCTTCATGTGAGGGAACGTGTCATCAACGAGACCTCGCTCCGCAGTGTACTCGTTGAGTACCTCTCGAAAGAGAGGGGGGATGCCCAAGTGCAAATCACCTCCTACGAAGTGACTACAGGCAGTAAGGCCTCCGAGTGTATTCTTAGTGACATCGTCACTCTCACCGTACATAGTGGACAACGACCGAGGTCTACAGACTTTATTATCAAATTGCTATCGATGGACCCTTTCAGTCGGTACTTCGCAACTGAGGCAGCGTTCGACTTGAGAGAAGTCAAATTCTATGCAGACGTAACGAGACACACTTTGAAGTACAAAATGCAAGTATTTGTCTTTTGGGAGGGGAGAAGAGAAAAACAAAAGCACCATCATCTTATTACAACCACCAAGAAATTAAATTACAGTAGTAAATGTACTAGTATTAATGACGTATTTCAATATAACTCCTTGTTCATTTCAGTAAAAATTTTAACATATTAAAGGGATTATTTTAGGTAAGAGAGAAGACGCCTCTTGAGAAATACAACTTCCTCTTCCAACCAGAAAATGCATCAATCTCTTACCAACAATTGATGGCACGCGGCTTGGCCAACTGACCATATTATTGCAACGAAAACAGGAAATGGCAGACATCGTGGATTCCTTGAATAACATCAGGCCGAAGACACGATACCTGATAGAGGTTCTCCTGCGCCAGAGGGAGCCCATCTGTGTCATTACTCACACAGACTTTTGGAGCAACAATCTTTTATTTGCACGGGAAAATTGCGCCGTGCTAGACTGGCACATGGTCATTAATGGTAACCACAACACAGAATTGTTCATGACAATGAACAGATTTGTTGCATTGCAGGTGACCTGCAGCTAATGATCTGGCTTTACTTGTAATCAGTTCCTTGCTGAGGGATATTTGTCGAAGAGTCGACTGTTCTCTTGAACCACTATTGGAATCACTTGACTGGAAATGCTAAAAAACCCAACATGAATGTTTAGGAACAGCTCAACTACGGCAGAAATGACTTGATTGTCGATTTCAAGAGTTCGAAACTCTTGGCCTTGCTTCTTTGCATGGGCAGTACAGACATGGCCGTGAGGAAACCTTCTATCGAACAGAGACTACTGGACATGCTTTTAGATCTGCACGAGGACGGAGTTTTGTCTCCGGAATTTGTCAACAGTCTGTGATATATTGGGCAAAATTATCTTCTAAAAAATTTTGTTCAAAATAATTATTCATTTTATGTAAATTAAAGAACCCTGACGTGAATAGTTGGTATATCACTTTTAGTTCGGAAACCCTTCCAAACAAAAATTTAAGGATTTTCTTTTAAAGTCGACATTCGAAAAAAAGATATGATGACTCACCGATGCTGTGACACCTCCAGCAACCATCAGGTTTCTCTTGTGCTTATTCTCATTCTCATACCGACTGTAAAGCTTCCGACCGACCCAAACGGGTATACCTAAAAAATTAGAATTATTCGTCTGTTAGGAGAGGAATCCAAGCGATACATAACCCGTTAAATGACCTACCTATTATCATGGCAGGTATAGCAATACCAGCAACAAGCCCTATACCGACGGGCGCTCCGACTAATGTTCCTAATTGCCAGAGGATCTTCTTCTTCCTGGACCAAGGTTTCTTACCCCAGAAGGTACATCCGGACGGGCTGCAAAGCATACGGAGCACCCAATGCATTAAACCAACTCAGTGATTTTGACATAATCGACACAATCCCTCATTCGTAAACAAAAACATAGTCCTTGACAGAGAGGGTGGCGCTGCCTCCCATATTCTATCCGTCTTACACCACGTTTCCTACCTTAAATAATGGAGGTCACTAATCTCCTTCATGCACAGCCAGCAAAATTCTGCAGCGCAAACTGCGCAAGTCATGTGGTTGCAGGAACCATCATCCATCTTACCGATGAGAACCTGACACCTAGGGCAAGGCTTGATAACATCTCCTTTAAAAAAAGACGGGGATAATGCTGACTATAGTGCTCAGCTCTTCGAGAAATCAATGAAAATTGTTATTAGGTGTACTAACTGTGCTGAGAGTCCTGGCTGAAACTGACTGACGACGACCGTACGTTCAAAGATCTCTGTGCTCTGGCCGCGTTGCAGGTCTGATTAGGGTGCCACTCGGCTTTGCAGTGATAGCAAAAGTAGGAGTCGCATCCAGGTCGCTCGCAACGTATCTTCGGACAGCTGGCGCACCCGGTGGCTATTACTGCAAAACCACAGTCCGGTGCTGGACACCATCGAGTGTCCGGGTCAATGGCTAGAGCACGACGAAGTGTAAAATCCTCGTATTTCTCGTATTGAACTTTGTCATTTAGGATCATTCTTATATCTGAAAAAAAAAACAGAATATCGGTCAGGTCTACAATGAAATCTGTAAGTGAGGCTGCTGGAACTATATGTTTACCGTTAGGGTGCAAGGGTTCCGCGCATTCAGGACAGCACAAAAATACTCTTGACTCCGATATCTCTATCCGAAGATACTGCTGAAAGCAATTGTAGCAAGATTTATGAGGACATGTGCACAAATCCGGAAAATATTCAACGGGTAACTGAGTTAAACATAAAGGACATTCTTCAGTCTTGGAGCTCTGTAACAAGAAAAAGACGGTTCAACAAGTCGCCCAAGGGTGTCACAAGTGTAAGAAGTTTTAGTGGACCCTACTTTGCCTGGAGCCGACGTTCCCACGGAGACTTTGCTGGACGTCCTCTTGACAGTCTGCGTGCCTCCTATAGAGGTCACACTCATTTTAGACAGTTCGCCTTTTTCGACGTCCTTCGACTGATTGTCGGGTTTGTCTCCTATTAGAAATAAGTGTGAGTTTTAATTTTGTGCACCATTTGTAGTTAGACTGTTTCGGCCCGCGGATGTACCTGTTTGTTTCGACTTCAATGATCCAGGAACGGCCCGGTTAAGCCTTCGCATTACTAAAGGACTAGAATAAAGCAGTCTTCTGAGTGAGAACCTGTCGAGTCCTCGTTTCCGTTGGTTGACAGAGGTGGAACATGTCGAATGGCTGTCGGGTGCAGAGTCCCAAGATTTTTTCTTGTGCCGCTTTGTGTCGTCCATGGTGGTTACATGCGATAATTCATTGCCAATTATTCCCTAAAATAAAGCATCAATTACGTGCAAGCAGAAAACATGACATACATCAAAACAGATGAAAAACAAAGTGAATCTCATGTACAAATTAGTTTGTTAGTTAGTAGTTTACTGCCGTACTCATTGTCACTTTTTCAGACACGATTTGCTTTTATTTTCAAAAGTGTTACCTCACCATCAACAGCCTCCCCCTTTCCTAATCCCAATATGTAAACATATGCTTAGACACACAGGGACGATATGTGGTCACCTTTGTCTGCCTTTCTATAAATGACAAAAGCCTGAAAACAACTTTTCTCTTTTTACTTAATGACTTGTTTCAAAATGCGGCCACCTTGTCCTACGACTTTCGATTGAAGCAAACAAATTTTTTGGTACCTAAAATTATATTAATTAAATTAATAAAAAGTAAGTAATAAAGAAAAAACAAAACCAGGGTGTAGTGTTCAGGTGAAACACCCAGTGGTGCAAAGAGACTTCAGTTTAGGACGCGATAAATATCTGTTTAAATATCTAACACCTTCATTCCTAATTTTTTTAAATGAGTTTTGCCTAAGAGAAAGTCTTTCTCTTTTTTTAACATGGAACAACACTTGCCATCAGTCTGTGATGTGAAAGTGGTGTTTCATCTATTTCTTGAATTTCATGAATACATGAGTATAAAGTACACCACCTAACAAAAGTTATAAAGGATGTAAGTAAATATTAGAGGCAGTGAGAAGTACACCTATTCTGTGAAGAAGAAATACATTTATCTCCGGCTTAACCAATAAGATTAGCTCATATTTAATTAAAAACAAACTATTCGCACATGACTTGTCTGTGTCTTGTTGTACTTCTTGAAAGTAATGATTATTAGGGAATGGAAATAAATAAATAAAAATAGCTAGTTAAATAGTGATGGTTGGGTAGGCAGGTAGGCGCAAGAATACGGAATTAGCCATCAATCTGAATTCTACATACAAAGAACGAAACTGACCTGACATAGTAAAATATCCCACTTCCAACATTGGCCCTATTCCCTGGAAACTCATTAACCGTAACATCCGCAAAAGTTTGTTACGTCGCTCATTGTACTGTGACAGTGACACAGAAGTATCTTATGTACCTAGTTACTAATTTCAACCGGTATTATGTTTTCGACCACGTGTTATTTTTTACCAAAAAAGAATTTATACAAATATCATATTTAAGAAAGAATAAACTTAAAAAATTAAATAAATAGGTAGAATAAGTAATTAAAAACTACTGTAATAAGTGAATGTATCAGATAGAACAACTAGCGATGACTACAATAACAATAAATAAATATGCAAAAATTTTTCAGCTATGTATATTATTTTCTGATGATATTGTATGCGAAGTTTGAAAGTAACCATAAGTAACCGACAAGTGTAATGCTAAGCAGTATGACCCCGTCTGAACCTGCATTTCAGACGTGACACCAAGTGATCAACCAGCGGGAAGAGGGAAAAAAAACCGTTGGCTCTTACTCTGACAACTGACTATTAGTAATTTTAAATCAATATAATCGGCTCTTATTGTCATGGCATAGGCTATACAATCAAATGGTAATTTCAGCTAAAATCTCATGTAATCAGCCAAACTTGTTTCAGTTCAAGAGAGCCTATTAAAATCTGAACTGCCTAAGTGGGCATCAAATTACGTAAATATATATAGTGTCATCATATTCGGATATAAGTATGTCAATATTTTACAGGAAAAGCTCCAAACCATGAACCTAATTATAATAAATGTATGAACATATCCAGCAGCTTCTTATGAACGTCCTTTTTTTTAGAACCTTATTTTGGAAGCATGGTTCTGAACGTGCATGAAATATGGTATTAAAATAAAAACGAAAAACTATCCAAATGTTTTAATGGCATCGACAAACTGACCACAATACAGGATATTTTGTGGGGCCATGCTGTCGGACTTAATGGTTTGCCGGCTATCTGCGTAAGACATTAATTGTTAAGCAAAATATTGATTAAGAAACTCATAACCAACGAATTGCCCCAAAGAAGAAATATTTAGTTAAGAAATATTTAGGAAATAGTGACCGCTAACTCATTAACACTTCAGGGCTCACCAAACATCACCAACATAGCAGAAAAGAAAAGTGCATCAATAATCTACCAACAGTAAAGGAATAATAAAAAGAAAAACACGTTTTTTTTTACTGAATACCATTTTCTAGTACTTCTAACCCTTTAGAAGAATTATAATGAAAAAATCAACAGCGACGGCAGCTCCGAGCATGACCTACTTGTTCCTTTGTCAGCTCAAAACAACCAGTTCAAATTCATTGAAAATAAAAACAAAACAAAAATAAACAAAATTGTTAAGGTAAACACAAACTGTTCCTCGCACCAACAGGAGAATCCTTTTCAAGAAAAACTAAGAAACGGCAACAGTGGAAAGCATCCAGTATCCAAACATCCAACTCAATCCAATAATGGGAGATACAGAGCAACAATATCAGGAGTACGATCCAAAAGTTGGTGAGACGGGTTCATTAGCTACACCACAGGAAGATCCAGAGGAATTTAACGAATTCATCCAAAGTACAACGATGCTACTTCTTGAGAAAGCTATACCTGACAAACCAAAGAAACTGACATTGAAAAAAGCTGGTGAATGCCTGGGACTTCTCGGAAAAATATGGAACCTGTCAGAATATCCACCACTTAACCAACCGGACCAAAATATATGTAACAACGATGAGAGGCTAATGGACATGGAGGGGTATGTCGACGAGTACCAGTATCTTCATTTGCAGGCGGTTGACATGAACCTCACAGATGTGAGAGTACTACCCAAGTATTTTGTTTGGTTGCTCTCGGTCGACTTATCGGGTAAATAAAGGGGCCACTGAAACCCTTCGGCATTACCTTTCAATCATGAGCACCACTTCTGATTTGTCCAGGCAATCTGCTGACAAACGAGATGGCTTGTCCAGTGACAAGGCTTCCCAACATAGTAGCTCTTAGACTGAATCGGAACAAGTTCAGGGACCCATACTTGCCAGTGATGAAGCACCTGCAGTACCTGGGACTGAATTCCAACAAGATAACCTCACTCCATCGGATCTACCACCCAAACTTGGAAACACTTGATCTTAATTATAACCGAATCCCACAAATATGCGGAGGAGACTGTTGGAAACTCACCAAACTAACGGTAGGTCAAACCCGATGCTACAACAAAATGAAAAATCCGACTTCAAACGAATATGTAATTTGTGCCGCATGTAAGCAAAAGATACGGCTGAACGTATTTTTTTGAATTTGCATAACACTCAGATGAATAATCCGCAATGAGCGATAAACCTTGAAATCCATTCTTTGATTACTCTATTACTGATTATGAAATTTTTACGAGATGAAAAGTCAAAATACCTGTTAAATGGTCAACACACGTCACCAAGTAGTGGGTCTTCATAAATTATTAACAAAGCCTTTGGCACCAAACAGTACTTTACCGGACGTAACATCGGATACCCTTGATATCATTCTCAATTTGAAAACCTCAAGGTCCTATCCAGCGAGCAAATTTAAATTCAATGAGAGTTTGCCCATTGCCTACCACTTTTCGGGCTCTTTCAAATCTTGTTGGTTGCTGTAAATGAATACCAAAGACATGACATCAGAGTATTTGTGTTTCAGAAAGATAAGTTGCTTTAAGATCATGTTCTTAAGTTGAACTCTATGTTAATATAAGACGGATGTACAGAAGACAAAAAATCTAACAATGTACTGAGAAACCAATAAACCTCTAGAGCACAGGTTCTCTTTCAACAAAGGCAAACTCTTCTTTTTCAGCAATTAGAACTCCGTGGCAACCTTTTGCAATCGACTTTGGGCATAGAATACGCGAACTTGGTTAACCTCTATCTTGCCCAAAATCAAATAACTGAATTAAAAGGCATTGAAACATTAGTTAACCTGCAGAGGTGTCATCTGCGCGAAAACCCACTGTCCAATCTGTCGGGTTTTTCTCCCTCAAACTTCAATCTGAAATACTTGAATATTAGAAAGTGTCATATAAAGGCAGTCGAAGATGTTAAACCTCTCACGGTTCTTCCCGCACTGAGAGAACTCATCATTAAAGGAAACATTTTCAATCCGGAACCCGAAAACGGATTACCAGGTGAACCTGAAGACGTTGAAGATAACAAGGAATATGAAAATGAGGAAACAGATTCAAGACGCGAACCAGAGCAAGAAGAAGATGAAGAACTAAGAATTCAATTATTGCTTTATTTGCCGCAGTTAAAAAGAATAGACAAGAAACTTGTAACCAAACATGAGTTGGAAAGCATGAAAGAGATGAAGAACGAGATGGGTACCGAATAATACGAGTACCCGTTAGAGTGCGATGGTCCGGACACCATTCCCGTGTTAGCGCCTGCGGACATGGGTTAAACGCTTGGCCCTCAAACTAACGAAGCTCTAATGGGTCAGGAAATTTTTAAAAACGAGTATGTATTTACCAATTATGCCAATGAAGTAACCATTTTCGATTGAGAAACAGACCCCCGACCTTCGGACTTTGGTCCTATTCAGACAAATTCCTAATGAAAACTTGCATTCCTCTCGTTAACACAAAACAAACGAACACGGAAATAATCAAATATCATTTTCTGATTTCATTTTATTCCAACAGGACAGCCACATACCTAAACTACTTCTTCTAGATCATGAATAGCTCATTTGGCAGAAATTTGGCACAGTATCCATATATATAAATACACAATTTCTACAGATACGATTTGTATTTCATTTATAATTTTTCTTTCTCAATTTCACACGCGGTTATTAAGTTTAAATACTCCACTGAGGAGGACTCCATTGTTCAATAAGAAGAGGATGCACGTATCCTGTCCATTTCCCCAAGATTCCGGTTTGTTATATATGAATTTTCTTTCTTCCGTGAATCTGTAACCTGTCAAATACCATTATCCCGGTCACATAGGGAACAAAGAATATTACCCAAAAAAGGGGAGAATATAGCATTGTGCGTTCCTTCAAATGGGTCTTACCTTCCTAGACAAGTACAGCAACACAAAGCAAAACACTACCGAGATGAAAACCTGCATTTTTGTGACGCGGAGGCTTAGTGTAACATTATTTGCACAGGTTTTTTTCACGACATAACTAAAACTAAACTGCGCCTTTTATTGGTGAGCACGGCACTGATACCGCTCAAGGCTAGTTCCCTATAGGAAGAAACGCAGGAAACCTACTGAAAAATGGTCGGAACGCGCACATCTACGTGATTTCCCAAAACACAATAACCAAAACAAAAACACGTGACCTATCACACAGTAAGTATCAGTATTACTCTTGCGTAAGAGGTGGTGAGGGCGCGAGTATGTGTATTAAAAGAGAGATCGTGGTACGGAAAACAACAGAAATGACCTAAATGCATCGTAATACATAAACAAATAGACCTTGTGATCTGACATCCATCATGGTCACAAATGTCCGTCTCCGGGTGCAGCGGCGCTGTTTTATCGGTATACTACTTCACTTAGAGAGAAACTTAAGAATCACGAGTAAAGTCCTCTAAACTTAACTATCAAAAAGAAACGAAGTGTGATCTTCAATACACCTTCAATAAGCCACACACTAATTTGAAAAAATTAAAACTGACAATTTCTGAACTCAGAATAATAATCAACAGCACAAAGTTCGTCAATACCTACAAGATATGAAGCAAATATACGAAACACATGAATTCACATTTGAAATGAAAACTTAAACAATCAAGTAATATGTTGTTACACAGAAGACAAAAAAATGAGCTCCTACCAATTACATTCAAACTATGGACTACAAAACTTCTACATTAATGCCTGGTAACTTGACAAGTTTTTCTAAATATGTATGTTTAAAATAATTAATAATAATGTTAACTTTCACAAATGACAACAACAAATTTGCTTGTATCTATGCTACACTGAAAATTAAGACCTTTAATGTTAAAAGAGAGGAAAACAATGTTCATATTAAATAAGAATCACTATTAATGCAATGAAAATGTTAGGTAACGAAATAGTCCTTTTAAAAAATTAAAATATATTTCTGCTAATTGATTAATTAATCTTATGGCTGCATTTGGTATCAAATACACAATCACAAGAAAATTCAATGGTAATTTGACTTTCTTTGCTACAGTTTGCCTAAACTTAAGGATTTGTTACAATTTATGTCACTAAAATTTTGTCTTAGAAGTTGTCCAAAGTAACCTGCCAGTTATTATTTTTGACAGAAAAAGATATCTGAGTGAATGACATTATGAAGCTTATTATTTATACTATTGGCTTCTAATCTAGTATATTTATTAGTATAATTAAATTAAATAAATTTAAAATTTGAATACAAAGCTGGTACCCAAACATTTGAACTACTGTTACAACATAGTCAAAACTACCAAAGCTTGAAAACTACAATAATTGTAACAGAGTTATTAATTGATCTCATACCTCTTCCATTTTATTCAAATTTCTAGAGGCTAAATTAGCATCAGAAATTCAAATTAAGGTATAACTTCTGTAGAACTTTGCCAATCAGGTTGGGCCAAAGTATCCCTTTCAGTGTTGTTTCATTTGACAGATGGGTGACTATGTTATCAGCCATTTGGTTGCACTAATGCAGTATTGCTTTCTTGACTGCCCTATTGAAATGCAATTTACAATTAAATAAATGTAAACTTACATGAGTGTGAAAATACAAATGTGATTTCAATAATTAATTGATATTTTAAATTGTTACTAATAATATCTGGATTAAAAATTGGATGTGAAAAAATTGTAATTATAATATTACAATGCATAAAATAAATTTATGTAATTCAAGGAACAAACATACATTAACAAGAAAGTATTAATGCTTTTTATTAGAAAAACCTGCAGGTAGCAACACTTGTGGTATAGTAAATTTATTTCCTTCACAAAAATATTGACATACTGTTCAAATATTCAAATGAAAGATTGACTTTAATAACGGAACAATCAGTTTCCACTAAAAAAAAATGAATTTCACATAATAAAACAAAATTCAATTAATTCCTGAATCTTTCTGAATGCAAATTAAATGTAAAAATATACAAGCACAAGTATAACCTAACCACCACATTAAGGTTTAATTCAAATATAATTAAATAACTGAAATAAATATAACTAAATAAGAAAAGCACTGGAGTTTACAAAATCTTTTACAGAGCAGGACTCAGAGGTGAAGCCACACATTTCACAAGTCAAAATTTGTTGTCACAATTATAGTTTGTAAGATTTTCACATTATTTGGTAAGAGTTAAGAGAAACTAGCCCCTGAAATTGGCGTGTGATTTTTAAAAAGTTGAAGGCAAAGGATTCATTATTTTTCAAACCACTGACTCTCGTACGAGAACCATATGCTCTCGCACCAGGTGACACGTAACTGTCTCAATTACTTTTGTGTGAACATTAAACAAGTAAACTTAATGAATAAAACTCACGGAAGGCAAGTATTTGCAAAACCTGCGACGAAACGAAGGTAGCGTTCCACTGCAATCCACCGCAGTAAATCTCCACTGAAGAGGAACGAGGAACAACAGCAGGAAAAAACCTCAGGTGGTAATTCGAACAGCAATATGTCGGAAGGGTTTGAAACCTAGGCGTCGATACCTCTCTTCTTCGTTGTAGAATATCCTATATTACTTTATATTTTAACCTGTCGCGGTATAGCAGGCGAAAAAAGGAAACGTAATATAAAATGGAGCCGTTCGTTTGCAGCTCCAAGAGATTTTCACCACAGCTCTTCTTGCACGAATGTAATGCTTAGGGCGCGGAAGAACAGACAAAGACAGCAATTGGGAAGGTGCCAGAATCGGAAGGCAATGAAAAAATGTTTTCGAAAGCGCTGAACCAGTCGTTAATACAAAAAATTTACAAAAATAATAAACGTTCCATACAACCTACATCTATGTGCGATTAGAATGCTCGACTGACTGACTGTCGACTCGCGAACTGAGAGTTAGAGAGGGCAGTGAAATGAGCTCCAACGGCGGCGGTGGGAGGTGAATCGCGGAGGTATTCTAACCAAAATGGTATTCTGCTCGTTGCTTACTTAAGGCGGCACTTCTTCAGGAATTTGTAAATAATGTTCCGCAATTTCGACCGTTCTGCCGTGACCAAACGTTGAATTCCAAATTCATCAAGCATTAAATATAAATCGGTCTCGGCAAAGTCGGAAGCAAACCAGCTGAAGGGTAAAACATAATTATTAAACTTTAGTTTCCCCTAAACTCTTCTTGCACATTAACGCATACATACAACCTTAGGCCGTCGTTTCAATCCTGCTCTGTATGTTTTCGTGCCTTCCAAAAGGCTCTAACGCCTAATCTCTATCAAATATTAGTATCGAAAGAACGCATTACAGCAAGTACCCGAAGAGCCCGGCTAGCAAAATGTCAAAAACCAGTTTGACATTATTGATAAACGCCACATAAAAATTAAATTAATTACAGTTCCTACCATGGCTATTTATTCTAACGTGACTCACCAATAGGCAGAATAAAGTTTTAAAATGTGATATTATTTTTTAATTTATTTATGAATTCTACTATTTTTATCCATTCCAGGTGTGAAATTAATTCAAATTTACAAACATCACAATCACACTGAGCCATGGTTGTTGGTGAGCATCACTTTTCATTTTTCGTAAGGTAGTTTGTAGTTTAACATTTTTTTAACAATTAGCTTCAATTTTATCAGTTTTCATGTTTGGAGCAGATGTTACAATTTGTTAATGATATCAGTAAATCAGATCATACATGCACAGAATACATGAGATTTGCAGAAACTGATGGTCAAATTAGTCTTAGGATTTTTGCAGTTGTAACACTTATTCAAAAGGTATTCTCCTGCATTTATACAAATATTTCATTTCACCTTCATTGTAATAGCCAGTTCTTAGTCCTTTTCAGGTCAGTCTGATTGTCAGAAGAAATTTATTCATTACATGGCATTTTCTCCCAAATTATAAGTTTGTTTCTCCATTTTTATACAATACCAAAACAAATTTGAGTGAAATTACATTGGCAGGAAAAAGAGGTTTTTCACACTCAATAATGAGCTTTGACTTTGGAAGTTTAATATTTTTCTCTCTATTTGAGCCATTCTCTGGATCCACAAATTTATGATGTGTACAGAATTAGTTATTGTATACAAATGTTTTGAGTTTGAAAAACACAATAATAGTACTGAGTTACTGAGTTATACTCAAAATTTAGCAACATATTTTTAATGATAGAAGTATTGTTCAACAATAAAATATGTGATTTTAATTTTCTGTCTTAAATGAAGTAATAAGTATTCTTGTGATACTGTTACTTTAAATTAACTTACTGCCTTAAGAATCCATATATTTGATAATGTTTTTAACAAAGCACATGATTTCCTAGTATAAATATATCTTAAGTTGAAATATAAAAATAAAAAGAGAGAATAGAAAGACACTAAAAAATAATCATGTTTCAAGCAACTTATTTACTAAATGGTGAATAATAATTATAAAATCCTGACATGTGGCACCCGAAGAAACGCAAAAGCAGAAATTGTTTAATTACAATTAGATGAGGAATGTGTGCACCATCTGGCATTTCATTTCCTGGCAAACCTCCAATCAAGAAACTCAAAAATAGAAGAGCAGATCGTAGTGTAACGCAGGAATGGACAAGTATCAGACGATGAGGGGACCACAGCAGCACAACTCCGTACGAAGCCGCGATTCGTCTTCGACAACCGCGAGTGACCCCCGGGAAAAGATAAAGGACTGCTGCCGCAAGTTGGTGGCTTTTATGTGTACCCAGGTGGGCGTCGGCGGACTCATAGTGGGGTACGCCATAGTTGGGGCCTTCGGCTTCATTTCTATTGAGGTTGTTGACGAAAGTGAACAGGACAAATTTGTCAGAGACCTGATAGACTACGTAGCCGATGGTCTATGGGAGCTGACCGCATCGGAGAATGTATTCAATGAGACGACATGGAAAAGGGAATCCGGAAAATTACTCCTCGAATTCCAAAGGGAAATGGCCGACGCGATAAAACACGGATACGACGGCAGAACCAACAAGGATGTGTGGTCCTTTCCGGCCGCCCTCATGTTCTGCCTGTCTATCTTCACCATGATCGGTTACGGAAATATGACGCCAAAGACTCCTTTGGGAAAGGGCCTAACTGTTCTGTACGCTGCCTTTGGAATACCTCTTTACGTCTTATACTTTATGAACATGGGAAAAATCCTTGCCACAACATTCAGATGGCTCTATACTCGATTATACCTCTGCAGTACCGAAAGAAGATTGGTGGACCGCGATGGCAATGTGACACCCCAGCCTGCCCAAAGAGTCATTGTTCCTTCTACAGCATGCCTTTGGGTCATTGGAGGTTATGTCTTAACCGGGACAATCATGTTCGCCGAGTGGGAAAATTGGAATTACCTGGACTCTGTCTATTTTTGCATGACCAGTCTATGCAAAATCGGAATAGGTGACTTCGTGCCAGGTCAAAACATATCAGACTCTCGTGAAGGTAACCAAACCAAGCTGGTCATCAACTTCGTATACCTACTTCTGGGTATGGGTCTCATAGCTATGTGCTACAATCTTATGAGAGAAGAGGTTCGAGTGCGGGCCCGAGAATTGAAGTTGTTCTTCAAGAGGTGCTTGGATGATGTACAGTTGGAAACAGTAGATCGGTACACAGGGCGAAGAACGTGAAAACATATGTGGTGCTCATGTGGTGCTCATGTGGTGCTAGTGCCTGTTTGTGTTTACTATAAATATGTTAACATGTAGGCTTCACTCAATAAGAGATGTGTACTTGGTGCTGTTTGTGCAACGATACCAATCCAACTCAATGCAATTATAAAAACTGAGATTTTTTTTAAGACGATATCTAGAGGGAACACAATCACTGATGATCCATTCTTCTGTGAAGATATGTAGTAAGTTTGCAGGTGGTATTTGATCGTTGAAGATTAGGCTGTTACTGTAGCCAAGAATTACTATTAATAAGAACCCATTAGAGTGAATGTTTGGGCTGGTAGCTTAAGATGATGGTGTCTAAAAGCTGAGGTATACTTACTTACTACTATACTCACATACGCATTTAGGCATGTTTCGGTGTTGCAGTTAGTTTTTTCTTCATTGTAATGTAATGAATTGACATTGGGTTATAACTTTTTATCAACTTGAATATAATTTTGAGCCGATATTTAAATTTTCGAGGTGCGCTGAGAAAGCAGGGCACTAGAGGACTCTCAATTTCGTATCACAATGTTTTCGAAATTAATTCGTAATCACCTGTGAAGGTTGAATGCTAAGTGAATTTTGATAATAAACCACTATCATTTTCCGGTATATTTTGGAGGTAACAGGAGGACGGATATTGGAATGTTGAATTTGATTTTTGCTTACCTCCGATATCATGATTGTTTGTGTTGACCTTTTTGCTGTATTTTCTGTACGAATTACTGCTTGATTCTTGATTCCCTCTGCAGTGCACTTGAATTATATGGAACCTTAAGGCCTATATATAATGACATGCTCAGATTTTGGGTTCCTTACGCTAGGTTTATTTCTGTTGTCATCCTTTGTGATTGTGGCTTGACAGTGGTTGAATTCCCAGTGTTTCTGTCTCCAGTTCCCTTGACGCTTTACATATCAACATTAATAACTTTTTAATACATCCGTTACTTTTCTTTTTGTTTTTAGTTTGACTTTGTATAAACTAAGAAGGAAGTTTTCCTTCGGTAGATGTTCTCGAGGTTTTTCTCGGCGGGTCAATTTATATTTCTTAAAAAACATGAGGGACGGCGCCGAAAGTGTGGCGCTGAAGCTGAAGGGCGTTGTCGGCTACAAAGGACGACAGAATGATGTCATTTACTGCCACCCCTTAGAGAAATCAGAAAGAACGGCGGCTGTTGTCTACTTTGGAGGAGACATTCAGGTACGATGTACCTTTTACCATCTCCATCTTTCCATCTTATCTAGTTTCTACAAATGGGTTCTGCTTTATTATTTCAGAGATTTTCATCTTCTGGTTGTGCATTACGCATTGTTTCTCCTTTTTATAATGTTGTGTAGTTTTATTTGTATTTTGTTTCTCAATTCTTCACTTCGTCATTTTTGTGCTCTTTCATTGTGTTTCCCAACTTCCAACGGGGTAATAATTTCATCTGTCCTTTAGAAGAGAAAATAATTTTAAATAGCATTGAAATTTGTTTTAGGATTTTGGAGAAAATATGCAATCCTCCTTAGACAGGTCTAATAAGAAGGGTTCTTCCATCGACGAAGACAACAAAAACTGTTTAAAGTGGAATTTGGACTATGTCGCCAGCTTGCTGGGCTCATGTTTTCCAACGAGTCACATCATAGTAGTTAGACCAGCCAGGTGAGCGCAACACAAATTAGCCAATTAATGTGTCACTGCAAGTTCAAATGTGATAAATCAACAAAAGTCCACCCCCAATCGCTAATTTGACAAACAGTGTGGGCGGGAAACTTTTATTTTTCCACACTCACACCCACCAGTCATGGGTACACGAGATTTCCCAGAGGGGTTCAAGGCCAGATCGACCCGGTTATCAGTTCATGGAAAGTTTTAAATGATCAGAAGGTCCAAGAGAGTTGACAATGGACATAAGAATCAATATTTACTTAGGCTTTTAAATTAGAGGAATATTTTTCATTATTAGTTGCTACTACTTGTCATTTCTTTCAATATAACGTATTACCTTATTTCTCCAGTTGATGACTACATGTAATGTAAATTACATTATTTTTATGTACTGTATGTTTCACATTTCATGCTTAATAGTCTCAATTATTTTTTGCAGAATGGAGTTTAAAATGTTCAGCTGTTTCGACAATTTCGTTCCATCACATAATTGCGGAGTTCCTGAACATACACCGACACATTACGCTCTTCATCACTTGGAAGAACTGTTAAAATGCATATCGGACAGGGTACGAACGAAGAAGCGACCCTTAGAAGAATCACCACTGGAGGATGGAGAAATTGTTGGCGTAAGTTGACGCACAGAAGTATCAGAATACGTCTAATGTATTGCATACTTACACTATGGTACACATACAATCGGTCCAATATTCTTATTTGACTAATACATACTTCTCAATCTGAAAAAACAATGTAACGCCTCAGAATGACGTATAATTTATTACAAGTTTCTTTTCGGTTAAACTTCAATTTTTAGCAAGTGCAATTTTGTCTCACTTTCTTTTCCGAAAGGATAATTTTGTGGGACATTATTGCACTAATTTTGATAGATTGCATGATTCGAATCATTCAACTCATCCTTCAGCCTTACTTTGTTTGAATGTATTTTCATTTTTTAATTTACCCATTCTCTTTTCTGTACTCTTTATGTCTACTTCTACATTTTATTGGATGTATAATACCCTTATCAAAATTAAAAAACTTCCCAAAGGTCCAGTCTCGGATACAATTTTTTTAAAGTATTCTTTTCTTATTAGAGCCCAGAACAAACCGAGTGGTGGAGCCAAGACCTGGACCTGGACATGTGTAACTTAACTCTCATAGGATTCAGTAAGGGATGTGTAGTTCTGAACCAGTTTATTTATGAGTTCCACTATCTGAAGACGCTCACGCCCGACAACGAAATACTCGGCCGATTCGTCGACAGGATCACGGACATGTACTGGTTGGATGGGGGGCATCCCGGTCATAAAAATACGTGGATAACGTCCAGGTGCCTGCTAGAGACTTT
The DNA here is from genome assembly GCA_037055365.1 of Polyplax serrata. Classification (NCBI taxonomy): domain Eukaryota; kingdom Metazoa; phylum Arthropoda; class Insecta; order Psocodea; family Polyplacidae; genus Polyplax; species Polyplax serrata. Next base: position 16,171,956 of record JAWJWE010000036.1, on the reverse strand, counting down.
GTCTCGATTGGGTGAGTACACAGTACACAAATACAGAATATAAAATAGTTGTGTGCAGATTGTACCACTAATTTATTATTTTAGTAATGATTTTTAATAAGCAATGAATGTAACTATTAACCCTGTTTATGTTAGGTATCAAAATTCATGTCCATGTGACGCCTTACCAAGTACGGGACGAACGACGAGCCTGGATAGGTAACGAGCAAAAGCTCTTCTCGGAATTGCTGCGGGCCGCAGGAGCTGAAATCGACGAGTCGATGCACTTTGAGAACGACACGCCCACCCTGCAGAATCACTTTCAAGTGCTGACGGCCTTCTGCATGAACTGAACAACCGGAAACTATTACAGGTATTAGGTTTTCCTTTTACTGGTCCATTTAAATGTTGAAATTGTAAAACAGAAATAAAATGTTTAGTCCCTCCATGTTTGTATTCCAACTGCGTCCCTCTCAAACCCAAACTGCTGCCCGAACAGTCTCAACGCTGTTGTTCAACAGAAGATCGAATTAGTGTTCATCACTAAATTTTATTTTTGTTATTGTGTATCATTCTTACTTCGTTGTATTACAATCACTTTATGTATTATATTACGTTATATGATGATGCGTGTTGTTGATTTCTTTATTTTACTTTGGATGCGAGAGAGAAGATAACTATTACTCGTCATGATTGTTTACCTCACGCTTTGTTGTTAGTGCGTTAAAAAACAACTTTTTTGACACGTATGAGAGTGATGGTTTCACCTTTCCTGACCGCTTCATCAGCTGTTCGTAGGCTTATTTAATAAAGTGTACAACAGGATGCTGAAAATAAACCGTGATGATGAAAATTAGACTAACCAAGATGTTTACGATTATTAAGTAGGTGAATACGTCATCGTACATGTTTAAAGTTGAACTACAACAGCAACTATAAATAGTTTGAGGCAAGTCCCGGTCTGTCTTCGAGTTAACTTCGACACGCGATGGTCGCCACTTGGCGTTTTTGACGGATTTTCCTACGGTGGGTACCAACTAACGGAAAAGTACAGCTGCTCATATCGATGTTATTAGGTTGTTTATTGTGTTATGTTACTGCCCTAAAAATTTGTGTAAGTGCATTTCGAGAAAAAGTGTAAATGGACAAAATAATTGCTTACATAACATTCGTTCGACTCCTGCAGCAAAACTGTGAGGGCAACAATTTATTCAAGTAGAAGAATATACCTGTTTTTTAGGCTGTTTCGAATCAAATAATTTCTCTTGTTTGTAACGCAATGTTTCCTGAAGTGTTTTTACATCTCTCCTACAACTTCATATTCTCTTTTGCATTTACACAATATGCAGTACAATTCATAAAGGTGATTTTAACTGTATTTCCCATTTTGAACTCCATTCACAATTTACAGTTCCCTACTCTACCACATTAACATGTACCAATGTGTACCACCACATTGTTATTTTCTTTAAAATTCTAGTTTTATTCACGGACCAGGGTTGCCTTTTTAAATTAATGAAGTAAAAAGAGTTAACAATTTATTCTGAAACTCGAAATTCGTCGTGCACAAGAATTTGCCTGCAACTGAAATAGAAATATGACAGGTAATAAGAAAAGGCACATCAGTTGCAGGTATTAGAACATACGTTCTGTAGAGTATTCGAGTAATGTTGCAGTTTGTGAACTCAATTTAGTTTCAGTTTCAAATTTTCTGTATGTGCGAAACTTTAGGTGGCGACAAAATTCACGATAAATGTAACTAAAAGACCTACAGTTACCGGTTCGTGGACCACCATTGAACTACCGCAACCTTGTTGGTGGTCATGAAATGGTCTCTTATCCCCTACCACCAGAAGCTGAATTTCTCTCAATAACCGAGCAGTGTGATCATGACGTCTGAATTTCTGACCATCGTCTTGGAAGACATCCAATGTGGTTGGAACAATGTGAAGAGTGTGTACAGCGTGGCTTAACTTAACAGTACTTTTGAGACATTATTTTTCGATTAATTTAGAGTGTCAATCAATGGCGAAAAAAAACATACTTCCGTTAATCTGACAGGTGTTTTAGCAATACAAAACGGCAGTTGTGAACGTCAATGTACCCATTGGAGATACAGGCGACCAATGTGGTACAAAAAGTTGTACAAATGGATCATTGGAAATCAAAATGAAAACATGGGTGATATTTTTCAGGTATTCACATGTGGTTAGCAGTACAACTTAAATTCATCCGATAAATTCAACTTAATTTTCCTGAAAAATGGTTGAACTAAAGACTAATAGATCCTGGATAATAGGCATACTGATTGCCGTGAACTCTGCCTACTTTCTCTCAAAGGACAAAGGCAAACACGCGACTAACAAACTGGGCATCCTGGGTTTCGACATACCTGACGTTGTGTGCTTTTCCCCGTCAGAACTGGCCGTTCCCATAGAACAACTATCCTTTTCGACGGGTGTAATCCTCCTCATTTGTGCACTCAGTCATTTCCTCCGACAGGCCGTGGACCAATATGTGAGTGACTCTCTAATTAGAATCCTACTTCAGGAGGCCATCGCAGCAGCCGACCTCTGCGGATGTTGCTTTGAACTGATCATCGGTGAGTTTTCTCCTCCTTCTATATTACCCGATCTTATTGGAATTATTAGTGCATGGATTAGTTTTCAGAGGTTTCATGCAACCAATTAACTAATATATTTTCACTTGTGATTTTGAGGTAGTGGCTGACAATTATGGGGTTTGGATGTATGCCTTGTATCTTTTCCTTCTGACCATCTGGTGGGCCGTAGATTGGGGAGATGCAAATGCATGTCCTAACATTCAACTTGAACATGTAATATTGGGCAAACAGGATTCGCAAACGTCTTTGACAAAGATATGGGCTCAGCTTACAGGTGGAATATTCGTTTTTAGGTATAGTTGACGTAGTTAAAACTTTCTAAGTTATTTCAAACATAAAACAGTTCGATATTTAAAAATTCTTTGAGCTCGGATCAAGAAAGGCTAAAGAGTAATGGTCAGAACCCAAGCCTGTTTGGTAATAATCATTCGACATTCTTAAAATTAAACATATTTATTGTAGTGAACTACAAATAGAAAATACAAAATAAATACTTCAATTTTCTTAAGAATAAGATCAGGACCTTTCTGTTTAGTTCAGTTCTTAGAGTTTGACAGAAATTAGAATAGGAAAAATAAAGACCTAAAGGAGTATTTAGAGTACAGTAATAGCCCTCTGTGACTAGTGTGAAAATAAGAGGTCTCTAATTTTAAGAATAAAAAGGCCAAAGTGTTCAAAGGCGTTTCATCTATATAAGTGATTAAAAATTTAAGTGTTTAAAAAAAAGACTATTTTACGTAGAACTTGATTACGAAAAGTTTTAATGGGACAACGAATACCATCATTTTTATTTCAATGTTTATTTATTTGTAAAATACAATTTTAGCTTCCTGTTCGGAAACTTCCTGTCAATGCTCAAATATTATGTTTTTCCTAAAAAGTAATTTAAATAAATGAAACAAATAAAATAAAATTCAATTACAAATCTATCATTTAATGCGTAACAATAGACAATTGTAATTGAAAGGAAGAGTACTTTACGGGTACGAAACTGAAATATACTTTTTCAGGTTGATGCAATATATCTGGAGCCTTGAATTAATTGAGAACCATGAGAAACGAGCCTTAGAAGAGTGTACGGCCGACTTACAGGTATGATAAAGTACTAAAGAATTTACGTTATGGTGGCTATTTTGGTATGACGACTGAAGACTAGAAATTGTTATAAAAGGTGTCCATCTGGCACGGTTTCCTTGTCGAAGGAGGCGGTACTTTGCTCTGTCAACTAGTGTCTAAAATAATAGCAGAGGTGGAACCCAAATACGGCATAATCATAGAGTCCCTTATAGGAACAGCAGCGGTGGTAGCAGGTACGTACCTCGCATCGTACACTCAATGTAGGGTTCCTATTACAGAAAAATTCCATATTTCGCTTCAGCATTCGACCGAACAGGCGGCTACTTCAATCCAGCACTGGCCACCTCCCTTAAGTATGGATGCGAGGGCAACACACTGAAGGAACACATTGTCGTTTACTGGGTTGGTGGTTGCCTAGGCTCTGCCTTGTCAGTCGTCATTTACCACCGTACCCCTCTGCACTCCATTTTCAGTAAATTGTCTCACAAGAAAGAACCAGACGCAACGCAAGTAAATTCGTCGAAGGCAGAAATGGACTACAGCGGATTTTGGGACAAAGCCGACTGACCTGTCTGTGATAGTTTGGATGGTAGAATAACTGGCCTGCCAATTCTACAAATAATACCGTTTTCCATTACTCAAACTACCTCTAAATAGATATGTCACAAATAAACATCCCATGTGAGACTCACAACATTTGTGCTCCTTTTTTTTTTACTCACTCAATCTATTAAGCTCAGACTGTTGTACGAATTTCAGGAGACACGACCACCGAAGCTGAGGTTTAAAAGTTGCCCATTGGAGACTGTAATCCGTTAATTGACGTGTTCAGAGACCGAAACCGTGGTCCCTTCTGTTCGACCTCCAAATCACTATAGATAAATGGAAAATGTTGGAGTCTTCCCGTCGACCAAGCCTGATAAAAAGAAAAGTTCGTAACAGTCGCAGCTAAGCTATGTAATCAATAAACAGTCAATAGAAACTGAATGAAACATACAATGGTCAAGACAGCCCCTTCTTGAAAATTCTTTTGGAAGTTAATGGCAGAAGGCACCTCCCCAGCTAATCCATTTATGAAGCAACTGAAAACATTTCTTATAAATTACTGATACACTGAGGTAGGCTGTGACTTAATATGTAATTGGATATTAAGAACTCTGTCCACAAACCATGGAGATATTTTAAAAATCGTCTTAATCTCTGTCTTGAAGACAGCTATAACGCTACTTTCTTTAAACATAACAGCCAAATGATGGCCAGTGTTGTCCCAACACATGGAGGTGACCAAACCACCAATTCTTCCCTCATTTACACTAGCGTCAATTGGTGTCAAGTCAATTACAGGATTAGCATTGCTCAGATCATCTGACTGAAAAACTGAACCCACTGCATCAAAAGGTAGAGCATAGATGAGTGGTTCCTCTGTAGTTGCAAAGAGTATTACAGAACCACATGGACTCCAACAAGCTGTTTGAACTCGTCCAGAAACAACTGTCCATCTTTCCGGAATCCATTTTTCAGTTTTCCAAACTCTTAAAAAACAAAATTTTTTATGTTATAGCCAACCTTATAATATGCTGCTTACAAAATGTAATTCTTTGAGGTATTTTAATTGTGAGTGGTTAATTACCTAAATATTAATCCACCTGTAGCAGTGAACACTTTGGTAGAATCTGGAGACCATGTTACAAAGCTAACTCCTCCTCCTCCAACCCTCTTTAGAGGAACATATTTTTCCATTGAGACATCCCACAAATACATAGAAGTGTCAACAATTGAAGCTGTCAACAAGAGGTCTCCCCTTGGTGACCATTCAAGGCTTGTCACAGGCCTGTGTCCTGGCTGTCTTAAAACCTGACCACATGACATTGATGGTCTTGTGATAACAGAGTTGGGATCCACATTCCATACAATAACTCCCTCATCACACCCAACAGCTAACTCAGAGGCACAAAATGGACGCCAGGCCATACAGGACACAAATGACTGATTTTTGCATTTCAAAATTGGAATTAACTGTGAATTTATTGAATAAATTCTGATTGAATCATCCCAGGCTGCAATAGCAAGTTTTGTAGTGTGTGGATGCCATTGTATTGCTCTTATAGGACTAAGAGACCAATCTCGAGTTTGAGCCACAGCCAGTATGAGTCTATCATTGGAACCCTGGAATAAAAGCCCTTAAAATTAATTAGTTTAAACAAAAATTAATGTATTCATAGCAACTTGGGATATGTATCTTACCCTAAGATGTGGAGAAAATGCATTTTTAAGTTTACTTAGAGCATTTATTGCTTTAACTAAATGTTTTGCTACAAAAATAATCGAAGCAGGTGCTTCATCGGGCCTTAAATTGGCTGCTACTTCAATGGCATCTACAAAACCCCTCTCATACCAAGTGCTGATAATTCTTTTGTAAAATATATCCATGACAGGCATGAAAATTCTACTTGTTTCTTCTCTTAATGCTGGAGCATATTGTAGTAGTTCTCCTGTGATTAAAACTTTTGGATGATTTTTAACCTGCATTGAAGAATATATTGGGAGGTCGTTACAAAGAAAGAATGAATAGAGCATAGCTTTGGTTAATTGAACAATTTTTTCTCTGCAATTATGCTTACTGCAGAAGTATATTTTTCTAAGTTTGCTCCCTCGGCGTCACTCGAATGAATTCTGCCCTCCACCTCACAGAGCGTTAGCTTTCCCTGCATTGGTAAATATGGGAATTGGTCTAATGATGCCATTGTCCTAAATGAAATATTTTACTAAAATATAAAAAAATTACACCGCAACACAGGGTAGCATCCGTTACAATGCTTAAACCACAGAGTCAAACGTGACTCATGACTAGTAACAACTTTTGGCGGTCTCTCAATTTTTTCAAACTGATTTTCCACGCTAAGTTTCAAACAGTTAATATTTGTTTTTTAACGGAACGAAGGAAGAGTACATCACCATTATTTTCACTATGCTAAATCCCTCGATTCTACATTTATAAAGTTCAACTCGTCGCCGTTCAACTCTCCGTGGTTTGCTTTTTTTTAAATATGTCGCAACGATATGTAAACAATTTTGGGTAGCAATAAGTAAAAATTTTTCAAGTTGACACGGGAGGACCGTTTACAAAAAATAATGCATCTAAAGTACTGTTCAACATGACCAGTGTACTGTCCACCTTACTGCACCACAAAAGCGGAGTTAAGAATGGATTTTACATGGCAAAATACATACTTAACCTCAACTATTCACAATCACTTTACACCATACAGAGACCTTTTTCTACAGGGAATGTGTCTCGCCATGCGAAGCGAGACAATGAACTCGTCAAGTACGAAAAGCAACTACCCACCTTAATATATATTCAGAACCCTATAACTTGGATGATAAATAAAATCGACTTTAAAATGTTAAAAAGTGCCTGGGACCCAGAGTTTGACGAAAGCGAATTCAGACGTGGCTCAATCCAGGTATGTTCATTTCTTTGTTTTGCATTAATGCTAGGAAGTACAATTACTCAAAATGACGTTTCGCAGGCTGTCTCTGTCATTTGTACTTTAATATCAAGAAATATGTGGGAGAGTTTGAGAGGCCTCATCAGTAGACAAGCACTTGTGAGGTTACAACGAGATGTTGAAGTTAATTGGAGTGATGAACAAAGACAAAATATATTTATAGAGTCATCAGATGTGAGGCTGGCCCTCCCAAGAAAAGTGCATTTCCTGAGGATAGCAGGTACAATAAGTCTGGTGTGAATCCATAGCAGGTAATTATTAAAACTAATTTTTTTAAGCACCTTAATTTGAACTTCATTATTTAGAAAAGAAATTTGTTGATGTGGATATGATGTTTGTTGCCATGAGATTCAAAGATGTACCATCCACAGTAAAAAATGATTTGGTGCTAATTGAACTGGTGGCAAGATTTCACAGGAATTATACAACAGGGGAAATTCCAAACTGGACAGTAACACTATTTAAAGTCACAAGGTTTAATAATTCTGTGCCAAGTAAGTAGCAAAAATTTGTAATCACCTCCCTAATGTAAACAAGATACACCTGGAAAAAATTAAAAAATAAAATATACATATGAGCCTTTGGAATATGCCACCATCCAGATTCCAATATTCTTTTTCTCTTTCTGAGATAAAAACATTATAATTCTCATTGCAAATGGGAAAAGTGACAAATCAGGAATATAATAAATGTAAACAATTCCATCAATGGGAATTATCCAATAAATATAACATACTACATTGTTCAACTGTTCATATTTATATATTTTTTTTTAATTTCCACTGCTTCTTACACATTAAACTAGAATTAAACAAGTGTTTTAAAGCCTTGCAAAATTTGGCACTTCAATAATTTCATTCAAAATTTTGAACAACTAAAAAAATTAAAAACAAACATGTGAAGAAAAATTTGACCATATTAAAGTGGATCTTTTGTTGCACTTTTTTCTATAATTTGAAAACCAGAAACAAAAATTTTTGGTTGAACAAAAAAAAATTTATTAAGAAAAATTGATTTATATTCAGAGAAACTATCCCCTATGTTGCTACAGTCTAAACAATTAATACTCAATGTACGTACTTATTTTTTTATCTATTCACTTTTTAATCAGGCCAAATATTCATATATAGAATTTATTCACCCTATCAAATCACTCGAGTTTCGTTTTACTTGTGTTTTGCCTCGAGCAAGAAAAGGAGTCAGAGTATTAAAGTCGTATCCCTTTAAGATTTGCCTTGTACAACTTGAGAAGAGACTGTTCGTGTCGCAACAGAATGCATCGACTTAAAAGGAATAAAAAAGAACTTTTAACAGAAATGATCAGCAAGGATGACGTCCTGGACTTGTGAGTAAGGTAATTAATTCGGTTTTCTTCAAAATATTTTTACTGTCTGACCAAATTCATGGCCACGTATGGAAAAGATAGAAAGCCCGCAGTCATTTTACCAGTTTCTGGCCTTTCTTGGGACTATTCATCATTCTGTGCAAAACGTCACATCCTTAAATTAACCGTATGTTGGCCCGAAGTCACGTTTGCTCGTTAGTAAATAAAATTTTCCCGGTGTTTTCGATTTGGTACTCATCAAAATAAGACTTTGGATGATTTTTGTTGCTGGGAACCCACTAGCTAGAGTTGGAACACTTAACAATTTGTAACCTTGAATACTCGTGTAAAGAAAAACAACCGACATGGGTATGCCGGAAGCAGAGAAGAAATTAGTCTTGTGGGGAACTTGAAATTTAAAATCGTCTGCCGGGATGTTAAAATTGAGTATGGGGAGGGAGAATACACAAATAAATGGAAAGACATTAATTATGTCAACTTGTACTTTGCCTTTAGAGGGAAGAAAAAACAGTAGACATTATTTCAACGAGTAAACATATTTAACCAGCATTGTATTAAAGGATTAAAGACAAACTTAATATACGTGCAAGGAGGAATGCCCCATTGCATTTGGGAAAAGACGAAACGGAAATAGTTAAATATAAAACGAAAGCCAAAGAACTACTTAAATAAAGGGGTATAACAGATAAATAGGTATTACCAGTAAGGTACTCGTAAAGAGTACACCGATTTGTGAAAGCCTGGTAAAAAATAAAAAAAATCGGAAACGATGCATTCATGTTGTTGTAATGAACTTTTGGAAATGAAAATGCTTGTGGGACGTGGAAGACTACGATTGCTGAGGAGGGAGATCAAGCATGGGACTGAGTTAACACAGTACTTGCAGAAGTACCTGCCCCAGTATTTGATACACATTTTTCATGTCAATGTATCAATATTTTTAGTTAGGAACTTTTAGGCCGTCTTTACTTGCTTGAAAGGTTCAAGGCCTCCAGGTACTCCATGAAATGAGTATGGCCTTTTTTACTGAGAAAGATTTACCCAGCCGAATTCGAATCGAGTAATTAAAATAATAATAATAATTCATATTGACTAATATAATATTGACTATTGCAGATTAACTAGTTTTATATTAACTACTGTTATTAATAGTCGATAATTGAACCGGAAGTGTTGGGTTCAAATTCATTTGGTTCGAAATTACTTTTTTCAAATGTTTTCGATTTTATACCGAACAATAAAAGGTCGTTCACATTATTCTAACTTTGTGTTAAATTTGCACATCAAACCTGATTATTTTAATTTTGCCAGAGGTTTAGTCTTGGACCTGTGGATGCTCTGTTTGACTCTACATATATAAATATCATAGTCGACATTACATCCCTGTTAAACATCGTTTACACACATCCCTACAATAAGTTCTCTCTGATGTTTATTGTTGGTTGCTTACGGTTTTATCCTGTCTGCCGTTTTGGTTCCCATACTTTTTCTACTGGTATTTTGCAGGTGACTGTTGACAGTTATTTATTGTCTAACTTCTGTTTCCCTCAGTAAACTATGTATTGGTGGTATTCTTTTTGTTCCGTCGTATCAGTTCGCTCAAATTAATCCTAAAAATCTATTCTCTTTCTATTTATAACAATTCATTAAAATATTTCTTCAGATATTTTCGTTCTCTCTTTGGAGTATTGTGAAATTTCTGTTTCCATTTTCTGTTAACCGCTACAATTTGAATTTTCTAATGTTACTGTGCGCTATTAGTAAAGTCCCTAATGTAATCAGTGACTTCAGCCCACACCTGTCAGACGAGGATTCAAAGAAAAGTAGACGATTCTGACGAATTTTCCTGCTTGCAATTGACTCAAGGAGAAAAAGCGGTGGCATGGCCCTTCCTCTTCCGGTTGTTTCAAAACTGTTGCAATACACAATATTACTACAAAAGAGTTTCCTTTTCCCCAGTTTCCTTTTTCATTTCCTTCGATTCCTTTGTCTCTTTCCACTTGAAACCCAACTTTTCGGTTTTCACGTCTTTCTTACCAACTTTCTTCAGATCAGATTTCGTATCCTTTTTGTCCGTTTTACCATTGCTTGCTCCGTTTCCGTCGTCTTTTTTCTCCGTTTCTTTTTTGTTCTTCTTCTTGTCCATTTTGTCGGATTTCTTGTCTTTCTCTTGTGCTCCTATATCAGTTCCCGACTTGTCTAATTTGTCTTCCTTTCCCTTCTCTTGCTTGTGTTTGCCATCCTCCTTTTTCTTCTCCTCCTTCCCCGTCGATCGGAGGGACGATTTAAAGAATGATTTCGTGGTGGGCGTCGACTTTTTCCAATTCTTTTCACCTTCCGGCGGAGTCGCTTCGAGTTGCGTGACGATTTTCTGGGCACATCTGTTATTTAAATTGCAAAATGAGAAAATGGAATTCAAAAGGTCAAATGTTACAGTACCACTAATGCCGAACGATGTAGTTTTATTAAGCACAATCAATAAATAGTCATTTTATTTCTTATTGTTCTGGACAATAAGAAATTTTCTCCTGTACAACTTCTGTTTTTTTTCATCTTCTGTGTGATTATTACTGAATTATTTTACTCTTATGCTTTATTGCTTTAATGCTTGATTTTTTTTAAATATCTGAATAAGTTTTTTGAAATGAAATCACCAGGTTATTTATGTGTTATGTATAATTCTTGTGACTCGTATCGGGCGGTTTATACATGTACATACCGCGAAGACGAACACTCCTATGTATAAATATATGTAAAAAAATAGTTATATATGTATGTTATGTATGTAAAATACAAATTGGCATTATCATACCTGATTCTTGTGGACGACGACGTGGCCTTTCCCAACCTGTACTCCCTTTGAAATTCTATTATTGGTGCCAGCCTTGTGGGCTTCTCATTCTCCTCGTTCAATCGAGGCTCATTGTACTCTTGAATTCTCATCTAAGTGGAAAGTATAAAATTAATTTTATTGTAGATACGACTCAAGGAATATTCGTACTCTGATGTTATCGCTAATTTACTTTCATAGAATATTGCTGTGATTTTCTCAAGGACCCGATTGGCTGTCTCAACGGCACTCCCCGTCCTGCTGGCATGGAAGAATTTCTGGAACTCGTGCTTGAGTTTGTGGCAGAAGAAACGGAAGACATTCCTGTTAAACAGTATAACTTTTAAATGGATAATTCTATACATTAGTTGAATGCTGAATTGAAGTCAATCGAGGCATATCGTGACGATTCTTCAATTGTTGATTTTCCCAAGCTCTGACATAATAGAAATTATTTTTACGAATTTGTTTTCTTACAAGAAAATTATTATTGAACTTGTTAACTTGAACGACCTGTGGGTTGCTTTTGGAAAAGGATAAGAAAAACCAATAAGTCAGTTACGGAGTGTGGGGAAAACTGACTTGTTGCTTACGGGAAAAGGAGACATAAAATTAATAATAGAGAACCACTAAAAATTGAAACATAATTTTACGAATTAACGTAAAAGCTATGAAAAGTGATACCGTCATTACAACAGCTTGTCATAATATAACACCACCTACCGAATACTCAATAATATAGGCTTATTATTCAAAAAGTCGGAAAAAATAACACTTATTTTAAGGCATAATATTCATTGATTTGGAGAGACAACAATGAAACAACAAAATTGTTTACTAGTCCATAATTTTTTTACGTCTGCAACCAAAGAAATTCGCAAGTTTTACAACTGGTAATCATTTTTTTGTTTTAATACTTCAATTTGGGAATTCATTGGTGTTGTATTTGTTTGTTTTGAAGACCCAGTGACCCGAAAAGGCCTGACATTATTATGTATTGTAGGAAGAAAGAAAGAAATACAAAAATAAAAAAATTGTCCTTAACCTTCGTTTAAATTTTGTCGTCATTCTGATTGCGTAACTGAACTGCGGTATTTTGGTTTTTGGGGGTTTACTTTCAAGGGTAGTTTTACCTTAACCAATTGCTTCGTCGTTGTTATCAAAATTGTAGCATTCAAAACCTTGACTATTATGAATTGCGACAGGTACTTCAAATATTTTTAGGTTAACAGGCTCCAGGCTCTGTAGGACGAGGCTATCAAGTAATTTGACGTTTCCTCGAAGAACCTTGCTGCCGGAAAAAGAAAGCTAGAAGAATAGATGCAACTCACCTGACAGTGATGAGGACCCAGATGTCATTGAATACATGGAAGCCGAATTTGGAACATTTCTACTGGTCATCGAATACTGGGAAGCGGATGTCGGCACCCATGTCTTATCTGTCCAATGGTGCCTGGAAGAACCTGCACTCCATGATTTGGCAGATACGGAATAGGAAGAGGCGGACGAAGGCATCAGCCAAGACTTCGAGGAGGTGAGACCGCCATGTCCGGAGCTCTGCTTTAGCCTGAGTATCTTGGCACGGCAAATGACGCAACGGAGTGGCAAAAGACGTTGGGAGACGGCCATTTGGATTGTCTTGACGAAGCACTTGCGACAGACAACACGGTGACCGCAGGGTGAGGTCTGCATGGTGGCCTTGGCGTTGACACAAATGACGCACTAGAAAATCCAAATTGGGTCATGCATGTTCAGAAATATACACCCCACTAAGCACCCTTAAGGTGCGTCGGGTACCTGTAGTTTAGAGTAGACGTTACCTCGTCTTCCTGGGAAGTCGCCATCTCCGGCTCGTTCTCCTCCAGTTTGGCCAAAAGTTTGTCCTGGAAAAGAGAAGAGTATGATTGTTTTTTGTTATTAGTAAAACCTTGAACGGTATCTGACTACTTTACAATTGTTTATTATTATTGTTCGCGAACGAGTGTATTGGGCGAATTAGTCCATTTCGTTAACGGAACTCCGGTAGTACACAAGTGCGAGGGAAAATGGGGCTTTTAGCTCTGTTCGGTTTTGAAGTCGTCTCAATATGTTCTACCTTCAGCATATTCATAGGTGAGTTCGCATTGAGTTTTATTATTTTATATACTATTTAAAAGCAAACTCCTTTATGTATTAATATAAATATAGATTATACAATAGCAATGTACAAACAAGTTTGTTTGTGTTATTGCTATTAGGGGTTTTATTTCTACTTATACATACTCCTCGACTTTCACTTATTTGAGTTCATCGTTTTACAAAAAAATTTTGATTGGCATAAATAAAACGTTTAAATGCAAAATGTTTATCAATTATTATTTTTCATCAGTGTATTGGGAATAAGTCCAAGCTGATTGTCTACATTGATTTTGGTTCATAAAAACTGGTTCACAGATTAGCAGACAATTTTTAGACAACAAAACGAGACTAACAAAAGATATTCAAGTGTTAAAAAAAATTACTGCTAGTTACTTTTACATCTTCCTAACTTCATTTGCTTACTCAATGAGTGAACAATTTATGGGAAATGGTTTACGTAAGACAGAACTTCTTAGTAAGTAATATATATTTAGGGAAATATTTGGGTCACATTAAATACCAAAGGACAACGGAAGTTAGGTATTTTCAACAACATCGTGACAAGAAAAAGTAATACAGAAAGGTATAATCTAAAATATTCGCAATGGATAAATACTGTGACAATTATGTCAGCCATAATACATTATTACATATTATAGTTTCAAGCGAAAAAAATGAAAATTTTCACGTAGAAGAAGAGCAAATTCTTTTTGAATAAATGTAACGAAATAAAAAGAAATCAACTCGTCATACAATAAAATAGTGCTGTGCAACTACGTGTGGGTCAAACACCCCATTCCTCCACTCCAATTCCCCCACAATTCTGTGTTGTCTGGGCAGGCTCGTTGGTTGGTTTTTTTTTTTTTTTTGATGACAGAAATTTTCTGTTTGACGCAGGTGGCAACATCTACTCGTACCGGTACCTGCCAAAAGGAGACTGCAGAATGTGCTGTCCGATACAAAAGGATTTGGACATCACTTTCAATCTCTTCACAACGTAAACTTAACCATTTGTATTCATATAATCTGTAATGAAGCAACTTTCATAACCCTTTTCTTACACCTTTTCTTTTCTTTTTAAATTCTTCACTTCTTTCTTTCAGCGTTTTATTTTTGCATTGCTCATATGAAGCGTAACGTAGTACATCTGTTTCAGACGTTTACATTCACTTCACTACTTGGCTGCTCGTAGTTCATAGTTAAAATTTTTTTATTTTTCATTATATTTCTGTACAGTTACAATCGAAAATCTTCACATTTTTTTCTGATCATTCAGTACCACCTGATTATTTCTTATTTTTATTTTTCTTTCGTTGTAATGTATTGATGTTTAACTTGAAACCTGGCAATGTTTTGACTGAGAGTACTTTATGAAAACAGAAAAAATCCAACTCTGCCTCAGCAGCTGGTCATGGACGATGTTTGGTCCATCAGAAATTCACACTTTGACCCGTCCAAGCCCACCGTTTTCTACATCCACGGGTTCACAGAGAGGGCCATGGGACTGAGTGCCAGAACAGTAAAAAATGGTGGGCTATTGAATAATACTCAATCTATTCATTTAATATTTAAATTATTTATAATCATTGTAGATAATGATTGTTGAAGTTTTCGATTTCGACTGCATTGCACATTCATTAAATATTACTTGTAGCTTACTTGGAGAAGGGTAATGTGAATATGATCATCGTCGACTGGGGATCTCTTTGTTCGTTTCCTTACTATGCAGCAGCAGTCAAAAACACGAGAGTCGTTGGAAAGTACCTGGCAAGGTTTCTGACTTTCCTTCACAATTCCCAAATTATACCCATTTCGACTGTACACGTCATTGGATTCAGTCTAGGAGCTGAAGTGGCAGGCTTCACAGGCAAAGCTCTCGGGAAAAATGTCCTCCCGAGAATAACCGGTTAGTACGAATAAAACTTTAGATCAAGATTCGATACTGAGCAAATAAAATTTCTAAGGAGATATCTTGGTGGTTTCAGGTCTCGACCCCGCATTTCCGTTGTACATTTTCCAGGGAGATGTTGGACATTTGGCTAAAAGCGACGCAAAATTCGTCGATGTAATTCATACTGATGGTGGTGTCTTTGGCTTTCCAAATCCAATTGGACATGTTGATTTTTATCCAAATGGTGGAATTGCCCTCCAACCGGGTTGTAGGCTCAGTCAGCTAACGAAAAGAGGACATCCTGAGGAAGTTGGTAAGTTTCATTCAATGTTAAATTTAGCAATTCGAATTTTTATAAATTTACATGTTTTGTACTTTATTAGATGAGAAATGTTTTTAACGCTCCTATAACATGTATTAAAATCACGTCACGCTACTAATATTCTATAAAATTAAAAGAATACAAATTGTATCAAGGACATGGACTGAGTCCCGATACTTTGAGCAAAATAAATAATATTTTTCTGCAACAGTCGCATGCAGCCACAACAGAGCCTGGGCTTACTACGCCGAATCTGTGAACAACGAGTTTGCATTTCCGGCCTACAGCTGTGGCAGCTATGACAATTTCATGAAAAGAGAGTGCAACGAAACCACATTAGAACCGGCCTACATGGGGTACTTAGCCGATGCAAGGTAGCTAATATAAATACGGATGTGAAGTTTAAAAAAAGAATTATAACAAAATTAATTAAAAATATGACTAAACCATTTTCAGCCGTCATGGGAAGCACTACTTGGAAACAAACGATAGGCCACCTTTTGGAGTCAGCTACCTCAATCACTAGAGATACAACATTGATCTGGAATTATTTCTCAGATATAGTCTTCAAAATGATAATGAGAACAGTTGGAATATCAGTAGAAAATTTGATCCTCACATTGGTTTTATGATTCCCAAGTTATGAGTAAATGTGTGAAAACAACCTCGGCGAAATGTTGCAGTACAAAGTTACCAATTTATTTAATTTATATCGAGCGGTCGTGCTTTATTTATTTATTATACTATTTATTTTCCTACTTCTTTTCGTATTGAAGAACCTCAGATTTGCAAGTGTTGGTGCAAATGGTTATATAAAATTGGACTGGGCCAGCCTTCGTGACACGTCACAATTACAAATGTTATACTGAATGTTCTTTATGTATTAGTCAGATTTATAAGGCGACTTTTTAATAGAAAATATTATAATTCTTAATTAGTATTAAATTTTTTTATTAAACGTATGATTGCTTTTTAGGGGAAATTTGTTTTATTTCCCCTTTATGAATCACGGTCTCAACTTCCTTAATTTTTTAAGTTTTTGTCCTTCCCAAAGCATTGATTGAACTGTTGAATTCACTATAATTGAATTCGTAATAAATTGCACTCTGGTTTAATTATTCGTATTGTTTTGATTATGACTCAAATATAGAGAGGAACGTGAAAACTTGGTAGAATATGATTAGAATACAAGAGAAATTAAAACTGAAAAATAAGCAATGATTAAAAAAAAAGAAACCTAATTAACAAATAAGGAAAGGGTGGTGCGAAAAAAGTTGGGGTACGAAATCGGGGGAGTCAGTTACAGGTATACCGAAAGGTACGGATTTATCTAATTTCTGAGAAATAATAAAATAATTATGAAATTAGAATACACATAAGGACTGTGATGAAAGCCAGGAAGAGAGAAATTAATACATTAAAAAGGAAGAGAAAGGAGGTAAAACAAGAAGAAAAGACAAAATTAGTAAACAGGGAATGACAAAAACAATGAAGAAACAGGAATGATTATAAAAGGAGTAACAACTTAAAAAATAAAAGAAGGAAAAAGTAAAATGTCAAAACTGGGGGCAGCAAACATGCGGCAGTGTTGCTTACTACCCTTTGTTTACAAACATAAAAACATGTCCTAAAATTTCCATTTTTTTTATCCCGTCTTGTCTTTTTCATCCGCTTCAAATTCAGTAAAAAATTTTCGAGTGCTCAGACAATCTTAACAAAAATGTTTGGCAGGTTTATCGGTAGAGCCTCAAAATTTGCTGTCCGGCACAGGCACACGAAGCCGAACTCTCCAATTCCTTGCGACTATTCCAAGGTCGACAAGGTGACAATATGCGGTGCTTTGAACCCCCTGGGTCAGTACCTGGCCTTTTTACTCAAACGACAGGAAATAATCCGTGAAATTGCACTCTACGACGACTGCAACGTACGCGGACTTGCCCTGGACTTGGAGCACATGAACACAAAATGTAGGGTGAAGCCCAATAGCGGGGAGTGTGCTTTAAAAGACGCACTAAGGGTAAGAAGATGGTTCACTTGTTTGAACTAATTCGTAAGGGACCATAAACATATATATTTTTTTATATTGCATTCAGCATTCAGACATAATTGTCATCACAAATGGGTATGAATCCAACTTGGACGAGAGCGAAGAGGCCATCCGAAGGAATGCACAAATGATGTACAAATACGGCGTCAAAATAGCCAGCATATGCCCAGAAGCCTTCATTTGCATCATTACACCTCCTGTAAACATAATGGTTCCGCTGTTCTCTGAGGTTTGATCTTGGTTTCTTACAGTCTAGATCATAAATCGAGTTTAAGCCTATCAGATCCGTCGTTCCAGGTAATGAAGGTATGCAATGTTTATGATCCCAATAAAATATTTGGCGTCTGCTCCTTGATGGAGATGAGAGCGAATTCGATAGTCGCTGACTACCTGAACATAGACCCAGCCGCAGTGAGGGTGCCTATTGTTGGTGGCGTGTCGCCTACCACATGTGTGCCACTTTTGTCGCACGCTAAACCTTACGGGGAATTTTCTTACGTAAGTAAAATGATAATATACACTTTCTAAAAGATTTCTAACAGATTCTATAGAATTTCCTTCTAGTGCTTTACATGTCGCACACCACTACTGAGGGCGATCGCACCTCTTATTTATTCTTAATCGAAATAATAAAATTTCTTGGTACAGACCGAAATGCGACAGTTGATCAACACCATTTTCGAAGTTTCCGACGACTGCAAGAAGCTCCAAACGAATGCCCCTCTGTCAACGGCCTTTGCTCTCTCTCGCTTCATCCTGACCTTGTCTGCAGGGCTGTGTACCTGCGACTGTGCCATACAAACTGCCTTTATACGATCCAATGTGGTGGCTCAGGCAAGTAGCACAGATTCCACCAACTACCACTGATTCTCCTTCTATGACCTTGACTAATAATAGTTTGTTAAAACGACACATGAGTAAATGCCAGAAGTGAGGTCAACTGCCATCTTGGAGGAACAGCGGAAGTTGTAAAGGGAAATTTCATTATATTTTAGTTTAAGAGTGTAATATAAAGTAACTGTAATTTGTTGCGTGATATTATGTGCTAACAGTATGAGAACACCGCTTGGTGTCGATAATATAAGGTATGAAGCCTCAGACCCATCCTTTGAAGTACCAATTCTCAATTTGTTTTTTTGTCTACTGTTTACTTAGTTTTCATGAGAATGAAATTTATTAAAGTTAATAGAGTTGAAGGCAAACATAATTAGAATTGCTATCTTTACAATTCAACACTTATTTTGGTATTTTCCATTTTTTCATGGCATTCCAAAATTTCTTTCATATTTTGTTTTTTTTTCTTTAAGTTCTTTACGTCTATTTGTGTTTTCGCTGTATTTCGCATGCGTTTTTATATTTCTAGCAAAATTGTGTATTTTAATCTTTTTATTTGCAGGTTAAGTACTTCGCTAGTGAAATACAAATCGGAATCAAGGGTGCCGTTGCAAATATGGGTCTGCCCAAAGTTCACGATTACGAACTGGACATGTTGAGCCGGGCCCTTGTGTGCCTCGAAAACGATATTAACAAGGCATATTGCCTCTTCAACGATTTCCATAGGGCTGCTCGAGCAGATGAAATTGAAGATATCTGTCGCCCAACGAAACCTTTCATAATCAAAACGCCATGTCCGCCATGCCCTCCTTGCATTCCGACAGAAGTTTGCCAACCGAAGATACCAGAACATCCTTGTGCATCTACTGCCTCAGCCAAAAAGGCAAAGGACTCGAGAGCATGCTCATGCTCCAAGTAGAGTAGTATGTGATGAGTCACAAATTTTCTCTGCATCGCTTTTTTAAATTCGGTCTTCACTAGTTTTTTATTAATTTTTTCGAGCTGACGTTTGTACACTGTTATCTGTATATTAGTTATCTGCAAGTAGAAGTCTTCGGTTGTGTATCTCCACAGGATGTTCTTGACCGTACTTATTATTAGTTCAACATTCGACGTGTCAATAGAGTAGCACGGTGGTATGGTCCCACTATGTACTTCTTATTCTTCTTCACCTTAATCGTATTCTTTCCTCGTGCCCTTATAAAGTAGATCAGAATTACTAGGTTATCAGAAGGACAACTTTTGATTAGACAGAACGTTTTTTTCTTAGAATTGAAATGTTCTTGAGGTTTCACTTTCCAAAAACCAAATATGAGGTTAGCTTAATGTTTTACGAATGAGAAGTTAATATAAAACTATAATATAAAACAATCTTACTTGATAATTTACAAGTTTTTAATCGCTTTTTCAACACAACTTATATTTCAATGTGTAAGTTAATTCAACTTTTATACAACCGGCTGAAATCATTTGTGATCTGGAAATATAAATGTCACAATGCAAAAACTGCCAAAACATGGTTGTATTATCCTTTAAAGTAGGCAGACTTTGTAGAGGTTCTTACTCATACATCATTGAAAAAATATTAATTAATTATACATTTAATTGAAAAATAAAAAAAAACGTTACAGTTAAAATATAGTTGTTGGAGAACAATATCGATTCCAAAATTTTGGTACAAACTAAAAATTAAAGGCGAACGTAATAATTCTTGGTAGAATAATTAGTTTCGCACGCTTTACTTAGGTTTTCAATAGAGGAAGGGTGTAAAAAGAGTGAAATAAATAGCCGGGCAGTACTATTGAAGGATGCCAAACGCAAAAATGAAAAAATAAACAAAACTAAGATGGACAAGAAGATCTTTGAGACAAAGTGAAAGCAAAGAACATCACAAAAAGGCAATTTTAAGCAGGAACTTTGGGGGAAGCAAAACGAGTGAAATTGCCACAAAAAGGAAATTACCCCCAGGAATTGGGATGAATATGCTAAAAGAAGAAATTCAAAAAAGGAAAATCCAAACCAAGATGAGAAAAAAGTTCAAACTGTAAGCACAAAACACAAGGAAGTTGGGCTACCGAAGTGAAAACCTGATGTTGCCAGCGATCGATATGCCCCCAAAAGGTAAGGCCCCGAGAAATAGTGACCGGGGGCTCCTTCAAGCGGTGCTAAACCTCACAATCACAAGAATTATTTTCCCCCTTTCGATGTAAAGAACTGATCAATGGGGATTTTCTGAATGGGAGGTTGGGGTGGTGAAATTAATTTGGAGAGTAGTGCGACTGACGAGGGCCTTCGTTGTGACGTGCCCGTCATAAAACTATTCGTAATTGTTGGGTAACGGAGATGATGGCGTGATTTTAGTTAGAAAAAGTAGTAAAGGTTAGGAATACAAAAAGAGGGTTGTAAAGAACTAGAAAAGGAAGAAAGAAAAACTCGAAAGGAAAATGTCAAGTCATAGAAGACCCCAACATGGTGGGAAAGCACGCAAAAAGGGAAAACTACTAGAAACAAAACTCAAAGTTCATTGGGCTGCACACCTGAGGGCTTTCGGTCCGGCACGTTGAAGCAGTTCTACGAACGTATGACGTCATTGAGTACCTGATACCCATGCTAGTAGGAAATGATACTCACTATTTTGTGGTTGAGGTGGGCCAACTCTCTCTCTGTCACTTTTCTTCTGCTCTGCTCTTGCTGCTGTTGCTTGTATTGGTTGTACTTGTAGAATAAATACATGCCGGGCAGCGCCAAAATGACGAACGGCTTCATAAAAGCCGAACTCGTCAGGTTCCTCGGCATTGTTTTTTGTGTAATCTGGAGGAACCTGGCTAGTGAGTACCTTTCACCATACTGGACATTTCTTCTTTTTCACTCGTATCCTATGATTTCCAGCACTTTTTTCTTTCCACACTTAGTACTTCTCCTTCCTCGTTTGCCTAGTGTCAGTCTTCGGATTCTCTAGGATCATCGCCAAGCCCAAGTTACTCTGCCCTTTTCAGCCGTTCTGTCTCGTATTCCTTAATAAGCTGACCCTTCAAGGAGATTTCCTTTGGGTCTTCTGTCCTTCTTCTCAGGTCTTATTTGGCATGATTCACTTTTTTGAATAGTTCCACTGGTTTTTGCTTTTCTCTATTCTCTGATTCCTAATTCACAACTGAAAGAAAGTAAAAAATTGTTAAATATTGTTTTGCCTCAATTTGTAGTTGTAATGACGAAAGGATGTTTGATGGTGGCAGTGTGATAGATTCATTAAGAAAAGGTTAGAGTAGCTATTTGAGGTGATGAACTTGCGTTAAACAAAAACTATCCGTTGAATTTTAAAGAGTAATATGGCTTTTATTTTTATTGCATAAAACCCTTCGCTACTTCGAATTTCTCGCACTCTGAATGATGAGTGATTTTCTTGGTTGGATTTTATTATACTTTCTCACTCTGTCACATTCAACATCCAACTAAAACCTTAACGTTTCATGGTTGGTGTTTTTCTGAATTATTGGTGGTTCCTGCCGTGTTCTCTCGGTTTTTGGTTTTCCATCATTACCTATTAAACTTCTTGAATTACCAACTGTCAATTCTCTTTATATCTCATTTTTCACATCAAAATCCATCCACCTGTCTGGCTGGCTATTTGTTTATTTATATTTATTTCATTTATTTAAGTACTCAATCAATGCCAGTCTGGTTTATCACTTTTCGACAGCCTCTGTTTCGCTCACCTTAGTTCTTTCCTACCTTTGTTTTCGCCTCTGCTCAAGTTCTTCTGTGAACTCCTTCCATTTTCTCACACCTACTCTAACTGTTGAATTTTTTATATAGCCTCTTCACTTCTTTCCTCATTTACAATTCACATTGTTCATTCAGTTTTTTTTTACGTTTTTGCCAGGAAACCAGTAAACGTATTCTCATGTTCCGTCAAATTTCGTTTATCGGCTTATA
This sequence comes from Polyplax serrata, assembly GCA_037055365.1. Lineage (NCBI taxonomy): Eukaryota > Metazoa > Arthropoda > Insecta > Psocodea > Polyplacidae > Polyplax > Polyplax serrata. The sequence goes on along the minus strand of JAWJWE010000036.1, from coordinate 16,149,445 downwards.
TTTTTTTAACTTTGACCGCGTCAGACATTTTCATCCTTTTCCTTTCCTCGAGCTACTTCCTCTTACTTTTTTACTGCTTTACGAATTATCTTGTTTTCATAGATTTTTCGTAACATATTATACCCCTTTGAGATAATCAGCCTCAACTCAAAATTTGAATTCAAGTATTTTCAATTTTTTATTTTCTTTTAGTTACCTTTGGAAGCAAAAATTATCCTTCCGGAAGGTTAACCGTCATTCATAATTTGCAGTGTTTAATATACTATCAAATATACCAAAATATGACAGGCTTTCTTAGTCTTAGTCTTCGTATTCGTCATTTATTTTGTATGACTGGGGTACTATTTACTGTGGTACTGTGCTGATATTTAAATACGAGCAAAGTTGACCTGAATTTGCACGTAGGGAGCGAGGGGTTCCACAGCAATTCTGAAAACCTGCACCACTTCCTCTCGCCACCGTTTCAGGTAATCAATTGCTAATAAGAAGCAATAATAAGTAATAAAACTGTGATGCATTGAAAATAAGGTCTGAAGTTTAATGGTCATAGTACTGGGCGGCGATGGCTAAAACCAATAAATATTATCTGATTAATTGACTCTATTAAAGTTTAAACACAGGAAATCATTCGACAGAGAAATCAATTTCCCGTAGAAAAACTTATCATGTTAAATTATTTCTTCCTGAATGCCATCGTCTTTGTGTGATTCAGTGCAAGTACAATTAAACATTTAACTATTACTTTCCACTTGTTTTACTTTCAAAGAATTTCACTGTTTCATGAATGAGACCAAGAGCTTGAAAGAATATAATAGTTACAAAGTGTTGGACTGCTTTTTGAATGCACGCAATCAAATGAGCCTCAATCCTTGAGAAAAAAGAACTACAACACATAACAAAATCATCGAGCCCGTCGCCATATTAGAATAGTAAGGAAATGTAGAATGACACCTTGAGGAATGAAAAGTCTGAAAACAAGTTACGACAAGCATAATATTAGGTACTGAAACAATTAATTACAACTAAAAGTATAGGCAAAGTATTCATTGGATAATTTTCTGAGTGTTCAATTCTAAGGACTCAGATCGTGTTACTGTTGAACCCATTCCACCATCAAAAGTCACGTTTTCCTGTCAATTTGGAACCACTTAAAAACACCATAAATAACCGAAATAAAATTTTATCAAATATTCTAATATCTAAAACCAAACTTGGGATAAATTTAAAATTAAGGAAAATAGGCCAATTTTGGTAGTTTTTAGAAATTTAAATGTACGTGACCACTTCGGAAATAGGGCAGGTTCCTGTAGGTATAAGTATACCTGATTAACGGGGTAACGGTACAGTTCCTTCAAGTACTGAACCTGAGGTTGTTATGCCTGCTATCAGTCAAATTTGAATTGTAGGTCTTTGATGTCTTTAGTGTCGATATGAGAACAATTCTTATTCGAAGAGTTGTAAGATAAAGAAATACGGTGGACTGATAAGGCCAATAGACCTCCCCCCGTGTGGTTCCCGTATTAGACTGAAACCAACCTAAGCTTAGAGCGTCATGGCGACCTGCTGTAATCCAGTTTCTGAGAACCCTGGTTCAGGCTTATAAAAACTTCTTTCTTTTCTCTCCATGTGGTCGCCAGGGTAGAATAGGGCCAACCCTGGCTCTTCGTGTTCTAAAGGTCGACTAGTTTGTTGGGGTTCGTCCATGTTTTCCTGCGTACTGTGGAAAAGCAGTCAGAGGTCGGCCGCTGCCCTCATCAACCAGTTCCTTTAGGGGAAAGTACTGACGAAAGGGCATTTTGTCCAAAGGTGGTGGATGTGCCGGGGGTCGGTAAGAAGAAGTCCCTTCGAGTGAGTCTGGACACGGCAACTTCCTATGGTAGTCGCGAGCGATACCTTCCATTCTCTCATTTTCCTGGGTCAAAAAAGGTCGACAGACTTCAGTTGGAAACTTTAAAATTGTTATTCGTATTTCAAATGGTTTTTCCTGTTCAGATATATCAATTGGAGTCTCGTATTTAATTTTGACTTTTTCCTTTAATCATTTTTACATAGCACAAATATTTAGAGACGCGAAATCTTGTGGATTACTGTGCCCCACCAATTAGGAAGTGTATGAAATATAGTCAAACAATACCTGTTTTTTTATTAATATGATATTACTTTTCTTTTTACTACGAGACTGCAATTTGCTATTACATTTCCTTGTACTTTTTATCACAGATGTTGCAAAAGTTAGTATAATACCAATTGATGGCAAGTTTTATGGCAAAGTCAAAGTTCGGCAAAGAAAGTTTCAATGCCTCAAAGGATTACTACAACAACTGATTACTGAGAACCTGGTCCACAAGTGACACACAAAATTCACCTACTATTTGCCACATCGTCCATCACTATGGAAGATGAAAGTTATGAAAATCCAGTGAAATTTGGTTGCGCAAGACAATTCACATGACCGACTTTGTTTTTCTTTTTGCGGCTATTTTAAATCCAGGTGCCGGGCCTTATGTCATTCGGTTCGGTTGGGAAGGCAACCAGAAACCTGTTTTGTCGGTTGAACTGTTCCTATGGGGATTTTAAACAATTAATTGAATTTCTTCTGGCAATTCAGGTTGAACGGAGAGTTTTCACACTTTACGTTGCCGCGATACTCGCATGTTCCTCAGTTTAACATTCTGTTCCTATTTGCTTGTGCTCGTGTTGTTTTTTCTTCATCTTCATTCATTTTTATTGTGTACATATTTTTTTCTGGTAGCTACTACCTCTTTGCCACATTTGCAATTACGTTGGATGACTCTTCTTCCGTAAGCATTTAAACATGGCTCCTCCTCGAAGTTGAGCTGATTAATTAACCCAGTTTTATTTTCAATTCGTACCGTTTTTTCTTGGACAGTCTTGTACAAGACAAGTGACCGGCTTTCACGTTTTCCATCTTTTTATTTCGCCTTAAGTGGACATCTCGTTGGTTTCTGCCTATTTAATTTCTCCTCATTATTTATAAAATCATTAAAGCAAATATTTACTTAATCTTACATTTCAAATCGATCGTTCCTCTCTTAATTAAAGAGGATTTTGTTAGGTTTTTGCCCTCTTGGTGTAAACAACAAAGACTCGCGATGAAGAATTTATTTCATGACGAGGCTATCAAACTACACACGTAGAAGTTCAAATGTCACAATCTCATACTTATATTTAGGTTTAAACTAAATGTAATTTAAAATATAATTAAATTTCTTTTTTACAAGTGAAATTTTCAATTCAAATGTGTGAAAAGAGACTTGACTTTTAAAGTCCAAATTAGCCGAGCAGAGCAGCTAAGGGGAAAACACAAAATAAAATAAAAATGTAATGTATAAAATCTCAGGTTTTTAATGTATTCATAAAATATGAAACAATGATGTTCAACAAAATGAAAAAAGTACATAAAATGTAAAACACATAGAAAATGTTCTATAGGCCGAAGGAAACGGCATGAAATTTAAATTCTCATTTCGGACCAATTCAAGTCTCAAAACTAGGAGAAAAGGAAAAATATTAATAGTGCTGAAAGGTTTCTATTAGTTTCTAATATATTTCGTTCCATTAGTACAAAAGGGGCCTGAGGCTTTTTATTAATTTTTACATCTGTTGCTCTCAGGTGCTAATTGCCAGATGAGAGTGATACCAATTCTACCATTCCGTTAAGCAGAGTTTCTATCCCTGTACTTCTGCTACTGCTTGTGTACGAAACTTAACATGCTTTTTATACTTCTGAACATTCTACTTAGTTTGGTAACTTCCTTTCCTGCGTTATCTATTTTGACCAATGCACTTTTTTCTTTCTTTCTCGTCGTTATTTTCTTTGTCGTTTTCAACACTTCTTTCTTATTTCTTTGCAAATCGTTATCAAATCTATTGCCATACGCTTACGTTTTCTTCAATTCCATTTCTTTTCCCCCTTTTTATTCAATTTCCATTACTTTTCATCATTTTGAGTGTGACCTTCTTGTCATCGTCCAAAGGGTTTTAAATTTTGTTTGCTTTTGCTTAATTTATCTGGTTATTTATTTTTAAATGGGCACCTTTAATCATGAGATTCATGAGACTTGCCCATCTGCTATTTCACACCTATTTCGCACACCTTTATCCTTTTTTTATTTCCTCCTAGCTATCATTTCCCAAAACTAGTATTACCTAAGGGCAAACCATCAGTTTTAACATTCAACGAAACATAAAATTATCCATTGTTTTTCACATTTTACCTCTTACTCCACCCCTTCCACAATTGTTTAAAACAGCAAATATCAATGTAAAAAGGTAGGATAGATAAAGAGAGGGTGGAAAGCTGTCATGGTAATCAATATTCCTTGAGAGGTATGATAAGAAAGCTTTTAAAAACATTTTTCTTCTGTCTGCGGATGTATCGTTTTCACTCTCGTCCGAAGCAGAAAAAATTTTAAGGCCTTTTTAAGGTATTTATATTTTTAAGCTTATTTTTAAGGTAATAGATATACGTGATGGCCATTTTTTCAACTCCCCCCTTATACAATAAGCAGAAAACCGAAGGTCCTGAATGGGTGTTGGGCAGGCACTGTGGCAGGTTCAATTGCGTGGGATGCCTTAGAGGAAAGGTGGCCTCTGTAATGTTTGCCAGCCCCGAACTGTAAGCGTAAAGAGAAAGTGAAAATTGAACCGATTGATCGGTGTCCATTGATTACAATGAAAGTAAAGCAATTTTGCAAAAGGGAAATTAACCAGCGAAAGTTAAACTCTTTGAGCGAAAAAAAATGAGTGTACAACAAAGAGTGGGAATCTGCCATTGCGTACATTGTACATTTTGCTTTTTTAAAATGACAGTTTGCCGATAACCCTGAACATGAAAGAATACACCAAATTAAATTCAGAACACAATGCAAAAATGTCAAAGGTTTAAAAGAGGTTAAAACAGGTTTTGAACGATACTAAAATACTAGTGTTTCTAACGCAGTAGAATAATACTGGAATACTGGATAATACTGGAAAAATCTCAAGGAGATGATATATTTAGTCAATAAAACAAATGAATTGTAGTTTTAGTGAAAATCTTGTCGAAACGAGTATGACATATAATAAGCACATAAGCAAATATGAAATGTAAGTTAGTACGGTGCAATACAACCTAAAACAGAATAATGTGAATAGACAACAAGTAAATCATTCTTTCATTCAACCTGCACGTAAGAAGTAATTACATTGATCAGTTCATAAGAGAAGTCATTAATTAAATGCAATACAACAGGAGGAAATATACATGTATTGAAGCGGAGGAAACTCAACTATCAATGAGATATACAAAATTGTAAACTGATATTGAAAACCAGAACGTGGCGGAGAAAGAGAATTTTTCACGTTGCCAACATTCCAGTAAGAAAGAATTCAAAACCCTAGAGCTTTTTGGTAGTCAGCAATAAAATCAGTGTTGCCATGTCGTTGACTCTAACGCCCTTTTCATTTTGCAACCATGAAATTTGTCGCACTTCCGCACGTGGAGAGTCGACTTTTTGCACCGGTGCCCAAATTTCCACGCTGATGTTTGGCCTCAATTTCTTGTTATTCATTACTCCTAGTTAGGCGAGTTTTGTTTATTACAATTTTAACATCATTAAAGTCGCAGAAAAGGAGATAGAAATAAGGGTATAGCCAATGCGAATAAAATACAATATTTACAACCCCTTAATGTGATGTATTGAACTCAATTTTGACGCGTCGAAAGATTTTGAGTGAAATAATGATTTCCATGAGTGTTCCCCTTGAGGAATTCACGTGATAAGAAAAATAAATGTAAATAGTAATGATGGAGGTGGGTATGGATATATAGGTGCAAGAAATGCAAACAAATGCAATCACGAGACAGAAAACTCCAATAACTGGGTGTCCTAAGAAAAAATGTAAAATAACAGAGAAAGCAGAAAAAGAAATCAAATAAAATTTGTTTATTTAAAGAAGCTAGACGAAAAGAAAGGACTTGCAGGTCCTTCTTACGCCATTTGTATCAGATTTTCTGAAATCTCTACAAGATTGATATTTTTATTCACAGATTATCGATTACCCACTATTCTCGATCGATCCGAGAACTACGAATTATTTCGGGGCAGTTATCAAGGTCGAATAAATGTACTTTCACCATAGAAATTGAATCAAAAGAGAGGCGAAGATTTCAAACTAAGAGTGCCAAGTTAAAATTTTTTACGAGAGACAGGCTTAGAAAAATGTAAAGATGAATTGATCAAAAGAAAAGAACAGATGAAAAGAAAAGAGTCGATAGAATAATAAAATCGAAACAGGAAGATGAGTGGAAAAAGAAATAATAGAGGTAGACACGGGTTGGAGAAGGTGGCTAAGATGAAGATGATGATGAAAATAAAAGAATGAAAAGAGAATGTCCGCGTGCTTTCCGGTGGGCTGGTGGCTCGCAAATTAAAAATTTGATCATAAACGACGGCACGTGGTTATTTTTTTCTTCGTCTAAAATTTAAATTTGCCAATTTATTTTCTAATTTTACATTTATTTATTTCCAAAATTAACAAAAACTTATGTTCGATTATGTGACATTCAGTTATTCAACTTCCTTGTGCCCTGAATTCTGTCACTTTACTCATCTTTTTCTATTCTTTTTTGTTTCTTTTTCTGCACTGAAAGTTTCATTTTTTAGCCTCCGGTCTTTCCGATTTATTTTTAAGTCAACACATTTCACTCTTTTTGTTACCATGACGAGACGTTGTCAATGATTTCTTCATCTTCATTTCCTATTACCTATTCTTGATTTTTCCCAATTCTCATATGTTACTTTTTTAACCTTAATTTTACCAATCTCTTCTTACTCGTATTTTATTTTTTACTTGCTTCCCCTGGAATTTTCTTTGTGTTTCTGGTAAACACACAAACTCAACAACTGACCTCACCTCCTATCCTGTGGCATTTGAAAACTAATTTAGGTTTTGTTGGTTTAAAGTTTTCTTATTTTCTCTCAGTACATGTGAATGATTGGGTATTGAGTTTTCAGTTGTTGGAGCACATATTTATAAAATTAAATTTTTTACTATCCACCTGTGCGCCGCTAAGGAACAGTGGGTGTCTTTGAATATTATGTACCAGTAGTTTTGGAATTATTTTCGATTCCGCTATCAAATTCAGCTCCTCTTTTCATTCTTCTGCTTTTTTTATTTTATGTCATATGAGATAATTTAGCACTAATAAGGTTAATGATTACAAACCTTTAATTATAGTTAGTAAGTGTCACATTCTTCGTTTTATTTTTCTACGGTTATTTCTACGGTTCATGAGTTTTGTTGTTGTTGGCAGTTTCCTGCCCTACCCTTTGAAAATCAAATTACCTTTCTTTGTTTTTGTTTCACTTCTTCCGTCTTTTTTAATATTTTACTTCATTGAAGTTTTCTGTTTTATTTATTCTGTATTTCTATTTTCCTTTCAAAAATCTGGTTTTCTATTCTCCTAATCTAGTTGTTAAGTTAAATGCGCCCATGACTAATTAATAGTCATTATTATTCAACCCGTGTTTAAAATTTCTGCAAGATATTTTTTTTTGCTTATTCAGCGCTTGTCTTTTCCTAAAATTGCCTATAAAATTGCCTCTTGACTTTCAATAATTTTTATTGGTATCTTCAGGAGCATTCCTAATATTGTCACTTCAAAATTTTACTTTCCTCAGTCTATTTATTTTTATTAATTTTGTACCACTGAAACTCATTACGATCCTTTACATGCGGATATTTTATTTCCCGATTTATTTGACGTATCTTATCTTATGTGTACTTCGTCTTATTTATTTATCTTTTCATTAAGTGCTTCAAATTACGTAAAATCTGAAAATTTGTTCTTAACAGTTAAAATCTGCAACAACTGTTCGCACTTGTATCAAATTTTGCTCACTTCATTCAAGGAAATTCAGTTAGATGAATTACCTTTATTCAATTTTATGTTATTTTAGGCTACATAAGAACCTAACTAAAAAATTTTTTGTTAAATTGTAGACATTCATTGCACTAATTCATAAGGTTTTGGGTCGATGTAAAACTCATTGTTCACACAATGATATTGTTCTCGCATAAAATCATTGAGGAATTCTTTCCACTTTTCTCTGAATGTTGAAAACTCACCGTTCTTAGAATCAGAAAACGTCTCAGCAAATCCCGTATCTTGTCCTTTCTAAGGGACGTTGCGTTCGAGCGGTACGAAGTCGGAAACCAGTAAATATCCAGAACACTTCTACTGCTGCGATGCCAATCACCTTTCATTGTTTTTTCAACAGCATTTCCACGACTTTTCCCGATCTGACGTTTGAGGCACAGGCGTCCGCGAAACGTCGGATTCTCAACTGTAGCCACGTCCGTGACGCAGTCGGACTACGGTTGAGAGGGGGGCGCAGGCTCAGCAGCTTTGCACCCCCCAAGCGACCGTCAGCGAAGCCCCCGATCGAATCCTTCGGAACCGACTCGATCGATACCTTCCTCTTCGAAGCCCGCACATACGCAAGTTTACGATCAAGTGGAAGTGACGTCACAGCCTGAAGGGTACCCATGCCGGTGGGGGAGACTTGCGAAAATAGACAAGAGAACTTATTACTCAGTAGTATCACAGAAACGTACATAAATGTGTAGGGAACCATAATTAGACAGACTTAGATAATAATAGAAAAACAGCAGAAAATCACCGAAATACATAGAGACGTCTTCCAGGATTGAAGCAATCAAGAGGTCCGGTTCTTTGACGAAAAGACATTATTTTTTACGGGGGAAACAATCGGCACGAGTGGCTTTACACAACAACCAATAAGATTCTTCTTTTGGTTGAATGAGACCCAGCCATTTCATCAGGGTCAATTCTATCACCTGAGCGTTTCCCAGTAGTCATGTAAATTCATATTTAATTGTAAATATTAAAGACAGTCGCTAACTTCGTATGACATCATCGTCAAGTTACATTTTTTGTTTTTCTAATTGTATTTCCTTCTTTGTCCTCTTTTTGAACTTTCTTACAGTCTTCTTCCAGTGTTCTATTTTATTTATTATAATTTCTCTACGTTAACTTGATTTATTTTGATATTATTATCTGTCCCTCACATATAATTTTCATTGAAGTCCATTTGAATTTATGTTTCAACGGACTTTTTCAGAATTGTACTTTAAATTCTGTTGATTTGAAGAGACAATTTTTTCAGGAACTCTTCCTCACAGTGTCAAAATTTTGCTGGTATCATTAAACAGAAATTGGCATTACATCCTACTGTCCCCGTTCAGAAATTTCTTAAGGAGCTTAACCTTCGACCGGATGTTAAAAACTTTCATTGTTTCACAATTCTGTTGGGCAGCTGTCATATCACATTCCTATTTCATCTTATTAAATTCGTTTATTGAACGTGCAATTCCGGTCTTCCGCAAGTTAATTTTCAAAAGATACTTTGATGTGATTGTAACATAATATTAATTTGAAATGAATCTGAAAAAAAACCTGCGTTTTTACGGGTAGCATATTTGAAAAAAGTGTTTTTCTTACTCATGGTCGGTCTCTTGTTGATTCATTAAATAAAATGGTTAAATGCCACAGGAAATAATAATTAAGACACCATGCTCCATTCTAACCGGTAATAAGCCGCAACTTTTTACTTCAATGACTGTTAATTGTATTACTCTAATTATTTCTAGTAGTGGTACCGACTTTCTGACGAAATCTGGGAAACTCATATTTTATATTATGCTATGCTATTATTATTCATACTATATGTATTACTTATTCGCATACAATCCATTCCATATTCGGACAACCGAAGAAGGGAGATGAACAGAAATAATTCCTAGGACGGTTCTAAGGACAAACTAGTATTAAAAGGAAAAATAATATAAGAAAATAATCCATCCAATTGATTTGATTCACGGATCGATAGCTGAAAATCTAAAATCGGCCAAATTGGGTGATGGCACGTTCGCCATAAATCATTTCCGTTCGCGACGCCAGAATTGACTGTCCGGGGGCGGGGAGAGGGGAAAGGGACGGAAATCATGGCGGGCGTCAGAGAAAGAAAACCTTTTAAGAAGACCTTATCGTCAACAATGTCGCTTAAGAACTAAAAGACTAGTAAATAAAAAATGGGACGATAAAGGGAGCCAAAAAATGGAGCATGGCATTTTGTGCGGATTTCGTGACGTCGTCAGTGACGTCACCAATGACGGATTCACCTTTGAATCGATTACTCTTAGCGGGTTTTCCCGCTTTTTCCTCTTATTCCTTTCCTTAATATTCCTCAGGTTTTTTTGTTTTATTCAGCAAACAATTTCGGCTTACTTCAATTCCATTTGATGCCCCGATAACTAGGTTCACTTTTAATAGGTGGGTCCTCATCAACATCTCAAATCATGAACTTTCATTAGAGCCAGTATCAGTCATCCTCATTAGGTGTTCTTCACCTGGCATTGGAGCGTGAGCAGTTTATTTTCCCTTTCACTCTTACCACTGGTATCCCTTATCTTAACAATGGTAATCATCATGAACGTTGAAGCTTGACCGCCAAGAAAATTCTCAGACACCTCAACGGGGTCGGACCCAGCCCGCATCTTTCTACCAGACAATGTAAAATTACAAAGTCAGAACTTACATCTAAAAATTTAATATGGAACCATGAGTTAACAGAGCTCTCTGCCTTTTGATTCCAGGTAAATAAATTCAGGGTTTAGAAATTTAAGCTTTCACATTCAGACGATAATAGTATTATTGATGTCTTATTAGCATCAATCTTATTTAGTAATTGTAGCTCAAGTACTAAAGTTACAAAAATACAAAAAAGTAAGCAAACAGAGTATCAATGAATAAGTGCAAATGGGCAAATTACTGACAGAGAGAGAGAGAGGGAGAAAAGTTGAAATTAACATAATTCCGCTTTTCCGCATAATAGGCGTGAAGTCATTGGTCGACGCGATCTCCTTTGGCTTTTCGCGAAAGATTTCTGTTTAAAATTTTCAATTTTTGTAACGCTCTCTACTGCTGTACTTGAATAGTGTACTCACTACTCCTTACGGATGTTTAAATCAACGTTCCGTTTGTTCGCCTAAACTTCCTTTTCACTTTTTTATTGACCCTCATGCGATGTGAAGTCGAATGATTGCCATGTGAGGCCACAGCCTATGAATGTAGAAAGCAAACTTTTGTGCCTCTACATTGAAAGCCGAACATTTATAACTGTGGTGCATGTATTAGCACGCGAATGAGACATTACTAGGAGTGAAACCTCTTCAGGAAAATTAAACAATTTGGTGACGTAACAGGACTTCGTATTAAATTAATAAAGAAAATTTAAAGGGTACGGGAGTTACAATACAAAAGAAAAAGTGGAACCATTGAACAAAAAACAATGCATACTTATTTTAATAGAATTCGGGTTTCCGTAAAATTTAATCAATCACCGCAATCAAAAAAGATAAGTAATATTTTTACCTATATTAGGGTTATTAAATTCTGTTTTTTAGTTTATTAGTATAGTATATTAAAATACTATTTACTACAATATTTGGGTGCTATATTGTAGTTAGTGTATTGTCATAGTATGTTGTTATAAATATTAAAATTATTCAGAAGTATTAAACTGTCGTCATGTATGAAAAATATATAAAACAATAATATACAAAAAATGTAGCTAATTTTTATCTCTACGAAAATCAAAACTCATGAAGAACTAAACGGCGACCAGTAAGACAAAATTATATGTCACCAAAGCCACATTGAATAAGAAAATTAATATAATAATATTCATAATAACATAATTTAGTAATAAACCTACTAACCGACACATATTAGCACAGGAAATATAAAGCCATAAAAAGTAAAAGTTACAAATATGTATTTGTACATTTTGAAATTTTGGATGTAAATTATTCAATATAAAACAAATATCGTTATTGTATAAATACTTGAATCTGTATTTAATGTAACGAGGGTGTGAATTATGATTCCATAGAGTTTTTTACCGGTGTGCGAGAAATCCATAGAGTATGACACCCCACGTGGGGACCTTGGCGAGAAAGTCGGTTGAGCAAGTGAACCCGCTCGCGCTCGCCAGTTGACTTAGAAACGCGAACGCGTTCATTTGGAATGTTTTATTGAAGTGGAAATTTGATCGTTGTGTTTCAATGAGGTGATGAAAATTTAATTGTCAAACGGGCAATCAACTAATTTGGCAACAGACAATAATATCGTTTTCTGAACTGACTTTTGTCTTGTCTTTTTCTCAGACATGGTTAAATACGGATTCCAACATACGTTCGTGTATCGTGAATAGTGAAAGTGATATTAGGATGGTTGGTTTTTATATGAAATGAATACGAGAACAAGTACTCCCGTATTGTTTCTGCAATAGCAATAGCAATAAGGTAGAGCGACTATATCGGCATTAAAATTATTCAAAATTGAATTCAGGTAAAAGTAACAGTTTTCAAAATAGCAGCTAATTGAAAGCTCTTGTAACAGCTCTTCTTGTTCCTTTACATACCTGCTTCCAAAATTTGTTTTTGCGTTTACCTCATCTTAGGCAGAAATGCGACAATGAATAGGCATATCGAATAAATTAGTCTCAAGATGTAATCGAGACCAGCCGTCTCAGTTCGAAAATTCTGCACTTTTAATTTTGTCTCTCCTTCATCTTTTGCTTTGTTCAGTGCTATTATCGGTTTCCAGTGTAAATTTGCAAAAATGAGAGTAATCTGTTAATGATTAACTGACACTAATGGCGTCATTCATAATCGTGTGACAATGTTACCTATAATATTTTATCTTTGGTATTTGATTCAATTGTTGAGGGAGCGTAGTGACAGTTCACAAGTGAAGGTTTGTGGGACCTGCAGTTGCCCTAATGCTTGAATCGAGACTCAATTTCTCAAGTCTAACTATCTGTATGATCCATAATGAGCTTCAAGCTGACAATATATTTAGGTTTCTTCTCATCTTTCTTCCACTATTTTTTCCCGTTCTCTATTTGAATGGATTTTATTTTTAACACTTTTATTTCATCTGTTATTCTAGTTCCATCTTTCATGCTCACTTGTCTTTTACACTGTTACAAATGTACAATGATACAAATAATAAATGTACAAAAAAAACGGCTAAGTAAATGTAAAATTTGTTAAAGGTATGAAATGTTTATCAAGCAGAAAGTTAACATTTCTTTCATCGATTACGTCAATTGAATTCGATTCTTTTCGTCAGGTAAAATTAAAACTTGTGACGTTAGAAAAATCCGTTACTTCTATTTTCGGAGGACACACTGACTTGTACAAAATTACAAATTACAGACAGGAATAACCTACTAACCAATAGGCACAATTGAGTTTACTAATATGAATATAAAATTAAGCAAATAATCATGAATAAAAGCATGACTTATTGATATGATTAAATAAATTTTTCTTGGGTCCCATCTATTTAGTTCTTTCTGTACGTGTTAGATCTAATGCTGATGTAAATAATATACGACAGGTATTTTGATTGTTAAGAAGGAGTTCAACTAACGTTAAGAGGGCTGTTTTAGAATCCACGTGGAAAATAATGAGCCAAGAGGTTAATAGTATTGTCACCATTTAACTCAAAGAATAACCTACAAAACAAAGATACTTATTTTTATTAAATATTAAATTATGAAATAATTAAGTGAGCGAAGGACCACGTCCTTAACGACATCTTTCATAATTGTGTTAGATATACTTCATTCGTGGGTTCAAAAATTCAGCTATGTAATAAAACAAGTAAATTAACAGCCATTTTATTTCCATTTTCTGTTTGTCTATGCAATAATAGCTGTACTCAAGTCATTCATTTACTTTTACTTTCTTTTTATCATTCGATTACCTTCCTTTCCTCTTCCGACAATAATTGAGGCATTACGTTTTAACGGAATGTGTAGGAAACAAAATTCTTTTGTTTCAAAATACTTATTATTATCCTATGTCGATGATGATCCTATCAGATAACCGTGACCAATAGGAAGAGTGGCTATTAGTCAAACGGCTTTTACAGATTTGTTTGTAGTAGTGTTTTACTTTGGTTGTATCATCTGTGTATGAGACATCTGCTCTGATCATGAAAATATAAAAAGTTGAGCAAAAAGTTTCTTCTGGTGTTTACCAGCATTATATGATTTTGACAATTTTTTTTTAAATTTTCAACACTTTTATTATTCGCTATGTTTCTGGTTCAGGTGTTTCTATAGCATTTCTGTTTGCTGATTATTAGCCTAATTTTATCTAATTATTTCTATAATTTACACTTGTAACTCGTTTTAGTTTTACTCCTTGTTTCTATTTGTATCTTTTTTTAGATTTTTCCCATACCGTTCGTTACATTAATAAATTAATGTTAATTAAGCCGTTGTCGAACCATGACACACTTGGTCCCACTTTCTTTTTCACGTGCCTTATCTGTTACAGTCGCCATCTATGCATATTGAACTTATCATATTCGAGGAAGTTGACTACTTGCAATTGATAAGGGGAACTGGTTATAGGCAGAATTTAATTTTTTCTTTTGTCCCTAGTCTATTAGGACATGTGCTATTAAGCCCAATTGCATTGCTTTTGTTTCGTGAATTTAAGTTCATTTACTCTAGATACATAATTATTACTAGCTAACTCATTCTATTTTTATTTAAAAATGGTTAATTTATTTTTTCTTCACAAGTATAATTGTTCCATTTTCTTAAATTTACTTACAGTTACTTTCATGTCGCTATTCGTCACATTGACTGTTATTTTCGTTTATTTTCATTTACAGTAACATTCCCACAAAAACATTGCAATATACCATATAGTTCTCGGCCCAAAAATTAAAATCAGCCATTCTAATTTTACATTTTTTTTCTTTTTCAAGGTTGCAGGAAGAAGTTATTTGTCAAACAAAATGGTGGTCATGCCTGACTACCTGAAGATGTCTTCAAAGCAACAGGACAGCAAGCCTAGAATCATATCCGAAGTAAAAAAGAACTGCCTCAACAAACTGAAATTGAATTTTACGACTTCCCTGCAGGATTTCGGAAAGTCAAAATTCTCGGGTAAGGGAATTGGATTTCAGAAATCAATCAATTATTAATCATAATAACAATTATACAATTCTTGGATGTATGTGGGTTGCAATAAGATTATCGGTACAATGGGAATTTCAAATATTAATACAAAAAAAATTTCAATAATTTAACTTCAATATTATTAAACCAAGAAAATATAATAATATAATTTTGAATGTTTTTTACCACTATATTAAGAAAACACTCCCATACAAAACCTAGGAAACTTTTCGTTAAAAATATGAGAAATGTATAAATGGTAGGATGGTAGAACAACAAAGAAAATGAACAGGACAGCTGTACACACAAATAAACATGACCAATTCTTTTACTAAAAGTTTTTTTATTTGTTAACATCACAATTTTATTTATAAATAATTTGATCTCAAACAATGTCCTCCTTCATAAGGTTGTTAGCCTTCCATGACAAAACTTCTACTGATGTACACAGGCATCCTGAAACCTGGCTATTGCTAAAAGTTCAAAACCTGTTTATGAGACAATCCGACATGCATCAGCAGTCGCAAATTGCGAAAGTTTACATTGCATAAGCTCTTGACCCCCACACTCTCGATCCTGCAGTTAGCCGCCTTCCTGCGTGTTACTCGTTTGTTCCTGCCTTTGTTGTTATTCTTATTGTTGGTTTCTTGGTTTTATATTATTTATTAGTGTGGTTAATTTTTTATAATTAGTGAACAATCATGAGAAAAACTTTCTCTTTGCAATTTATCAATAAGGTAAACTTCAACTTTCGTATTCTTTCGTGTTCAGAAAACAGAAAAAACAAAGAATAAATAAATTAAATAAAATTGAGGCGGAAAAAAATAAAAAAAGCATGAAAGTGAGAAGTAGGAATGATAATGGACAATGTGTTTTATGCACATTCATTGATGTGCATAGTTGTTATATTGGCTTAAACGAAGAGATTTTGATTTAAATGATAGGGATGGTAAGTAGTTGATTGAACTGAAGCCTCATGAGGTCTTCTCTTTAGTAGTTGATGATCCCGAGTTTCTTGATGTAGAGATGTGGCTTGTTCATTCGGTTGGACGTCCAGTCGATTTCGGTACCTTGTGATGAAGTTGAGTTTGGAACCATGACGCGTCGGTTGTTCTTAGAGTTTTAGGTTGAAATCTTCATAAAATTTCTATATTGGAGTTGAGCCTCAGGGTTGAATGCCCTAAGTCCAGACAGTAAGAATAAAATAAAATAATGCAAATCCAGCCAAAACAACAAATTTTGTCACCCCATAAGCAATAATTTATAGAGACTAAAATTTGTGACTCCACAATACGAATTCTGGGTCTGCCACATTTTCACCTCTGACCGTCTTCATCAATTGTCCCCTTGTTCTTTATTTTCTTCCTTCTTAATTGTACAAATTAACTAGGACTTCATATTTCTTCATCTCCTTCCACGTGCTGCTGTTCGGCTAATATTTGTAGTTTTTTTTGGTCGAGTAAAAGTTTTCTTTTTCATTTCTTCTGTGAAACAACCGGTTTATCGTTATACCTTCTCAACACCGAGTGTTCCATTGCTGCTAACAGAATTGACACTACCGAACTGTAATGATTACGTCCGACAAGTTGTCACACAATATTTTAATTTTAATCCAATAAAGGCCATTCACGGTTTGAAAGTATCACATTTGGTCCCTGGGATATTACCATTCCAGTGTGGCCGAAGTCACGTTTTTACTTTCCCATACGTAGAACAGGTACTTCGATTCGACGAATATCAAAATTTGTTGCACCGAAACAAGTTCTGGGTTTTTCTCTTCTCTCTCAGAAATGCCCTGCCCTCTTCTCTTGGATTCGACTTGAGTCTGCCTTGTGTGGTTTGTTACGGACATCTACGTATAGTATTGCAAATTTACAAGGCGCTTTCTCAATCGATTGAATTGGGTCCGCCTCAGTGTCAATGTGCAAAGTCACCGTTCAATTAATACAAAAACCAGTTGATTTTATCTTTCAATATATCACCGTTAAAGAGTCTTCTACATGTCAGTCGTGAACCATTGATTTTCCAATTTTTCTAATTATTTCTAATATAATATTAATCGACTTACTCAAAGGTTTGACACTTTTTATGCTTTTCTTTTTCTTATCCTAGATTTTCTTACAGTCTTCTATTTCTTATATTAGTTGTATTGTTTTCTGTTCTTGTGCTGCCCTTCTTCTTATATCTTCTTATACCGTAAGATACAGCATACGTTTTAAAATATCACGATTACCTTCCCAGAATTTTTTACTACGTCTCGACTAGTTTTATTCATCATAAACTAATAATCATGATAAGAGGATCTGACCTTGTAGCAGACTTCCCTCTTCGCGTTGTAATGACAATTTAATTGCAGTAGTAATATAATTCGAAATAATTAAAGAAATGTATGCCCGTGGAAGTTCAGAATTTCTTATATTTTTTAAGATTATTGTTTAATTATGTTATAGAAGATGTGTTTTCATAGCAAACCAAGTGTTTGAAGTCTTGTTAAACATGTGAGATATGTGGGAAGGAGATAAGATTGCATACGGGTATTAGAATGGACAAAAGACGGTATGGTTAGAAAAAACGGTTGAGACGAAAAGGACAAGGAAATATTTAGGACATAAAGATTAGCACATGTACAAGGAATCCCACACTAATTAGTCCCAGCTCTCCTTTCATCGCCTTCCATATTTTAAGCGTCCGTTTTTGGCTTTAGTTGTTTGCAATTATCGCTTAAGAACTCTAACAACTGATGATGCAGCAGCTGGGAAAGCTGGCGAAACGTTTTTGAAGGGGGGGTAACCCCCTCCTGTTACCAAAACATGACACGGTGATATTTGACTTAAAAATAGCTTAATAAATATACATACAAAAATAGTGTAGGCCGCGAAAATTTAAATTCGATCATTGTACCTTTTCTGCTCTAAATTACGAGTTCAACAGCAATGTATTTCTATTTAACATTTTGTGACGTTTCTCTTGGTGGGTAATACATTGTAAAATTGTGTGCTGCTGAGTTTCAATATTATTTCTTATTGAATTACTACCGTGGAATGCAATTACCCTGTTGTTTTACATTCTCAAGATTTTCGCGTCACGGCAGCACAATCTTCTAAGGGGAATGTTGAAAAAACGTAATGACATTACTCTAATATGAAATGCGTAATTGTTGGTGCTACATAGCCGGATTTTCAACAAGTTTTTATTGGTTTTGTTTAGTAGCGGACAACTATTTGGAATTCAAACTAGAAGAATTCTAACGGTTTCCTCTGCGAAATGGCATTAATTCATTACATATGAAAACTATTTTCTTGTTTATTTCCTATTTCCTGTCTCCTTGTTAAATAATAGAAATTGTCTTAATTAACTATGGTGGCGGAAAACACGCAAAATTGTAAGTCCGTTAAGAGAACTCTTTAAACTTGTTCGTTTCCGCAAGGAAAAGTTCTCCGAATTTAGTATAAATTTCCACCTGACTTCAATTTACCTCTTTATTACTAATTTGTGCTCGTCCATTTGTCTATTGATTTTGACTTCCCCGTTGAACATTTCTCTCGTTATTTCGGTCTTTGATTACTTTTATAATTAATTACCAGTTTCCATTTATTGTATTTTTTATTTATTTCGCTTCTTTTATTCTTCTCCAGTTGGTACTAAATTAATAAATTTTTAATAAATGTTATTCGATGCACCAGAATTATTGTACTTGAAGTTCACTTTTATATTATTCCTAATACTAAACATTTAAACACACCGTTAATTTATTTTATATTAAACCATTTCGAAAAAAATTTTTATTTTTTTGGTTTACAATAAACTTATTAATTACGGAGTGGCGTAAAAAATTTATTTTTGTAACTTGTTAATATTATTATCTGTCATTATAACTGGTGAATTGAATGCGTATTAAAACTGTTTGTTCGCTAAGTCTACTTGTGTTTCGATGAAGGGATGTAATATGTTGGTGTTAACCACGGCTTAGCACTTTTAGTTTAGGAATGCCTAAACTATTTTTCTATTTCCTGTCAATAATCATTCGCTTTCAAAAATTAAAGAATGTGATTTCTAGAAACACATCACAACCGAATGATTAATTCTTAAGTTTCCCAATGAAAACTTTCTATTATAGCGGTCATTATTATTTATTGCTCCCCCCCCTCCCCATTATCACTTTTAATGGTAATGTCGTCACGGCCGTTTCACTTCGGACAAAACCTGGCTCGGTCAGATATGCCAGATCCAGTCAGGTGACCTTTTATTTAACACTAGGGACTTGTTACTTTATATTCTCTTTCGTCAAGTTTGTTCTAATGTTATATATATAATACATAGTTAAATTTTGAGTAAAAATAGTTAGAGAACCCAAAAGTTTTAACTAGGGTCTAACTGAAACCTTAAGACTTCGTTTACTTAACGATTGCTTCACTTTTGTTCGATTATTTATACATTTGCTTTCATTTCTACTTTCCTGTTCATCCAGGTATTGAAGTGAAAATTTTTTTTTCTCTCTCACAGGCTTGAGTAATAAGGTCCAAGACCAAATGTACAATAGTAAAAGAAAAAATGAATGAGAAAGAAGGCAGCAGTTTCCACTGCTATCGAAAATGACCATAACGGAAAGGTTAATGCGGTGAAAATAATTTCAATTTAATTTGTTAAATCACCCAAAACGAGTCGTAACGAGGGAACTGAGTAGAAAAAGAAAGTTTTTAGCTCAAACGAGTACTAGTTGGGGTTACTCGCATCTAGCAAACGCAAAGCAGAATGTTCTAAGACACTGAGGAGACAGACATCTAAGAGTAACAAAATGAAATTTTGTGATATACTGTCATATTGAATATTGATATTGTCATATTCCAAAACCGTCATAATTTTACCATTTCTCTGAAACTGAACTGAAATTTACTTCAAGGTCAGCTTTTGTGGAACAGGGAAACCTCGAATTGGGTTTTAACCATTGGAGAAGTTCGCCAAGGCAGCTTAATCATCCTGAACAAAGAATCGTTGATCGCCGAGCTGCGACTTCCATTGCGCGAAATGAACCTGCGCCCATGTAGTGGACCGCGGACGTTTTGTCTGGAAGAAGCCAAAGGACTTGGACTCCTTGTTTTTCAGGTATGTCAGATCACTGTACGTATTGCTTTCATGGTTGCCATCTGGCACGGTAGTAACCCATCGTTTTTCATTTGTTGAAATAAAACTCCATTTATTCAAAGATGGAATGATCGATTCTAGAATGTGAATCGGACAATATCCTTATGAAAGGGAATTACTGGTTAGGATTAAAGAGACGAAAACATTGGATGCCACAGTACACCTGCGAGACATTTGAAAAATCATAATATTTCGGTCCTTTTTAGTGGTTTTGCGCAGTGCCACTGGTGAATTGATAGTATGTGTAGAAAAAGTAACCGGGATTTAAAATTGTCTTACCTTTACGTTACCTAAAAGTAGGGTTCAAATGGTTTACCATATTTTTTCCTTAACTACATCTATGGGTACTTTTATTGTTACACATAACCAGGAGCCTTTCACATGCCATTGGATTATTCCATGTTGACTCATTTAGGAGTTTTATAACTTAACACTATTCTATTTACCGCTTGTTGGTAACTTTAAGTAAGGTTGTCAATCATTACGTTAAAACGCGGAATGTTTGTGTTTACACTTGGGTGAAGCCAGTTGATGTGACCGAGGTCTTTGTAAAAGAAGTCGTCATTATTTAGGGCATGCACTTGACTTTTATGTGGGCCTATATCTGTGTATGACTGGTCAAAGTGCCGAAGTGGTGTTTTCTTTCCCATACTACCACTTTTTGCATTTTACTTTTCTTACTTACTTACTTACTTACTTTCGCTGATCATTTCAGTTCTTCTTAGCATTTTTCCTTTCACATTATTTCAATTTCTATTTACCCACCTCTATATTGTTTTCGAATGTTGTTGTGCCTTTCGGTTTCAATTATTGTTAATAAGCAAAACATCTCTCAGACCGTACAAAATGTAATCTACTCACAAATTCGTGGGAAGTGCATCATTGTTTGGATACATTCGGACACCACAAAGGAAACTTTTATTTTTCTTTATCGCCCTTTCTTTTAATTAACTAATTCTACAAATTATTTTCAATTTCACAGCAACAAATTTACTTCGAAATCCTAGTGACCGGTTAACAATCATTCAGAGAGGAAATAAAGGAGAATACTTATTTAACAGAGTACCGTGTGATTAAGGCTGAAGATTTCTTTTATCAACGAATTATCTGTCCACATGTGACACTTGTAGTTACAATATCCGTAAACAAACCCGTAACGGTCTTAATATATAATAAAATGTGGCAGCAAAGGTCGCCACAAGTTTGGTATTAATATTCGGACATAGTATAAAGCATACTACGGAAAAGTGGGATCCAGGTCTTCCTTCCTCGCAACATATTTACTGTTCTCTTTGAATACGGCGCCTGTTACTGAGTGCTAGCCTGTCAATTATTGCTTGTGTTTGTCACATGTTTCATGTTTGTGTCTTCTATTGGTTTGTGCATTTCTCAAGGCTTATACGGTCATTATATATGCCTATGCCTAAATTGATAACGGACACAGGCGATTCACAAGAAAACGGAATAAACCGGACAGACCAGTAGCTAGCTTTTCTAAGAGTCTCTCTCTGCATTCGGAGTGATTATATTTTAGGTATCCTCTATTATCTATCCTGGTATTGTCTATGTCCATCATCATTCGTTCCTCGTTACCTGGCAAGGCTCTGAATTCATTAACCTGTAACTTCCTTTTTACCGTTTTATCACTCGCATTAAACTTCCTGTTATTCCCGAGGTATTGCACTCACTTTGTGTAAGTCATAGACTCTTTCCGCATTGATCTGAACTTTGATCATTTTAGTCGTCGACTGTATTTAGATTACTTAGAGCTGAGACATTCCTATGATTAGTTATTTTTAGATATTGTTTTAAATGGAATGTCGGGTAGTTTTATTTCAAAAATTGTAGTAATGTTATTTGATAATCCATTAATAATAGTGCACTGTGTAATCTAATAGCATTACCTAATTATTCTTAGTAATAATTAAATTGGTCAATTAAGTATAAATTCAGCATTCAACAAAGCGAACTTTTAAAAATCATAAGGAAAAATTTGTTACTCTCTCTTTTTCGTCACTCTGTTTGTTACTTTGACAAGATGCACTTGGAACTTTAACGCTTAATGAACTCTTACTAATGAAACAGTCCTGCGTCCCATCCGGTCATGTGTCTAGTAGGAAACAATAAAAAGTAAAAGTTAGTTTATTCGTATTAATTTGTGGACCATTAAAAGCTGGAGAGAACTTGTCTTTTCTCCCTTCAACTCGCCCGATCTACCTGTAGTCTTGAAAGTGGCACCTGACATTCTGCTTTTCGGGCCGAAGTTCACTTTCACATAAGTAAAGGGGGGGGTTTATGCGCCACTTGCCTATTCATAGGCTTGCTAAGTTATTTTCAATAATTCTGATAATTAAGTTCGTAATAAGAATATTTCACGTACGTTAACAAACTAATTTATTGTTGCACGAGGTCACCTGAATATGTAAATGGCTCAAAATTTGTAACGCTTTGTGCTCCGCCTGTAAACACAATTGTCAACTTTTAATTATTCGTGTGAGAAAGTACGTCTTGGTCTCCAGAGAAGGTAGCATGACAACATATTGCTATATGAAGGACAAATTAATAAATATAAAGTAGGTAAATATAATATCTTTTACAAATTAAGCATAAAACCGAGTTAATATGTACTACTGAACGAAAATTTTTAAAAGAGGCAACTGATAGTACGGTACCGCAACTAAACTAGTTTACAGTAACAACACATGATGGAGTTGGGAATAGTTTTCTCAAATTAAATAAAAGAAAGTTAAAAATGAATTTCAAAGTATGTTACTCACATTTATATAACATCTAAACATTTACATTCATCTTAACTATTTGCTGTTCTGTTTTTTCGACGAAATTGTAAAATAAGTAGTAATTTGAGTATTAGTTCAGGAAAATGTAATGGTAATACAGTGAATTTCATATTGAAAGATGAGTGATGAAATAGTCAAAATTTGTGTCGCGTAACGAACCACTCGATACCAAATTAATTTGGATGACTCAAATTCACTTTCGCTATGGTTGGTCATCAAAATATACTTGCCGTGTCTGCCGTTGTCGATGGGAACAAAATTAGGACATGGGAAGTTCTTTCAGGTTTTCTGCGTTTTCTCAAAATCCTCGGAATACCCAGTCATTCGTTTCAAAGTACCCGTGGACTCATACCAATTTAATCCGACTTCTCCTTTATTGAATGACTCACTGGGTTGCGTCACTTTTCTCTGAAATTCACAATTTTATTGTCTTTTATTTAACTTTATGTATGGTTATTTATATATTTCTCCGTTTGGTTTGCGTATTCCTTTAAAATTCTTTCTTTTCTCCATTTTGCACCTCCTGCGCTCACAATTCATTTTTTCCGTCACATAATAATTTTTTTGTTCATAACATACTACTCAACTGCCTTGTCTGTAAGCCGGTGCGGGTACGGGTACGGGTACGCTCCACGACTCTAACAAATTATAATTTTGGCCAATTTAACGGGTTCGAAATCCAGTTGTTTCACATGTGCCCCGTGTGGTTGCCGAGTTAGAATAAAACCAACCTATGCACAGGGTGTTGTAAGAGACGACTAAAAGTCAAAAATCAAAAGTCAAAGTGGGTACAATGTGGTTGCCGGGCCGTAGAATTCAACCACCCACCCACCCCCTCCGACACTGGGTGTCGTAAAAGGTAACCGGTGAATCGACGGAGGCAGGGGTGCAAGGATGTTGGGGTTCTTTTATAAAAAAGGTTATTTCACATGTACGCCACATTACAAGTAACAGATTTGATGATTAATATTTCAAGTAAACCACAACATTTATGTAATTAAACGACAATAAAACTCGAGTACTAAACGGTCTTTTATGATTTGCCCTACCTTGTCACGGCTAAGAATACGTGGTCACACGCTTTGCTTTTGCTTTTTAACACGCTAATGATTGCTTTTAACGATCACACAGACATTGCAAAACCATACTTACCGGTGCTCTACCACATACGATATTCTTCTTCGCAAGAATAATTTTTTGACCTTTTTTGACCACGAAAGGAGACCCCGCCAAACCCTCAAATAGTTAGTGACCGTAAATGCCGAACTACAATTTGGGCTTTGCTGGTGACATAATTCCTTTCCGCATGACTTAAAATGGCCTGACCACGTGGACCAATTCACCTAAGGCTGCTCGAACTTTTTATTTCGAAATTGACATTCACTAGAATTAGGATGTACAATGAAGGACAATAGTTCGCTTTTAGTTTGGGAGGGGCCTTATTAAAAGAAATAAATTCAGCTATTTTTGATATAAATATAAATGAAGAAGGTAATGTTTGGTAAAATAAAGTAACAAAAAATATATTAGGCTAAGGAGTTTTGTAACTGATACGTATTTTTAAGAAATATAAGATTATGGAGTTAAAAGATTTCATGTGGTTTGTAGTGTTTAATTTCGGACTGAATTTTTTGTCGAGTTAGTCGACAGAAAAATAATTTTGTTTTCTTTTATGATGCAGGCGCCTACCGATGAAGAATACGAGAAATGGGTAAGAATTTTAGCCGTTGAATTGATCCGTCAAACTCCTCTGCAGAACGTCCGTTTCTTAGACATCTTAAGCATAATTCGTCATAAGGAAACATCTGATGGAGAGTGCCTACGGCGAGGCAGAAGCGCCGAGTGCATGATACAACCCCAGGAAAAACCATGGGCCACATGCCCTAGTCCTAGCAGAAAAGAATACCCCGGCGATTTGATGAAGAAACCAGAAATAGTTGGTGAAATCAGGAAAATGAAAGTTTGCGGGCAGAACTCACTTCCTACGGTGACGGAAATTCAAAATAAATGGGAAACGAACTGGATGAGAACTCAGTCGATGAACAACCTGGCGAGTCCGGTCTCAGACGAGTCAGGTATCAGTTCCGGTGACGAAATACCCGCCGAATCCTCTTCCTTTTCGATATCACGAGACGTGGACGATTTTTCCTTTTTGTCTGTTCGTGAGAGGAAAAAGTTTTTTGAATCTTTGAACGTGGCTGACGAGCAAGGACTAAAATGGACGAGCGAACCTTTGCCGCTTTCCCGTAGCAACAGCATTGGAAACCTGAAAATCTCTTTTTGGCAGGACAAAAATAAATTGAGAAAGCGGAAGCGGACAAAGTCGCTGCACGATCTGCACAAAACGCCCGTCAGGGAAATCTGCCAGTTGTTCGAGTCGCGAGATGCAGGTGTAAGAAAGGGGGAAACGGAAGTAGAGGCAGAACCAGAAGAGGAGGTGACGAATAACGCGATTGTAGTGCTGACAGAAAGGCGACTTCAAAGAGGCGAGAGGAAGCTGGAAAAATTGAGAAATCAAATTACTGAAGTAGAAGAAAGCATTGCAGCCATTTCGGCTGATCTGAAAGCTGTCAAGTGGAAGAATCTGACGGGGTAGGTACCAAGTACTCAGTATATTTTATTTATTGTTCCTTTTACATTCTCTAAAATTTTGTTTTCTCATGTTTTGATTTATTCTCTCAATTTCACGCTCTCTTTCTATCCATACTTTACTATCAATTTTCTATTCTATTCTAATTCTTTCTATTTCTCTTTTTTTACTTCTACTTTTTCTTCGTTTGAACCAGTTACTGGTTGAC
The DNA here is from genome assembly GCA_037055365.1 of Polyplax serrata. Classification (NCBI taxonomy): domain Eukaryota; kingdom Metazoa; phylum Arthropoda; class Insecta; order Psocodea; family Polyplacidae; genus Polyplax; species Polyplax serrata. The sequence continues at coordinate 16,123,633 of JAWJWE010000036.1, read as the reverse complement.
TTGTAATAAATGTTACTCAATTTCCAGACAAAAAGGTTTAGACCTTCACTTGGCCCTACACAGAAGACTGGATGATGAAAGGTGTCGTCTAGAGAGACTCATGGAAGAAGCGACTAGAATCATAAAAGGCAACCAAAGAGTAATTTTAAAGTTGGAAAGATCCAATGAGAAATCCCCAAGAACAGTTTAATAAGCTTAACGATAACCAAATAAAATTTGGGGCTTTATTTATATTATTCTTGTACCTGTACCTGATTTATGTATATATTAATAAACCTTTGGTAAGATTATGTTTTTTCATTGACTCTTTTCAATTTTGTGATTGAACCCAGAAATGCTTAAAAATTCATATCTTTACGTTCAGCCTTCTAAACCGCGTTTCTCCACCCGCAATGATTTCCTCACCCATTGATGCAGGCATTAAGTCTTAATTTCATTATGTCGGAAATTAAATTTTAATGTTGGCATTGTTATACTACTAATTGTATGTGTCTCCAGTAGTTTCAATTGCTTTTTGCCTTCACATTGAATGTGATAAAAACAACTTACTGCCTCTGTGAACACGAGTAGTCGTAATAACTTGTATATACATTTACATAAATTATACAACTGCTTCACCTTACAAATGTCCATTTCTGCATGTATATTATAATCTTAATTATAGAAGAGCCAGGGGCAATAGAAGAGCCACGAGAGATCTGCGTGTTTCCCGTCAAAGCCAATTAAATATTGCTGACTTCTGACAAAGGAAAAAAAAATAGTAGTTAAAACTCAAAATAGTTTTAATAAAAAAATAAAAATGTACATAGAAAAAATGCAATGAAAACATATACAAATTATATAGAGACGTATATATCCAGGCACTCACATTCACTTCGCACATTATGTACAAATTTAATGCGTAAAGAACTTGAGTAACAATTATAGTAACTGTTCTAAATGTACGTTTTTTGGGAGGGAGGAGCAGAATGAGGAGAAAGAAAGAGAATAAGCCTTCAACAAGCAGAAGCCCAATTTAGGGAATTTTGAAGTTTTCTTGTTGTTCTGCCTCGCTTTTTCATCAGTCTACATTTTCTTCTGCATTCTACACTCTCCACTCGGTTTTGCAGTATTGCCTATTATTTTTTACTCTTTCTTTTTTCTTCTGCTCTACCTGGTTTTTGTCTACTTCTTTCTGGCTCCTATTTAATGTTCTTCCTTCTTGTCTGATTTACCTTTCTAAATATACCTGATACTTACACTGTGCTTTTTTCATTTCGATTCATTTTTGCTTTAATAAGTTAATTTTTTTCTTACATTTCCATCACTACTTTTTTCTTTTCCTGCTTTCAAACATATCTTTTTCTTTACCTTACTAGCATTCCTTTTCCATTTCAGTATTTTTACACTCCTTTTAAAATCAACTTCCTGGGTCACGTTTTATTTTAAACAATATCAACTATATCAATCTTGATAGCTAGTAATTCACCAATCAATTTGTCTTTTAGCTAAATCATTACATATATGAAGTGTACGTGTCCCGATATTATCCTTTGTGTCACATTGCGCTTTTTCTAATTTCCCTTCAAATTAACCCTCGCGTGGAACTTCATGTAGAACAAAAACTTCAGTTTGGTTTTAATTTTGTACACCCGTTCATGGAGTTCGGCGAAATGACTTTTTGAGTTTTTTAATTAAACCTGAAAAATATTATTCCTTCAAGTTTTATCTCCCGATACAACTGGGATGGGAACCAACCTCCCAAAGAAAAACGGATAATTAGCTATCAATCTGTTCCGTGTGGTCCAAAGAGTCGAGAGTGTCATTCGAGCTAGAATGTGTCAAATCGCTAAGCTCATCCAGGTGTTTCTGTCGCTTCCTAACGTTCCAATGAAGGCATTCGGCGAGAGAATCGAACCAATCAGAGATCTGGTCCTGAGCACAAATCGATGGCACCGGATAGATGGATGTAGTCACTCTCAGACTGAAAAATGAACAAACATACATGTTTTTAAAAACAATTTGGGTCACGTTTGAAAACAATTAGAAAGAAAAAATTCCATTTACACTAACCTGTCACCGTGAAACAGTTCCTGACGATTTCTGCCATCGAACGAGACCCAAGACGTGTTTCGGCTATCAGGGGACACCGATATCTGGAAAGATGAAATTAAAGCGTGAGTCATCGTCCATTTCCTTCCGCGATCCGTTCAACAATACAGCGATGAAACTTGAACATACCCGAAGCTCAACTCCTGCCGGAACTACAATTGGCCTGAAAGAAAGGGAATGTGGGCAAATTGGAGTCACCATGATGGCCGGAACACTTGGGTGAATCATAGAAGCACCGGCAGCGACAGCGTAAGCGGTACTTCCTGTGGGGGTTGATACTATCAGACCATCTCCTGTAAATAAGAGTTCCGTGGTGGTTAACAAGTTACAAAATGAGGAAAATCGCCGATTCAGCTAGGAGGCTAACCCTGAACGGATGTGATGTGTTTCCCGTCCAAAAATAGATCTATATTGGAGAGGTACGGTGAGGGACCCCTGTCAACTACAACCTCATTCAATACCAATAAGTTCGTCGGAGCCTTGGTTTCCTCGTTGCCACGCATGATGATGCACCGAAGCCTGCTGCGAAGAGTCAGAGCAGCGTGACCCTCAAGAACATTAGTCACCTGCTCCTGAAAGTTCTCGAACTCGAAGGGTGTCAAAAATCCCAAAGAGCCCAGATGGAAGGCCATAACCGGTGGAACCGATTGCTAAAAAAGTATATGCAGATGTGTAGCAGTAGCAGTAAATAAGTAAAAGCAGTGGAAATTACCTTAGAAACAGTGCGTACCTGAAACAGAAGACTGGCGTACAGCAGAGTTCCATCACCGCCCAAGCATATGATGAAATCGATCTTGTCTGTCAGATCGTCCTTTCCATCCCGGAAAGTCATCAGCCTGTCTCTCACAGAGGCAAATCCCGGATTGTTGACGAGAACACCATCGTCCATGACTGAATTCTCGACGAAAACCACCATACGTTTCTCTTCGGTCAACCATTTGACCAGTTGAACGAAAGGCTGCAGGACGGAGACGTCGCGTACCTTTTTGATTACGAGAACGGTTAAGGGAGGCTTATACCAGGTCAACCGCTGACTAGCAGGGTCCTGAATTGTCCTGGAAATGATACAAACGATCAGATGATCGAAGGATGCGTATGCTTACCTCAAACTCACGCCAATCCGGAATACTTACATAACCATGGCGGAATTCTTCATGATTCGGCCGCAAGGGCCAAATTGCTGGACAGGACTCGGAGCATTTAGCGACCTCGTTCTCCTGAAACACCGGAAATTTATTTTCTTGATTAGTCTTTATTACAATCCGTGTTCGACACGATACTCAAGGCGATTCGGACGAAACTGTCCCAATGCGACTCGAACGGGACTTCAATGAATAATGGATTATGATTAATATTGAACGAGTCACGAGGCGAAGGTGACCTGAGCTAACCGGTGATGAACCAAAAAGGAAATTCCAGAAACCTCTATAAAATTAATTGATCGTTAAAGAATCGTGAAACTTAATGGGAATAAATAGAAACAGGCATGGTTCGGTTGAAAAGTCACCAAATCAAGAGCGACGAGTGGTTGGTCGGCAACCAATAACCTGAACAGTTCTAATGGAAATGACCGAAAAGATGGTCAGATGGTCATGTGGCAGTGCTTGCGTCTCCCAGTATTTCATTTATCTTGGACGATTCCCTTTAGCTGACACCATCAAACCTGCTGTGAATTCCTACTCCCCAGGCCCATCGGCAAACACCTACTTTTACACTTTTAATTCTTCTAATTTATGCTGGGTATTCTTTTCAGTGTTTTTTTTTAATATTCTTGGAATAATATTGCCTATCGATCCTGACAAAAAAGTGGAACTCAAACTAGGCAAACCCCTCCCACCTCTTTGTATTAGAGGTTGTGAGGTTTTCCTGTCGGCCGTTGCCATTTCATGACCTTTCTCCCTCTCTTCGATTGTCATGTTCAATATTCAAAACCTTGAGTTAATGGCCTGCCTTTCCTTGTTGAATATGGATTAGGTATGTTTGGGCCAGCAGCTACCAGGGTGATTATGACACGTATTCGATTTCCAACAGAAACAATCAGTTTGTTCTCAATTAGAAGGTGAGAAACAATGGCAACCGGATATCAAGATAGTATCGTATTCGTCCCCTTTTCAACGTGTAACTAGATAAACTGTAATGTATAACTGACCCAATTTAACAAGTAAAATTTGACTAACTAAAAATACGGAATCGCTGAGTTTTGTCTTGCCTCTTGCTGCTGCCGCTTCATTCACAAATTCCCGATTCTTCTTCATTTCCTGGTCCCGTGACATTTCTATTGGCCGAACAATACAGAACTTATTAACTTTCTATTATATAGTTTGTTGTTTTCTCATGCTCCAGTTCCCATAAACTCACGCCCTGTTTGTTGAAAACTTATCGGATAGTACAAAATGCATTTTGGGTATGATTTTTTTAGAAGAATCTTAAATGTCCTAAGAAAAAATACATTTTTCTTAAGATTCTCACTCTTCCTCCCAACTCGACTCTATCCACTTTCCAATGTAAAATTTAGGTTACCACACTGATTAAATATATAACATTTCAAATCTAACTTAAGATTCCAAAAGAGCTCAGGTAACTTATCAAATATATGCAATTTGCGCATTTTATATTTTATTACGTAAAGTTGATACTTTGCTGTTAAATGCAGTCTGGCCTTGGGCTGCTTTCAGAGTTCAAAATAAAACGAATGTTTTTAATTTCTTTTATTTTGAGTTTTGCGTGCAATACTGTTTTGTAAATGCAGAATATGACTTTCTTGTATTTTCCAGACAATGAAAAAGGAACACCAAAAGCAGTTTTACTGCTTTTTGCCCGTGTTTTCTGGTATTTCCAGGATCTAATTGCATTACATTACTTTACAAAAAACTTTGCTTTCCTGTTAGTTAAATAGTAAAACTCAAACTTAATTAAATGAGTTATAAGTAATTTAAATTGGCAACTGGTATGATCTTTACTTCTGACACAAATTTTGCAGACTTTTAGAGACTTGTTCTTATTGGATTGTACGCAACTTAATTTAGAATGCGTAATTGCGCATAAATGCGTACATCTGGATCTGGGTACAAATGGTATATCCTGGTCGATCAGGCCTCTCAATTGTAAATATGGATACAAACATATAGAACCCATTGACCCGGCAATGACATTTAATGTGCCTTGGTTCAGATGCAATGATGACTACGGCTGTAACAGTATTAGTATTACTAATATTGTACAGTATTACTAAGTATGACTAATACTAATATCACGACAATATCCGAGAGAGAACGGCAAGTTTCATCCAAATAATTGAGTCACGTGAGCTTACCAAGGAATGTTGGCGAAATGCTGACTTTATGATTTGAGGAAATGTGAAATCAAAAATTGTGACGAAGCTTAACCAGTTGGAACTTATAAATACTCAATTATATCAATGAATAAAAAACATAATTGTAGAATATACACTAATATACAAGTCAAATGTAAACTTCTCAGTTGAATCTATGTATAAGACATAATCTATGAATGAGACAAAAAAAGAGGGGAAAATTGAAATGAATGATCAAATAAGTTTCAGTATGAAAGCACAGGTTAAAGCAGACTTGAAAAGAAAAGACTTTAATGAATTGATTCAAACGAAATAGAATACGGTGATAGATCAGAGGAAGAAGAAACGATTAATAAACGAGAACCCCCTAAGAACAAACCACAGAGTTTAACCTCCCTAAAACGACAAGAGAAACACTCTGTGGCAGCACCGGTTGTCAACCGCTTTTTGTGCTTTCCGGTCAACAGAGCCGCTGGTGGCGGGATACCTTGGCAACTACCCAAATTCCAGTTTTCAGTCTTTTAGACAACCTGACTCGAGGTCTGGTAGCCTATTCAATATAAGAATAACTTACGGCCAGGTTCCAGAACGGGTCCTCGGATACTCCACCGTTCCATAATTTCGGTGCCACACGTCCAGATCCAGGCCAGAGCCAAGCCACTTCTTCCTCGAGTGCCTTTCAGTTACCACCGAAGTGTTTCTCGTCATTTTACAAAAAAGACGAATTGCAACGCGAGTTTAAGTCCGATTTTCGGCAAATGATGAAAAATGGCGGTACAAAGAAACTAAAGTCAACCAAACGCACTCGTTAAGTTAATGTACCTGTACAAAAATAATTTAGGTTTTAAGCATACAGAAGCCTCCGTGACTCATTCCCAACAGGAATCATCAATAGGTATCAGAACGATACCTTAAGACCGTAGTTAGATATGGACCTACGGTACAATATAAACACGGGCATTGTATAAAAAACAAGTACGACCACCCCAATTGTGACCATTGCTTCTCAGACATGGACACCTGACCCACGCCCTTAACGAATGGAACAAGAAAGAAATTGAGGATCACTTTAGGGCCACTGATATATATATACTGCAGTGACCACAGCATTATATTATTGTTTACTACAATTCGAGAAGATTACAGATCTTCACTTTCCTAAGGCATATTCTGTAAAAACCTGTGTAATATTTTCTGTAATTGACTTTCCTTTTGTACTTCTTTTCGCCTAAGCATTCCGAAAAAAACACCGCATTTTCAATTTTCAGACAAAGACGGGCAATCGAGGGCCAGTCCATAACTCGATATATGGATGCAACAGAAGATTGACAATGTAATTAAATTCAAATCTCTAGAACATGACGAAATGGAGGATTAAGTAACTGTACCGTACGCAAGTAAGTAATGGTTAAGAAAATGATTGGGGATAAGAAAAACCAAATCACACTAAAAGCAATGTTACACATAAAGCTGAGAACTAATTTTCTTTCATTTATACATACTCTACTGCCTATGTTGTTATAAGTTTTGAATCTTTTGCACTCACCCACCTTCCTTTTTTTCTCATTTCTTCCGAATTCTCACATTAGTCTTATTTATTTTTACGTCCCCCTTATTCTTTTCCTATCTTATGTACCCCTGTATTGCATTTTTACTAATCTTTCCAACTGTCAGTCTTGATCTCTCTATGTATTTGTTTCCTCGTAACATGTTTAATTCGACACTTTTACTATAGTGACTGTTGCGTTCTAAGACAAACAATATATGTTTGTTTGGTATGTAGTTGATGCAAATGTATACTTCTCTGGTAGCCTAAATTAATAATTTGAAAGTAAGAATTGTATGACCATAAATAATTGTGAATGATTTGTGGGGTTGCTAATGTGTAAGTACATTACTATTCAATGAACTTATTACTCTAGACACACATACGACATTACGGTCATCTACACTACATTTATGAGTTATTAAAATTCAAATGCTGTAAACAAGTATACAAAACGATACAAAATAAAAAAAATAACTTTAATAAGAGGCTGTTGTTATTCTGATGAGTGGAACTAAAACACAATATGAATTAACATTAATTAAGTAAAAAAAATAAAAATCGATAGTGACGTAAGGTCATACTACATCTACACGTTTAGCATAATTTGTTTCCTTTGTAAGAGGAGCAAAAAATTCATCCTGATGCTATAGTCAATTAAAGAGCAAGTCAAACCCATGTTATATGATTTAACAAGCGAGTCTAAAGTTTATATGCCTAAAGAGAGAAGAAGACAATAATAATCCAAGAAGACATTACATGGACATATTGCACAGATAAAACAACAATGTATGTTAATAAGCGACAACCATAACTTCATGCAGTTTTCCTCGTTTTTTATTGTACGATGTATAATTTATTACATAAATAAGTGACAAAAGCAATGGCGCAATTGACAAAAACCAAGGAAAACTCACAACACCGGAAAGAAGTTTAAGAAAAAATAAAAAACCCAAAAATATTATAAATAAACATCACAGAAACAATTGTACGAATTCAGATGTATACAGTCAACTGAATGGTAATAGACCAAGCAACGAATAGGTCAAAACCATAAATAAATGTGTATGTACATTAAGGTTGGAAACTATTTTTTGACCAAATTTTCGCACCCGAAACGATTTGTTAGAAATAACAAATAAAATTTTAATATGTAAAATACATAAAAAAATAAAAAGTAGGTCACAAAAGACTAGTTCAGGCCAAAACAGAGGATCGCAGACCATTGAGGCTAAATATTTGCAACAATTTGCAGTTCTACTGACTCGCGGGCGAATATTTATATTTACCGGATTATGTTCAGTTGATGGACATGTTCGAGTACCTGCGACAATTTAGAAAAAAAACAAAACATGATATTTAAGCCGCGAAAGCCTGATTCTGCGTACCTTTCAAGACGACATTAAGCCCACATGTCCACCTGTTCGTTGGAACCAAAGTCTAGCGAAATTGTGCTCAAGAAGTCACTTTGAGGTTTCACGTATTCTCAGACCTTAATTTTGTCCAAATAATGTATAAATATGTGCTGCAGTAAATGTCTGTAACTGAGACCGCAATACAGTTAATTAGTTCTTAGATTCTCGTATCCTAGACCAAAAGTTAAAATGTATGTCTAGTTTCTTAACAACGTACAAACACAATATTGAGCGATTGGGGAACTGTCAAGAGGGCCCTCTGCAGAAGAGGTCAAAGGTTCAGTACGCCCCATAATATTCAGACGCACAAGGTACCAATCACCTCCATTTGTTTTCAAGTAGCAACAAAATCTTGCATCGTAGCAATTGCAGGGTAAATTTCAATGGGTTCAACATTCACCAGCAACCTTGGTATTTCGTTACCATTCGAAATGACGTCAGGGTGCCTTGCCTCACATCCAGCCATTCCGTGTAGGACAAACCAACAGGATTGACAACACCAGCACACGCGAGTAGTGAGAGCGCACAATTGAGGCACCAAACATCTGTAGCGACACAGCAAAAAACACCACGTGTATAACCCCTCTGAAAAACGCACCTAGTGGGAATGGCACATGGATTTGCAGCAGCTTCTTCGGATCAAAATCATCCTGGTTACTTTTCACCGTCTAAAATTGCAACATTGCTGGTTCCTTAGGAGCCGTTGTCAGCTAATTGTACCCGTTGAATTAGGCTCCACAGCTCAGTGACTACACTTTCTCAAGACTACGCGGACGTTTCTCCTCTCTATGTCTATTCTACCTGTCTTTCTCCTAATCTTTCTCTTCTTGTCTTTTCTCTTTCTCTCACCAAAACGTAATCACGGAAGTTAGAAAAACAGAAGCGTACATGCAACTGATAGTTGTTCGTAAAGGTAAACCGATCGCATTGTGCAATTGGTGGGGGACGCGCGCGTTTCTCGCCGCGATGACTACCACGTTTGGACAGGATTTATATCCGTTTTTATTGCTCGCCAATTCGAGTAGCTTGAGTAAAAGTTAAATGGAAAAAACTAATAATTTTTAAGGTAGACCTTTTTTGTTCTACAATTTTCATTTCATGGAATTTTGCATTTCTGTTGGCTGCTTCTCTTCGTGAGTCGTATGGGTTTCACAGTGTGCCTCTCACTCTTACATTTTTCGTTAAGTGCTTCTTTCCCATTTAAGAGAAAAAAGAATTCCTGCCTTTCCATTTCTCCACTCTCCCTTTCTCTAGGTTTTTACTTTTTCTGAATCACTGGCACATTGTTGCCATGTTTCCTTGACATGTTGACGCCAACTTACCACTCTACAGTATATCCCTGGACACAATGACATTGCTTTGGCATTTGAATGAATGGTCAAACCTTCAAATGCGACTTTCACTGCATCCGTTCCCGACGAATGAACTGAAGCAGAAGTCCACCTCGCTACGGTCTCATTGAAACCAAAAGACGACATCAATGAAGTTTTCTTAAAATTATCATTCAAAACGAATGTTTGAACAAGGAAAATAGGCCCCCGCACTAACGGCCCTTCCTTCTCTTGACCTTGTCTGTGCTGCCTTTGTATAAATTTCGTAATAGTTCCAAAGGTCTTGTAAATAGTTTTATAACACTGCTTTTCTCACTCTCCTTTAGGTTACCTGCGGAACATGGTATTTATATTGATTCAATTTTATAATTGCGTTATTGTATGATTATTTCCATCTTTAATTTGTCGTCACATCTTTATAAATGACAAGGTATTAGTCTGAATGTTAAAAATTGTTAGCAACAGAAATTGGTAATACTAATAGAATTTACTTCCTCTGACTTAGGTATTTCATCTCAGTGTCAGATTACGCTTGACCTGAATTGGAACATATGCTTTAATATTAACTTCATAACTGTAAAAAAAGTTGTGTGACCTATTTTTGTTATCTATTTCCCAGTAATCATTATCCATTTTCAGTTACGAATACAATTTCCGTCTTTTTTTATTTTCTTTCTTCTCACATTCGAATTGTCTGGAAGTGTTTCCTACTTCCTTCACTAATTCACTTAATCTCCAATTAATCACTTTGCAAATAAATTCCCAATTTCAATTACTTTTGTCGCAATTAGTTCCTCCTTATATCTTCCTCTTTTCATATATTCCCAGTCGGCTTGCCACTTTCTATTTACTGTTTTCCAATTGTTATTGTATAATTTTATTGTTTGCAATTTTTATCAACTCAACTCTGATAGGCTTTACCTTTGTTTCTCTATCACCAACTTCCATCATTTTCATGCGATAATTGATTTACTCTTTCGCCCAAACAACAACATTGTCACTCCGTAAGTCTGTGCAACACTAAAATTTTAATGCTGGCCGCTGAATGTCGTTTTTGTCCGCTTACGTCAACGGCTTTTGGGACTCGGTTTCAATCGTCAATCAGAAGGTCAGTTCCAGCAAAATTGTCAGGGTCGAGTGTTCCCTGACCTCGCGTACCAAGTGGCAAATGAGGGGAAGAGAAATTCTCATTTAAATTGCGGTGAAGAAAGAATGCAAAGAATGTCGTAAAGGCTTAGGACTAGCCCGAAGGGACAGTTGTCCACCTTATAAACAAGGTACTATCACCAAAGGTTTAAAAACATGTTAAACAACAACAACCAGTTACGATGGTTTCTAAAAAAAGGTTAGGGTCGGTAAGGAAAGAAAGGGCGCACGAAAAATTTTATAATTCAGAGGACGTAATGTACAGCTTAACAATGATAAAATGACAAACTAAGAAATATGAATATTAATGAAGTTCGAGTTAGGCCACGACATTTCCCTCTAAATTTTGTTTCAATTGTAAGTCCTACTACCACAAGTAATATTATACTTGCGACGCATTTATCTGGTATTTACTATATATAAAACTCGGCGCCACTGGGAGGAGATTTTATGCAAGAAAATGAAGTAAATTAAAAAGCCGGGACATGAACCGATATAAATTACATGTAAGTACTTCGACAAGGAAACCCAAAAACAAAAGGTCTACCCGGAATGAAAATATCGCACGCAATAAATATCAAAATTAGGTCAAACCTAATCCAGATATACCAGGTAACAATAATTACATGGAAACTAATTTTTTTCTTGCATCTTAAAGTTTTCACGAATCATTAGGAAACAATAAATTTGTAATACACTAAGGACAACCAACACATGGCACTTAACCTTCGAGGATGCAGTACAAGAAGGAGAAGCTTAATTTAATTGGTTTTGTTTCGTTACGTGAACCGTTAAATAATCATGCTGGAGTACCTTAAAACCAAGTACCCAAAGATAAAAAACTTGGATACCGGGAATCGAACCTGAGACTCCTGAGTGAAACCAAGTTTTGCCCAATAGGAGATAAAACACCGGGAATGCAATCAAATAATTTCCCACCCATTTTTTGGCATATTTAAAAAAAATTTTTCCATTGAAACAGTAATTGATTTTTTAACGTCGAAATTACAAATATTATAACGCTTTTGGGATGAATTAACTGTATTCTTTTCTGCGGTGGGCTACAGTGGCGCTCTAAATGGCCGCTTTTTGCGACGTTCCCCCTGAGCACCGCTGGTGTAGTGGTATCATGCAAGATTCCCATTCTTGCGACCCGGGTTCGATTCCCGGGCGGTGCAAAAGTATTTTTTGTATTAATTTTACCTCCCATATTTTTTTTCCCTTTTCTTTCTGTCGCCTGGACCTGACCTTCCCCAACGGAGGCACACCTGGTTTGATAAAAACAAATTTCGAAAAATATTACTGCACCCGCCCATCCTTATTTTACTCACGCCTTTCGCCCATGCCGGCCCCTCGACAGCCAGGCCGTTCGTGTTCTTAAGGAGTAACTTTGAAAGAAACATTCGATACGCCGTTTAACGCACGCACGTACGCACACGTCACTACTAAATGATAATGATGAAGTACAACAATCCGACCCTTTGAACTTTTCTGATGGATCAACGTGATTAGACAATTTTTTGGTTTCGTCCAAACAAATAAATAGATAAATAAATAAATACAAAAGAATAATGACGAGCTGCAATGATGAGAAATTGCGTGATGCAGTTTTCAAAGAGTAGCCAGGGCCAGCGTTACTTCGATGTTTGTAGACTTTTAAATTCTTTCTATGCATAACCTCATCCATTGCAGTCAAATTAACAACGACAATTTCTAGCCTAACTATTACGAGTAACAATACTATTCAATTACAAGAAGACATCTAATTCCACTTTTTGTAGTTTAAAATTCATCTTTGAAAAGTTCGGCTTTAGCGATCTTAATATCAGTAGTACACAAGTAGCAATATAAAGTCACTGTAAGTGAGATTAAATGTTTTTTTGAATCAACATCACGCCTTTTAGGCCACCGCCATTTCATCTTGCTCCTGGTATTCTGAATCCGCAGTGAAATAATCACAGCTAAGGCACCTTTTTTCCTTATGTCTCAACTCCTCACTTTAATACTCCATATTATCTTTTTCTTTTTTGATTCTTCACTGTTTTGAATTTAATAGCACCTTTTCATGCCCCAAAAGCACGTACATGCAAAATTGATTGAAAATTAATTTCCTTTATATCCTCAACTCATACGTTTCTAATTCAGATATTCCCACTACAAAACAACGAATCATGTCTCAAGCCTGCACAAGAGTTGTCAACTAGGTTAAAAGTCACAAATGACCCTCGTCGGATGTGAAAATGTCTTGAATTGTTTAATGAGAAATAAGACACCGTTCGGTGTGACGTTCAAGTCACATTTGCTCGAATCTTATGTATTTAAAATACCCTACAATTGGTTACTAATTAAAACCCCCTTTTACGTAATGTTGTGTACTACTATTGTTAATACCAGTTAATACAAAAGTATTGACTGGAATGAGATACTTAATAATTTGCAAACTCCTATGTGACATTGCGTGGTTGTCATCCGTTCAAGAGCACTGGTACTTCCTCGACTGCCCAAGGTATTTATTCTTCCTATTGCTTTAATTAAATTTATTGTGCATTGATTGCTGTTCTATATTTACAATTGGTACATATGTATCTCATGAGTAGGTCGACGTACCGTTACGGTAACCCAATATTCAGTGTACCTTTTTCCCGAAATTTTTGAAGAAGTCTTACACCAAATTTTCTGAACTGCTACATTTACTCATAACGAAAGTTAAGAGTGAAATATAAAATCTAAAAATGTAGCAGTACCTTAAATGTTAATTATTTACTTATCCTATACATCAATGTTCTTTGGAAAAAAAAATCAGTAGAATCTAACTCTACTACCTAAAATTCTTGTATTTAAAGAAAAAAAATTAAAAACCTGGTTCATTATGATAGAGCGAGAAACTCGTACCCCAAAAATTGACACCTGTTCATGTCCTAACATCACGCGTGTCCTTCCCAACAATTTCTGATCAGAACGCCCTTTAACGACTCTCCGTGATCAGTAGGACCCCGACCTAAGGCCATTTTTAACAAAATTAAAGTAAACAGATATACACTCACCAACCATTAGCCGGAGGTTTATCTATAGACATTAAATATGGACACCAACAAAATGAATATAAGGAACTACTTTATGGACGACGTGGCCGTTGAATAAAACACAAAAATCAAAAGTAGAGGACAAAAAGGCACTATTCGTGTCTGACAGATTTGACCTGACCAACCTTGTCCTGTTTCGGAGGACTAAATTACCCTAAAACCAATAAAGAGAATGGTAAAAAGGTAAGAGAATGGGGAAAACGCCAAACTCAAGATCCTAGGACAGGGCACATACCAGGCTAGTCGCGAATACCGAAGAACTTGATAATGTCACACAGTTTCATCGTGATACCTTCCGCCACTCTTCTGAATTGCAAAGTAACCTACACTGTTAAGGTGGTACAAAACGCCGACACTCCCGCACAATCCGGGGCACAACGTAAACTGAGGCTAATTAATGAGGAACAGTGAAAGCCGATATATCATATGGTACACTCGTCGTGACGTCGCTAAGCATTTTCTAATGCCAGACATTTTGTCGTGGTTACAGAAAGTGCGGACGCGACGTGTTGCGATTGTCGCAGTCAGAGCGAGGTGACGACACAAGAACAGGGGCCAATATGGCATATTATGACCGACTTTGACCGCCAGACCACCCCAACCCTCCCTGTTATCTCTAACGTTATCTATAAGTATTGTACATGAGTCTTTTCAATTTGCTTTTCTGAATTCCGAATTTACAATTTAAAACAATAGTTTATAATTACATAACACCATCTGCAACGAATCAACGACTACTTTCGAAAAATCGATACTGGTTAATTAACGGAGAAAAAATTAGTCTGTTCCAAGGATGAATGAATTAAAGAACGGTTTCACTTTTAAGGTCATACCTCGACTACCTGGCTCATTAAGATCCATCCGTCACACATTTTTACATTTTGAGCAAAAAAGAAAATTAAATACTCAAACGTCTGACGAGTAGCAGAAAATAAGTTACAAATTTGCCAAATGTGAGATAAACAATTTATGTGTGCTCAAACAAAGACGTCGATTGTAAAAAAAAGTTACAATACATGTAAAGCTGCCTCCAGATTAGTTCATGGTACCACTTTTTAGTATAATTAAAGCACCTAAGACTGCGAATTCCTGTTGCATACCAGAGTCTATTTATTAAAATTGAAATATCGTAAAACGAACTGAGCAACAACGATTTTGTAAAGCGATAAAAATAATGTTACCTTAAAGGATACATTCAACTCCACCAAAATAATTCTGCTTACGCCAATAACAGAAACCACACACACGTTGCAGCAATTTTTAAAAACTAGAGACTTATTTCCTCCCAGTAATATTCCAAACGGTTGTCCAGTGATTCGAACCATGGAAACAGAAATTATCAATTTGGAAGTAATTTGCAAATGATCCATCCGATATTTGAAATTAATGTCATGGCTAGAAGTATTCATTAAGAGGGAGGGTTAGTAGATGTCACTGTTTATTTTTATCGTTATTTCTTCATACATACTTCGTATACAGTGCAAAAATAAAATTTTTCAGTAAGTTTTTTAAAGAACACCTTGCTGCTTCTAAAATCAAACTAATATAATTACGAAATTCATCACTTCGCTCGTGACGTTTACCCCATTTTAATCCAACTGACGTAACTGAACTTTTTCATTGTCTGAAGTAGAAAGGTTCAATTTTACGCTAGTAATTCTGTAGCGTGCAGTAATTGTCTCTGAGTATTTGGTTAGAGAGAATGTCTTTATGTAAGACATAATGCTCATGTCTCTGTTCGATTGATATCGATGTCTCCGAGTTGTATTGTATATTACATAAAAAACTTCAACTTACTGTGACGCTCCGGTAGTGTTAGGTGATACTGCAGGTAGTATTCGTGTAACGGTATATTTATTGGTATTTTATTTTTAAATTTAGGATAGCGGAAATGTCGCTCAGACAACCAAATTTCTGGTACTATATATATAAGATTTTTGCGTTAGCAATAATGTTGTAAGTAATTTTTTCATTTTAAAATATCAGAGTATATAGTGCAGAATCACTAAAACAAGAATTAAAACGTTGTTAGAGTAAAAGCGAAATTCAAATTTCGTTGCTCTTGCCCAAAATAGCGTAAACATTGTCATCTTCCTTTGTCCGGACAAAAATACATTAGTGCAGAATAAGGTTATTTCAATAATTGGGAAAGGTGGCTATTATCAAGAATTGTACCACTAAATACCAAAATACTTCAACAAATTACATCGTGGTGAAGAAGAATAACAACAGAAAAACAGAAACATCTACAGATAATGAAAATGAATGAAAACCATCCCCTCGTAGGATGAATTGTTCAAAAAAATTGTAATCTTATAGAGCAGATTGTTTGTAATTTTACACCAACAAAATTCTAATTTCAAAGCTACAACAGCAACCATGTTAGTATAACCCAATCATAAAACAAGTATCCAGCTACGAATTGTTTCGGAATAAAAAACCACAGGATCAGGTTCTGCAGGTTTAGTACTTTAATTTTAAACAACATGTGAAGACAAACACTATTTCAATCCCTACACACGAACTCGAAAGTAATGAATGACCAGTCATAATAATAACCAAACAATAAATATATGTGATAAGTGGCCGTAAGTGGACAAACAATTGTGCCACTCCAGCTAATTTACAAGCAAACAAGCGGACAAACATATAATATTACTTCGGTCAAGTATGCCGTAGCGTACGCACTACAGGAAATCAGGTGGCCTACCTTCGCACCTCCTGAGAATCAGGCATACTACTCATCCTCGTTAAATTGCTATCGTCCAAAATGTGAGAGCTTGAAAAAAGAAAAACAGTTTTTATAATTTTTGTATGTATCCTTATCGTTATTTTCTTGTCGAATAACACCGTGTCCTGTTTTGGACGGGGTCTTATTAGGGTCCCTCATATTGGGGGTGAATTAGTCCCAGCTCTCCTTTCATGTCCTTCCGCATTTTCAGCGTCCGTTTTTGGCTTTAGTTTTCATTTGACTCAGTTCGAGTGAATAGCAATTATCTGTTAAGAACTCTTATCACTGACGATAGCTGCCAGCTGGGAAAGCTGGCGAAACGTTGGGAAGGGGGGTTACCCCCTGCCATTCCCAAAACAGGACACGGTGATATTCGACTAAAAAATAACGATAAGTATACGTACAAAAATAGTGTACGCCGTGAAAATTTAAATTCGATCACTTTTTATAATATTTCGATTTTGGCCAGAGGGGGGCCATTAACCTTTTACGGCAGAAATTTGAAGTAGCAAAGTCACAAAAGTTGTAATGTACTGAAAGTAATAATGGATAGACATCCATGGCGAAGTGGAGGGTTGACTGTTTTTGTTGTTACAAAGCTGCAATGAAACAAACCTAACAAATTTGCCCCCGGACATGGTGACGTCGGTCTTTAACGAGCGTAAGCCAATCTCAGACCTTTTCCAAGGTAAGTCATGTTCACGTTTTACAATGTAAAAGAGATAGAAATGAAAAAGGCTGACCTGCTTTCTGGGTGCCAAGGTTGCCCCCCCCCCCCCCCGGACAGGCAGACTGATTTGAAAACCTTGAAAGGATAAAGAATTGCCGAAATTCTAGGGCCTGGGTTAAATACTTGCAGCATGCATTATCCACACATCCATATGTGAATCTTGATACCAACCTGAACACCTTTTCTTTAACTTTGCCAATCACTGTTTTCCTAACGGAGCAGTTCTTGTTTTCGAGTTCCATTCCAACAAGAACCTTTGCTAAGCGCAGGTCTTCTTCGTTCATCCTGACAATATGCTTTTTACTTCCTGAAAATAAACAAATGAAATACTTTACTCTAATATTACAAAGTGATAAAGACAATAAACAGTCAAAACATTAGCAATATTATCGTTAATAAAGTTCATTTGCGATTGTTCTACCTTATTCGTCTTTCATTCACACTTGACTGTAGCTAAGCACTTGTCAAGAAACAACATTTTAAAATGTTTTATACATTTTATTAGTATTTATACATTGGTTTGTTGAACTATTTTTTTTAAAGATGCTTTTTCATTTTGTCTTCTTAATATGGTCATTTCAAACGTTCCCTTAAACGTCAGTTTACAATAACATAAGACAAGTAATGAATATACTACATCGTAAAAATTGTATATACTCCATTTTAAAAATAAATTGCATTCTCATAAAGATCCACAAAAATGTATACACCTAAGCAGTAAATAGCTGTACTTTCCAGTCTCAACAGTTCAGTAATACAATGCTTCTTTTTTACATAAAAAGGAAGAATACAAACAAATATACAATTAAAGTTTTATTAAATCTAAAGGATGTATTTAATTTTAGGACACAGTTATGTTTTCATTTTCATTGTTTTCAACTCGTTTTCGCCCAAAATAATAAGAATTTCGGTATCAATTTTGACGCGCCGGCGAAAAGTTGAAAATAGATGAGAAGTCAAGGCACAGAAAAGCAGCACTGTAATAAAGAACTAAGCTTCCAGGTAAAAACAAACTATTTCAACCACAACCGCATAAATTATCGTTTTATTTCAAAAGCACAACGGGTCTGCATCTAGTCTAACCTGTTCAATTTAACTTCACCTATTTATTAGGTGCCACTTCATGTCCATATAAGTACTTCAGATGGTCTGACTGGCATCTACATATATCTACCACTCAGATTCCATCAGAATCTTTTAGTCGTCTTCAACCATTTTGGGTTCCCTATTCGGACCTCTCCCGATTCACCTATTTCTCAAAAAGGTATGTAATGCCTGAGCAATGTCCAACGTGTGTTCAAGTGTAACCTTATTTATCTCAATATTATGTGTATTAGACTATTTGTGGATTAATACCATGAAAATCACTATGATTTAATTTAAAACTCACTTGACCAATATTTTATTTTTGTAAATTTTAATTAAAAAGTATTGCAGACATGTTCCCTTATTGTATATAAATTCCCACCCTAAACTAAAAGGGACAGTCCAATATATTTGGACTACAGCTGTGTTTAAAAAATTTTTTAAGCTTTGTTCAATTCATTTTTTTTTTCACTATTAGTTATTGCATTAATGTGCAAGTAAGTTTTTGAAACCTTATTCAAACTTTGTTTCATTCATTTTTTCTGTTCGAAATTTTTCACTTATTCTTGTTCAATTGTTTAGGAATATCGAACGATAGACAGACATTTTGTTTCCTGAGCTTCCGAAAACATACGTCTCGGCATTTCTAACAATTTTAACGGATTTTCAAATTTCAGGTTAGAATTTAATTGGTCTGATTTTGTGAACATGTTTCGAATTTGACTTTTACAATATTTTCCAATTTTGGTGAGAATCCGTAAATTGTGGACAATATAATATTGTAAATCCACAATATTATAAATGTTAAAATTGTTAGAAACACCGTGTTTTCGGTAAGCTCAGGGAACAAAAATGTCTGCCTATCGTTCGACATTCATAAACAATTGAACACAAATATGTGAAAGATTTCGAACAGAATAAAAGAATGAAACAAAGTTTTGAGTAAGGTTGTGAAAACTTACATATATATTTTGCCCTGCTTTGTTCAAGTTTAATTATTATTCATTTTCTTTTTCACAGAGGGTTACATTTTATATTCATTGTTGCATCTTTCTATTCTAAATATAAAGGTTTAGTAGTTGCTTTTACAATGCTACCTACTTTATTCATACCTGGAGGAGTTAATGGGATGCCATTCCAATATTGGGAACTTTGTGGTTTCTAATCATCTATAAATTTTTCCATTTGAATAATCACCAAATAGTGATATTGTCATTTTTAAATTTATTTGATAATTGGCTTAATTTGTTTGTAAGACTTCTTATTGTTTTGAACCTCAAAGATCAATAATTTATAATACATGAATAAACTAATGTTTATTCAAATGTTTATTAATGTTTGTTTGACCTGACTAACTTAAGAAAACAAAAATTGAATGTTACGAAAATATATGACAATTAAATTACCTTCTTTACAATTTGTAAAATATTATGGTCCTCCATCTGAACTTAAACTTAAAATATTGAATCATTCAACAAGTAACTACTATTTCCTGCACTACTGCATAGTTAATTGAAACTGAAATAATTAGAGTAAAGTTAAGAAAATATTGCAAGTAGTTTAATTTAAGAACAACTTGTGTTGCACTGAAAGGTTCTGATGAAAATGTTGCTTAGTACAAGTGAATGGCTGTAATTCAATGATAATAAGAAATGAATAGTATGTAAATCACTCCAAAGGAAAATTAGTGTTGCCATAAAGCAGTAACCAAGCAATTTGTAAACTATAGTCCTTATAATTTGTACAAAAAGAAAATGTTCATCATTGCTGTAAAATTTTATTTTGATCAGGACATGGTCCCATGGGGATTATACAATGAAATTCTTCCAAATGAAGTAAATATGTTTAGATAAAATAATTTGAATTTAAAATGTGGATCAAATGTTTTTGAACAATATGTGTGCTAATGATAAAGAATATTCTTCAAAGATGCACAATTTACAGGGAATTACCGCAGGACAAATTTTAATTAACAATAAACATTTATGCCTAAAAATATTTTATCTCGTTTTATAATAAAATTAGGTCTTTGAAAAATAAAAATTCATCTGTGTATGAGGCACCGTATCTTAATAAAAACGTCAATCACTGGAACATAAAAAAATATAAGTGCTCTGTGGCAAAGCATAAATGATTTTGTACGAACCTTGCGAAGATTGCCTGGAAGACTGGGCACCGACGAAATGATACGACAACACAAACTGCCAAAATGCGAAAATTTATTCAAAAAAACACAAACATTAGTCGGTTACAACAATTTTATTTCTCCCCCATTTGCATTGGCTGTCGGCTTAACTAATTTCGCTGTTGATTTCCCTTCCACCTCCTGTTTTCTCTCTGACAGTACGGAAACGTAAGTGAAACGAAAACAGCAACAAAAAGAAATTGGCGAGAAAAGTATAAAATGAAAAAAACTCGGGACGTCGACACCGGTGGTTCGCTCGTCTGCTGATTCGAATTGATTATCAATTTGATCGAACTCTAATCGAATAAAAATATAAGTGAACAATACGGCAATAATATTTGCTTGAGTGTAAAATTAAAATAATAAAAATCAGACAAAATATCTGACCCTTTCAGTACGACCTAGCTGTTCGAGTGGTACACGATCATTCTTATTTGTCGAACGAATGAAATGGTCGGTTCACGTCCGTGCGTAAGATGGCGGGTCCACTGGCCGGGGATTCACTGTATTCTCCGGCCGTCGGGTGTCGCTATATGCACTCAGTTATTTTACAAATTTTTCGCGGGAATTGTTTTAAACTCAAAACTTCAAGTAAAAAATTTTAATTTTTAAATTGAACTATTAATGATTTCTTTTTCATTGGAAATAACTTTTATTTAATTCTTTGTTGAACCGAATTGTTTTTCCCTCTCTCCTGTGACCAACTTCAAATTACATTTAATTTCATTAACAAACTATAGTTTTTACTTAAGGTAAAGAAATAATTAAAGTTATAATCCTTTTTTGTACATTTACAAAATTTGTCTTACGAAAAAGCTGAGTAAGTTAGTAAATTTTGAACTACATAAGGAAGAATTACTATAACTCAAACTACAAAAATTGATCGAGAGCCCGTTATCACCGCCATGCTGCATTTGCTTCCCTTGACTGGTGCCACGATACAAAAAATGGTTAGTAATAGGAACACGTTTGGTTATTTTTAATATAAAAAAGAAATGAGAAGGTTTGAATCGTATCAGGTCTCAAAATTATTATTCTGTAAGTGTAGTAGTCTGCCATTTTTAATGGGGTTAAGCTTTTCGGATTACTGACTTAGTTAAAAAAGGGACTGAACTTAACGTTGCTTAAGTATACTGACTTGGGGTATCTCTCATGTGTTCATTATTTCTACAGATTTTATCTAGTCAAAATGAGGTTCGTTCTTGTTTTGGTCGTCGTCGTCCTCGTCGGGCATCAGTTCACTTTAACTGACGGTCGACTGAACGAAGAGATTGAGGACAACGAATTCGCGGAATTTGAAGATTTTGAGGAAGTGGACGTGAAGACCGATATGAAAGCAAAGGAAAATTTAGACCAAACTGTCAAAGAGAAATCCAACCTCCGTAGCGCAGGGGGAGGTCCAGCAAGAGAAGAAAATTATAATGATGGTGGTCATGATGATGATGATAATGATGATATTGTATTAGAAGTGGAAAATGAAGATTCAGTAGTTGAGGTAATATTAATTCTCACGCTGCAGCATCCAATTAAATGAAACAACTTACCTTTTACTTTTAGATTTTTGGATTTCCAAAATTTTGCTACATCAATATAAACCAAGCAGATACCAAACATCCCAATTGTTATGTATAATTGAAGCCACCAACACATAATCTACCATAATATATTCTAAATTATATTTCTTTGGGCAGGATGAAGAAAATGAGTTTGATCACTTTAGTGATGAAGAAGAATTTGAGGGATTTGACACTAGCACATCAAAACCAGAAAAGAAAGACAGTCCAAGAATCACAATAACTCAGGTTTGAATTCAATAATAACAGTTCATGTTTTCACATAGATATATAAGACATATAAGTGGCACCCAACCCAATTAGATGTCTTCTGCTTTTTTTTATTTTTGAGATTGATGTCATCACATAGGCCCTTACTGCATGACTCACTTATTTATAAATTTAGCATTTTTTATTCTATTAATTATAATTATTCTTACAGGTTCCTCTGCATTTAAGAACCAACTGGGACAGTTACTATCTTGAAATGCTTATGATTGCTGGTCTCCTAGTTTACTTCCTCAATTTTTTTACTGGCAAGAACAAAAATTACAAACTTGCAAACATGTGGTATTACACACATAAAACTCTTCTAGAAGAGAATTTCACACTTGTTGGTGATGATGGCAAATTAGAAATAGAAAACCAGGGCCTTGTAAAAGAATCTGAAAACTTATACACACTCTGGTGTAGTGGAAGAACTTGTTGTGAAGGAATGCTAGTTGAATTAAAGTTGCTGAAGGTGAGCAATTTGAAATATAATGTGAGATGTCAAATTGAAACCAAAAAATATCTTCTCAGTTTGATTCATGTCTGTGCCACATAGTGTGTCCAGTTGAGTTGAGCAGCTCCTGATATTTTGGGCAGTTGCTGAAAAAATTTTTCTTCACTGTGTATTTATAATGAGAGCCTGTCTTGCACAAATTTCCAGGTCGTTACCACATGTTCTGAGGAGCAGAGGAAGTTTAGATAAGATGTTTACTAACTGCCTTGTTCTTCATTTCTAGCGACAAGACTTACTTTCAGTTATAGCACAAATAATGAAGCCATCTCATGATCAGATTCATATTCGTGTTGACATGAGCAAAGAGGACATGGATTCATTTGTCTTTTGTATTGCCAACAGGAAGGCAGCTAATAAATTAAGCAGAGAAATGGCTGATTTGGTGAGTGAGTGGTGATATAATTATGTTCATGTGTCAGGAATTGAATATGAGTACAATATTTTATGTATTTTCAGAGTGTGTTTTGTCCGGAGAAGAAATCTGGGACGAAATTCGGGGTTCCTGAGAATTTCAGTATAATGAGCGAAATTGGAGAAGCGACGTCGGCCATGTTGGATTCAAAAATTTTGGCCGTATTAAATAAGTATTCTAATGTAATCGAGTATTTGCACTTCAGCGATCAATTTTCGGGTCCGAAACAACCTGAGTGCGTATACCAGGGCAATGATTTCTCGTAAAAGTTCTTTCGATGTTTATAATTTTTGTTTTCCACTTTTAAATTACCAGGGAATCGAATGTCACAAAATTACCAGAAGTAAAAAAAGTTTTGATATTTCACTACAATATACCCATAAAAGGTCACGCGACACAAGAGGCCATGGAGCAAATGAAACCGTTGCTTCAGTTGGTCTTCCATTGCATGGATAAGGTCAAACGGTACAAATTAAGTAAAGAGGTGAATTCATTTGAAAATTGAGGTTTCCTCTTGAAAAATGTTTAAAAATGAACAGTAAAAATAGAAATGTAATATTCAGAACGACGAAGAGAAAGGTAATAAGATTGAAATTTTAACATTTTGCAGGGGAAATCCAAAGCCGATAAAAACCGCTTGAGAGTAGAGGAAGCTTTTCTGAAGACGACTCATGCCGCCCGAGCCGAAGCAGCTGCAGCCAGGAGGGAGGAGAAAAAGCGTCAAGAAAAGGAGCGGATTTTGCAGGAAGATGATCCTGAAAAGCAACGGAAGTGGGAAGAAAAAGAAATGAAAAGACAGATGAAGCGAAAAGCCCCCAAAATGAAACAGTTGAAAGTTAAGGCCCTCTAAAGGCTTATTTCTATTTGGGAAAAGCTATAGTATTGTTTTCTGTGTTGAAAATTTCAGGTTGATGGATTTGGGATTGGGGCGCTGTGTACATCTTATGGGTGTTGTTAAGGCTCCTTATAAGGGGAATGCAGACTAGTACAATTAAACTGAAACAGAATTTTTTAATACGTATATGTAGACGCGTTGCAAAATTATTTATCGACCCAGTTGAAACCTCCTTGAAAGCCTGGTATATATCAATTACGGGATAATGGATAAACATGAAGAAAATAAAAAATTATTTGTTAATTCTTAATGTGTTTTCATTTTACATAATGAGGTACATAAAAGCATGTCATATTACCATAGATCTGAACTTACTAGTGGTAATGGACAGTGACCCGGTTACCGGAAGCAAAGAATTCGTTCAGGGTTTACCGTTAGGGTAGGCAATGGGCATATTGGCGATTCCTCCGGGTCTATTGCTATTGCCCCACCACGAATGCAGATTGCTCCAGTCCTGCGTGAACGGCGCAGTTCTTGGCTTACCATTTTCTCCTTAGGAAAAAAACGACCGGCTTAGTAGTGAAAACGTTGAAAACATTTTAAGAGTAATTTGCAAAACAAATATTAAATTAAATGATACCCCATTTTAGGAAATATTTTAAGGGAAAATGCCCAAATTATAATTAAATAAAATTTCAATTAAAATAACATATATTTACCTTCATGAGCATGACACAATTAATATTGTTACGAAATCATAGCAAACATTTTTTATTACAAATATTCCATTTGTCTTCAAATCCCACTGCAGCAGAAGATATTGTTTAAAACAGATAGTTATCTTTATATTAATATAATTAATTTTTAATTTACACGTACGAAAAAAATACATGTATGAAAATATATTATGTGTATATTAGTATATATATAATATATTACATATATATATCCTTAATATTGAAATGTTGAAAAATCCGGTCCAGTCAAAGGTAAGTAATGAATGCTGAGCGGTTTGGAGCAACGTCAATACTGTCGCCCAGTAGGGGTGTAATGATGTATCTTTAAATGGAATATTTTGATTTCCTTGAGCCCCTCAAGAAAGCTGAATTAAATGAGTTTAAGGTGCTTTAGCCCACATCTTCAAACTAATGTGCTAAAAGGATGAGTGAGCGCCAATAAAGTGATGACATTTTTGTTTAAATGACCTGAGTGAACCCCATAAGTCATTTCTTAATTTCTAATTAAATAATTATCTCGTAATGTATTACACATAAAACCAAGACCCGGTAGGGGTATGTCTATTTGTAATAACAGGGTTAGAAGAAATTGGCATAAATAAAAGGCCGGTTAAGGCTGAATTAAGGCGTCTGGTTTTAAGTCTAGAAATTGTGTTGATTTTAAGCATTCTTTTTTGCCTCAAAATTAAAGAGTCTCATGAAGTTACTTGTAGTATAGTCAAGTTTTAATTGTGTTAAGAATTCGAATTTTGAGAATTAAGTCTTTCTAATAGATATAAATAAAATAGTCTTTTAAATTATTTCTGCTTGAGTTATTTTTGAACTCTGTCAAATGCCCAAATATAGCTTTTATGCTTTTCATTAGAGTTCTTAAGGTTTCCTCATGAAACAGAACACATCAAACATGCATGCATTAATATGGATGGATGTCATTTGAGTGTCAAAAAAACGATGTAACGTGAAAGGTGGCGGAGGCAGAGAAAAATCTTAACATTCTAATCAACTTTATATATGTAACTTAGCGTCGGTAGCGAAGCAGGCAGCGCGTAAGTCTCATGTGTGTAACTTGTTAGAGCATATGAAAAATTACTAAAAATGAATACGAAAAATTAAAAAACAAAGTACGATAGAATATCTCGGTTAATTTTATGAATGTCAGTTAATTTTATTTTTGAAAAAATAATACATAAATCTGTATGTACTTATAAATTACCTTTTACATGTATATAAAATTTAATTTTTTTGAATTATTTTGCTTTTATGGTTTTTTTAATTGATTGCAAACCCCGAGTCGTGGATTATTTATTACTTATTATTTAACTTAATTTTTTGTTCACATTACAAAAAGACCAATTTCCCTATATATATAAAGTCCTCGGTTACACCCTCTCTCTCTCTGGCGAATTAAATAGATTAATTAGATTAATGAATATTTCTCTTATGATCTTCTGTTTACTTGCTTTTTGGCACAGCAATAACTGATAGTTTTTTGCAATCTTTAAAGGCCTTGAGCAACGACATTGGCGAACCCAGTAAGAGAGTATAAATGAATTAAAACACAAACCAGCTTGAGTTAACGGTTGAGAAAAAGCAAGGCGGGATGAAAAATTTCGTCAGCAGTAAATATAAATGCAAACAAAATAATATAAAGAAAATCGAAGTAATCAAAATAATCCGAAAATAAGAAAACATATACCTAACAACAAGAAACAAGTCAAATTAGAGGATGAAATTTAATACATTGAATTGAAATCATAAAAAATGGTGTAAATAGTTAACAAATAAGAATTCTAAAACCTAAAAACAGAAGCAATGGGAAACTTAAAAACAGAATTCACAGAAGACCCGATTAATTCACTACCATTGAATTAGAATCAGAGAGAAACTGTACACAAGAACTCTACTAGTAGCAAAAATTCCCAGGTCGCTCCAGTAAACTCTAAAACTAAAAAATAAAAAGATACCCCTGCGAAGGTAAAATTTTAAAATATAAACAGCCCCCCAGCGACAAAACCTTTTTGTTACTACATTAATACATTTACAAATATTAAAACTCAATTGGTCAGTCATTCGCTCGATCTATCACTCGCGCAAGTACTCGAACGGAGGCAAATACAGACATTTAAGAGAAGGCACTGAATAAAAGTACATTCTTAAGCGCTCGAGAATTTGAGAGAGAAAGAGAGAAATAAATGAAGGAACTTAAAAAACATTTAATATTTGATCAAAACAACAATTACTTTAATATGTAATATTTAAAAAAAAAGGAGGATGCGTTACGACTGGAATAATTTAAACTTGTAGAAGGAATAATAAGTCTGTGGCGCAATAAGAAAGGCAACGATCCATTATATTCCTTCTCTTGAAAGCCAAAGTCTGGCCGTGAACATTTTTAGGACAGCTACAGTACGTAGTCATCATTACTAAAATTTAACACAACACGTAATTTGCCATACTGTTTAAATATATTTATATATTCTTGTATGAATGTGTGTGTATGTGTGTGTCTGTGCGCTTACCTACGTTCCCTCAGTTTCCCTCTCTTCTTAAGTAACAATAAATTAACGGTCACTCTTCCTCATGTCATACTTAACATCAGAATTAACATTAACGTTATAGGTGCGCGATGAAAACATTGACAAATTACAACAGCAGACAGAAAAAATTAGAAAATAGAGTAGTAATAGTAGTAATAGTAATAATAATAATAATAATAATAATAATAATAATAATAATAATGATAATAATGAAGTAAAACACCAAGACTTTAATGGACGGTATGTAAAACTTAATAATTAGAAATTAATAAAATTTTAACTTGCTTTTTTTTAAAAACAATTTGACTCCATATTTTTTCATAGAAAATGGCTTACTCATTTACTTAGAAATTCCCCAACCCTTGGGTTCTTTTGTCTATTTATGTTTATTGTTTTTATAGTTTTATTGTTAAAATTTATCGTCTGCTTTCTTTTAAACTTCACTTTTTTTCTCCCCGATCCCCATATACGGAGTTTCCACTTTCGGCCCTGTAATCTCCGTCCTCGTGTTCCTCCTCTTGGTCATTCTTCTTGTCCTTTTCATC
Source organism: Polyplax serrata (assembly GCA_037055365.1). NCBI lineage: Eukaryota > Metazoa > Arthropoda > Insecta > Psocodea > Polyplacidae > Polyplax > Polyplax serrata. The sequence goes on along the minus strand of JAWJWE010000036.1, from coordinate 16,095,573 downwards.
CATATATATTTCTTCGCCATCGTTTTTATGTGGCGGTATGTGGGGCTGAAAATGGGAAAAATTTTTAGACTTAAATGGATTTGATTAATGGTTTGTCAATTGTATGGAAAGATTTGGTTTTTTAAGGTTTAAAGGGAATGGCATTTTTACGTTTTTAAAGCATTACTGAACCGAATGAAACTATTTGACTTTGGTGATATACAACATATACGGAATATGTCAGACTTCGACTTGTTTGACTAGTATATTTTTAACAGTGTCCTAAAGTAGACAATGCTTTTCGTAAAAACGCTAACGGTAGAACAAACACTAATATGAATCATACAATTACTCAAAGGTACTTGTTTCCCAACCGCCTCTTTTGGTGTAAAAAAATTGATTCGAAAAACAAATTTTACTTCGCCTTCTTAATATAACTATTACCTCACCTTTAAAATTTCTGTGTCAAAGATGGACGTTTCATCTGGGGATTTGTTCGTGTCACAACTTCGAACTTCAACCATTTCGGAGATTTTCTGGATTGCCATTTCTGCTTGTGCCGTTTCCTGCGAGACCCATAAGAAACATTAGATCTTCTCTATACCACAGAAACAGCAGAAAAAAATAAAATAGGCTTACATGCTCCAATGATTTCAACCTTGCTAGCCTCCAAGCTGCCCGTTTCTCCGCCCTGATGGCTCTTTGTTCATCTGCGGATATCTGTTCATTAGTATCCAGCATCTTTTCTTCCTTATCTGATATAGTGTTTGTCGTACCACCTTTTCTGTTAAGCAATAGACTTAATAGAGTATGTAGCTAGTATGATAATTAATTCTGGTGTTCCTTGATTTTTAATAAACTCACCCTTTAAGGAGTGTGGTGACATCCCTTTCATCTTCTGCTGAATCTTGTTCGTCATCGTCTTTTGAACTGGATGACAAATTTTGCAAATCCTTTCTGGATGATGATGCAATCTTCTTTTCTTCTTCCTGTTTCATCCTTTCAATTTCGTCTGGATTCAAGAAACTAAAAGGCTTTTCTTTAGAAAAGAAAGCACACGTCAAATAATTTTGTTTGGTAGACTAATAATGAAATTGTATGCATAATGTGTGCAAACCCTAACGCCTCTGGATGGAACATTCTAATACACAATTTAATGTTGTTGGTTCCTCTTTTGCATTCCAAATTCTATAATACTTTCACAATCGTCAAGGAAACAATGAAATAGCAACAAAATAAGTAAGAATACATAATAAGTAGAGAAAACAAAATAAATGAGGATACCAAAGCAAAAGGTAAATGGAAAAAACGTTGAAATATAAACAAAAAAGGGGACAAAGCACTAAATACGCGAAAATCATAAACAAACAGAAAGATTTCCAAAATTAGCTGTTAATCTATTTGTGCGACTATCCACAATAAATCGTTTCGGTAGTATGTACCGATACAAAAGTTATGTACTTACGAAAGAATGCAATGGTATGGTTGATAGGAGAATTAGTATGAGCCAACTAACAAATAAAATACAAATTACACTAATGTAACCGTTCGAAATACAATTAGAAGAATTGACATCAAATATAGTACCAAGTCATTTGTTCAAAACTATTACTACAGGTATTCTACATACCGGGTTTCGGCATTGGTTGTTTGGCCTCGTCCATTGCCTTTTCGAAAAACTTTTTCTTATCGCTGACTGATATTTTATTGCTGGGCGGATGGTTAGCTGGGTGTTGTGTTATCTGAAAAGGAAAAAGTCGTAGTAATGCCTGAGAACTCCTAATATATATTGGGTGCATTAGAATCTTGCTATATATGATTCGCTTCTACAGAAGGGATATTTGTTCCTAAGATTTTCATTGTTTGTTACACTTTAACATGTACGGCTTTCGTATTAAAACCCGCATCAATTATCTTCTAAATTTGGAAGACAAATTCTCTACTTAATTGTTCTTCATCCCTTTAGCAAAACCACGTCGTCCATGCTTTTCCACTTACGACGGCAACAGCTGTTAAGTTAGCCTTGGAAGTTAGTCCTTTTGGAAGGTCCAAACACGAATGCGGTTTTTAACACGTAAGTCTTAAATATAAGTACAAGTACAAGTACTACTTCTTACAGCAGGCTGATTTTGGTCTCCTTGAGGTGCTAGTGTGTGCTTGCTCATGACTATTGTCGTCGTCTTGTGTTCAGTTGGAGATAGCTTGGGTGATTTAGGTGGTGCCAACTCGGTGGGACTTGACGGTTTGTTAACCAGCATTTCAACTGCTCTAACTACATCCAAAACCTTGACATTCAAAACATTGATCAATGATATATACAACATACGGTGAAGTAAACTCTTATGTCTTGTGTAAAATCTTGCTAACCTTCTCAGGGGTAGATTTTTCGGCCACCGTGAGTCTGTTATCATCACAATGGTTAATCTGTTTTGCATCCCAACTGATGAGCTCACTACTTTGTTCCAGGCTGGGAGTTTCGTCGTCGTCTCTATCTAGACTAGAAGTGCTGTGACTCAAAGAGCTTGATTTTGACTCTCGGTTACTTCCGTCTTGGGTTATTTTCTGAACATCTGATTTCTCATAACCTGCAAACATATTTGATTCAGTCAATTTCTTATACCCAAAGGCTTTAGACCTATGTAATTGAAAACCTACCTAGGCATACAAGCAAGTGGATTTTGTCTCCGGACGCTCTTAATGCGTTCACAGCCTCTTGATGTGTCACACCTAAAAGGGAGACGTTATTCACTTCCAACAACCTCATACCAGCACGGAGTCGTCCATCCCGTTTTGCGGCACCCTTGGAGTTGATCTTCGAAATGAACACTCCTTCGTCTGATTTGTCTAATGGATTCCCTCGCTGACCTCGTATACCACCCTTTATATGCATTCCCAACTTCTCGCCTTCATCTCTAATTATGGTTAGTTCCTGCACGTCGTTAAACTATTATTAGATCGCAAAATCACCAATAGAAATTTCTGAGGACTATATCAAGCGATATGTGAACCTGAAATCCCTTGGGAAGGGGGTCGTGCCTCAATGTTAGCTGTAACTCGTTGCCCGGTTTAAGAAGACTCATGACGACGTCCTGGTGACTCAATGGTGTTACGTCCTCCCCGTTGACTTTCAAAATTCGGTCTCCGAAGCGAATTTTTCCGCATGAAGCAGCTATTCCCCCAGGAACTAAGTGCGATATGAAAACACCCGGTTCGTCGATCCCAAAAGGCACGCAAGAGTGGTCTGTTCCACCAATGATGCTGAAGCCCAAGGATGCATTTCCTTGACGTTTTAGTGTGACATCCTACATGTGAGGAAAATCGAAGTGCTATTTTAAGCAAAGTAGAATAACGTCTACTACTAAAGGAAATTTACTGCTTTCCTAAATGTTATCCCCTTCTTTTGTGTAATAATTGAGTAAATTTACTAAGAATAAAGTAGTTTAAGCGGAGGAGTAATGCCATTGGTATGACTTCAAGTGGTTTCATACATACAAATACCAGTCAACTTTTTGGGTACATTACTCTTTCCTAAGCCTATGTTAATAACACAAGTCAACTGTCATGCTACATAAATCAGACAACAGCGCCCGTTAGTTTATTAGAAACAAACATCTCATTGATGGAAATATCTATAACATTTGTTAGTTAATAAACCACTACATATAAGTGTCAATGTATTACATGATTAGCAAGTGAGATGTGTTCAAAAAGGGAACAAGGAACAACTGTACATCAACAAATCATAGTCTACGTACGAAACGGAAACATTAGTGTTTTGCACTACCATTTGTGATCGAGGAAGTGAATAATTCTTTACAGTTGGGCCGATCAACCATGATCATCCTCTTCAATTAGAACTTGGGTAAGTATCGTGCAAGATGGCAAATAGGCGACAGGTGCATAAAGTTTCCAGCTACCCAACCCAAACGTTAAATATACCTTTCACATGATTGGAACGGCACAATTAACCAATTCCACTAGTGTAAATTTTAAACCAGATGATTTTGATAAGCAGCGGTGTTTTCTGTATACGTCTAACATTAATAATAATAATAATAATAATAATAATAATAATAATAATAATAATAATAATAATAATAATAATAATAATAATAATAATTGCCGCAGCAGCATGTCTTTTTAAGTGACCACGAAAAAAACAATAAAAAACCATTTACATATGTATATTACCTCTGCTACTAAAGGGTAAGCCAATTTGTTATCCGTGATCCGGGTGACGACTGTTTCCGTGAATGTGGACTTTGTGATTGTTTCAGTAACCCTTCCGAGGGCCGTGGGCGAGGGAGGGAACTGTATACCATCCTCCGTATGTGGGGGCTGGCGAACTGTCACGGTCACGGTCGAACCACCCTGTTCCGCGATCTCGGATTTACGTTCGGAAGTTCGAGTGGCGGACGAGTCCAAGAACCGGGCAGGAATCATTGCCTGGAACTCTTCGTTTGTTATTGGTCTAGCTGCCTACATGTAAGGGAATTATTTTCTTGCTGAGTACACGTTACGCAAATGTGTAAATCCATAACTTGAAACAAACCCCAATTAATCTTTAGTTAATTCATTTTCGTGTAAAACAAGAGATTCAAGTTCTCCGGGATGAACTCATGCAAAACATCTAAACTGATATCTCTGATAGTCCTTTCGTGAACTATGAGTTGCAAATGTAAAAGTTAAGGATGTTTGTTCAATGGATATCGCAGGTCTCCGATAAAAACATTAATGTCACACATTGGTACCAATCGCTTTAACAATAGGACGATCTTTTTCAAATGTTTTTGAGGTCGATAAGTCAGAAACAACTACAATTTTTGTAGTACACAATAAGGTAACATAATTCATCAAAAACTGGAACCCAGAACCCAACATTAGGTCTCAGTGGAGTGCAACAAGTCACCGAATAACCCACTAGTGTTAAGATGGTACCATCGTACCCCAAAGGTGTTACCAATCCTCACTCCCAAGTAACAGCAAACAAGAGCAACTGAAGACGTACCTGTAGAATGCCAGTCTTTTCGGGAGCTTCCAGAATATCGGTTTTACTACTAAGTCGTCTCGGGGCGGGTTTGGGCGGCTCGGCTGTACTCAATGACCCCTGCTCTTTTTTCGCTGGAGTACTGAGAGTACCAACTTTACTTGTACCATTCGTTTTATCAATGTCACTTTTCATCACACTGTTTGTAAGTCGGTAACTCGGTCTGTTGGCCATATAACTGTTGGCGCTGTACAGACCTGTGTACGGTCTCAAAAGGCCGAACATTCGGGGCGCCTTCTCTTGAGTTGGGGGACTCGACACCGATGGAGATACTTTAGGTGGGTCCGGAGTGGGTGTCTCGCTGGGTCCCTCCGGCGTAGCTTCCTTGGGAGCGTGCCCTTTCAAATCGACGCCATTGACCTGAAAACGCAAGGCGGATACTAACTTTATTTACCCCTATTCTACCCTTAAGTCCTACTATGTTTGTACAACATCACACCCAATGCAACAGAAAACTCAACTGGATGCCAGAATACTCGTCATTCAAACTCCATTTTGTTTTACAAAATATTAAAGAAAATAAATAATGCAACAACAACAAAGTACGACAATTCATTCAAATTCCAAACAGTACCTAGGTGGCCATTCCAGAATGAATAATACAAAACTTCACAAATTATTTCTATAAGTTAAGTAATTAAAAGAGTATACAAACATTAATGCAAAACATTTAGCATACGTACATGTACCAATTTGGCAACTTCCCTGAGAATAACAAGTGTTAAGGATCCTCCGGCCTTTCTCAACACCTCCACAGCTTCGTAATGATCGGCTCCGACGAGATCGTGGCCGTTCACAGATAATACCTTATCTCCTACCTAAAATATAAGGGCGGTAATTTTAGTTAAACAACATAAAATTGATTAGCTTTTGATTATTTTAGTTTCTGTGATTACACAACCTTGAGGTTTGCCAGATCGGCAGGTCCTCCCTCCGTTACTCTCGATATGAAAATTCCTTCGTCATTTCCTTTAAATGGAGTTGAACCCCGACCACCGGCTATGGACAGTCCCAAACCTGCATTCGTTCTCTCAATCCTCAACGTGAAGGATTCTTCTTTGACTTCAACTGAAATGCAAAAGTAATCTTGTAGTTTCCCTTAACCAGAAGGCAGGGAATGAGATTCATCTCATACTTTTCCTAATCATGTAAGCTTTTTTGGTCTTTTTTCGCGACATAGCGGCACGTATACTTTGAGAATCACGTAATTACTGAGAGCTTGAAGTAATCAAAGTTCTCGAAATGTTTACGTAGTTCATGTCACATAGATAAGAGATTATCTATCAAAAGCAGTCATCCTATTTACCATTTTTGGTTGACGATTCCAGTCCGGGCGTATCCGACGTATTCAACTTCGTCATCTTGCCTGCCAGAGCGTTAATTTCTCCCTTTTTCTTCATAACCTGAAACACAAGGCGTTGATCAATAGGTCAACTCCCACATTTCATTAAATTTGTTACACAGAAACGTGGACGTGGGAAAAATGAGATCCGGCAGCTTTTAGTATAAAATTTCATGCACAACTACATCTACTTAGAAATGCGTGATTTCAATTTGGGTCACATACAACCTGTGTCATGTTTTGACTTTTTGGCATAAACTACTAAATAAACAACCGGTCCCTAATCCTGGGATGTATAATTAAATATTGTTACGTTTTACGTAATTCAGATTTTAACGCTTTAGAAATAATTACTATTACTAAATAACAAAACTCTGTGATATAATATGACTTTCCAGGTGCGACATTTCGTAGTTCTAACCTAGTTACATAAGGTTCACGCTGATATATTTCCGCATTCTATTCGTACCCCTTTTTATCGTTGGAGACGTATGTGTCATCATTATTATTAACCCAAGTCGATTACTATTGTAGGCAAAACGAAATAAAAAATTCCTGAATGACACTTTTTTTCTCAAAGGAATGATTACATATTTGAAAGTAATGGCCATAATAAAACGTTTTTACATACTAGATAAAAATTACATTACAGATGAATAGCAAGTAAGGTTTTTTGGACGTCAGTAACAATAAAGTCTTAAAACACTAATAAGATTTATACAAGGGAGAAATTTAGCTTTCATTCATCTGAATCCAAACCCAATGACATTCATTCAATAAGTTCTATGTTTACAAGAAAATTAATTATAAATATGAAAATTATGGTATCTGTGATATTTTCATGAGAAATTAGTTGTAGTACCTCATAAATTCTATCAAATTCATGCATAGTTTAAAATAGTAAGTATAAGTATGTCTGTACATTAAACGCTGTAAATTTAAAGATATTAATATTTAGGATTATGAAAACAAATCAGATCTGAACAAAACTCCTCAGTTAACAGACTAATTATGTAAGTGTTCAAAGTAAAACAAATGCCAACAAATAAGCAAAAGAAAGAACAATTATGGATAAAGTCAAGACAAGAATATGAGAACTTAATTGGGATGAGGTAAGGGGTTACTTGCATTTGATACACACCTGCTCTATAATTGATGCAACTTTATCACAATCAACCTGAGAACTGATTCGTTTATTCTTCAAATGATGTGGCGTATCACGCCTATGCAAACGGCTCTGCCTAGGAGGATCTTCCTTTCCATTACTTTCGACATTGAACCCAACATGCTTTTCACCCTCCAACTCCTATAAGTTTTGTATTATGTGTTTATGGTTAGTTCACCGATTTTTTTTGACAAATCCAAAAATCGCTTATCATGCGGGGTTAAACAGCGAAAGACAGGAAGTTTTCTTCAAAATGTTCTCCTAAACCCATTTTTTCCAAACCTCAGTTTCTCTACTTAAGACTTGTAGAATCCTATTTTTTGTATTTAATGCGTTGTTAGAGTAAAGTTAGAGTAATGCGCAAGGATCACTTACATCGAGATCATTTTGTTCATCTCCTCCTGCTTCTAAGTCGTATCCATCATCATTCTCGTCATATTCTTGGTCATTGAACTGATTCCCAGATTCGGTAGCAGAATTTGACATCTTGTACCCGTCCAGATCCTTATTGTGGGGTATCTTATCTTCACCTTCCTCGTCTCCTCCCACCTTAAGGTCCGTTATTTTTCCTTTTCCACCAAACAGTTTTTGGGCTTTTGCTTTCAGCTCCTTCGGATGCGGCGTATTTTGCCTCACGAACAATGTCTGAAAAATAATAAAAGAAAATAAAACTATTCATAAAGACGCTAAACTATTCATAATAAATGCTTTTTTTGGATAACTCACTTCCTTGTTTAGTTCATCCTTTTCTGAATCAATGTTATCGGTGAATTTGACTGATGTTGTTCTGGACGCTTCTTTCTCTCTCCAGCCATCCTCATCACTTTCTTCATCTCGAATTTCACGCATTTGAACATCTGTTCAGGAATAAAATATCGTTAAGAAAGTCAAATATACCCTTTATGATCGTACACCTATATATCTCCAATTATATACTTAACATTCATAGTAAGTGTAAAAGAATATAGAAACATGGTGGCATAAAATTTGTGACTCTGTCTTAGCACAAAACTTTAAAAACTTCTGTTGGATAATTTCTAAAATATATATATATATACGTATACAACTCACCATTTATTCGATCAGACGGATAATCCAACTGAGGCAGGAGGAAGCAAGTCAAAACTTGTTCCCCTGTATCATCAGCAAAGTCCTCTTGGAAAGTAAGCAGAGGTTGTGCTTGATTTTCTGATAACCATACCGCTTTAAGGTTCAGCTTGGCAAGTGAGAAGGGAAGGTATTGCAAGCGATTACCCGAGACATGAAGAACATGTAACTCAGAACAGTTTCCCACCTCGGTTGGCAGATGTGTGAGCTTATTGTCCCGGAGAGAAAGCACTCCCAAATGTGATAAATTACCTATCAAAATGAAGATATACAATTTAGACAGTTTATGTCATAATGGAACAATGTTATAGTGCCAAACACTCACCTATTTCCGCGGGTAACCTTTGTAGGCTGTTACGATCAACGTTCAAATTATTCAAATTTACTAAGTTTCCAATGGTCACGGGCATTTCCAAGAGGAAATTTTCCGTCAGAATCAGCTCCTGCAAGTTAGAACACTTCCCTATGTTCGGGTTCAGGACGGCCAATCGATTGTGATCGACTTTCAAAATAGTCAACTTGCTTAAATTCCCGATACCGTCAGGCAGGTTTTCGATCACGTTCTGGGAGAGATGAAGATCGGTAAGGCTTGATAAGCCACGGATATCTTCAGGTAGGTCTTCCAGTCGATTCTCTGATATATCCAAGCAAGTGAGTTTCTTCAACTGACCTATTTCTGGTGGAATGTGCTGCAACTGATTGTGATCCAGCCAGAGTTCTTGCAAAGCAGGAAGCTTCCCTATGTGATGTGGCTGTAAATCAAATAAGAAAAAATTATCTACTGTTAATTGACATTTCAATAAAATATTTTATTCCTTACTTTGTATAATACCATTCTAATATTATTGTAATTCAAAATGAACAAAATACATTGGTTGCAGAAACATATTCTTTCAGTGTCAATATTTCAAATAATACTTAGGTATTTATGGATATCATTAAGTCTCAAAAACGCTTTTTTTACATAATTCTATTATATAAAGGGTTGTTTAAAGGAGTGTAGAGGAGTTGTTTGGTTTATCTGCCTAATCAGTATTTTAGGTATTTGTCTTATTTTATGTAACAGTAAAATAAATAAAATATTTCCTCAAAAGCTCACCAAAACTTCAATTTCATTATCTCCTAAATCCAATCTCTCAAGTTTGGTCAATTGAGCAAGAGTGTCAGGAAGAGATTTCAATAGGTTCTCCCTCAGCTCCAGACTCTGTAGTGATGTTAGACTCCCAAAATCAGAGGGTAATGCAGTCAGGGACATATCATTCAAACCAACTGTTGTGAGGTTTTTAAGCTGTACAAATCCAGGTGGTAACCTCTGAATTGGATTGCTACTGAAATCAGCTACCCTGAGAACCTGAAGGCTCTTAATGCTCTCTGGTATGTCTTGAATATCTGTAATTTAAATAACAATTTTAAAAACTGTTATATATGACAATTGATTTGATCCTCCAAAAATTCTGTGATACCTCTTGTAGTTACTTTTCATTATACAATCTTCTAGAAAGAACTTTAAGTTAATGTTTTTAAAGGAAATGCACAGGTTTAATTCAATAATGAGCAAGAAATATCTTCTCTGCACCAGGACTAGATTTTAACAAGCCCAGAATAATAAGCTTATTCTAAGGCAATCTGAAAAGTATTTGACTGTTAATAATAATCAACTTAATAAATTAAATTTTTTGACAAGAAAAATGGTTTCGTTCTAACAACCAATACACAGTCACATAAGATCAAGCATTGAAAGCAAACAATTAGGGAAAGGAAGCAATAAGGTTTTTAATCTATTTTTACTATTATTGCTAACAAATGGATATCTTACCATTTCTTGACACATCCAATTCCACCAAACATTCAAAATTCCCTATATCAGGTGATAGATTTTGAATTTCATTATCACTAAGTCCTAATCGTCTTAGCCTCTGAAGACGAAAGAAGTTCTGAAACAAATGAAAATTACACTGCAGCATAGTATTGAGAAAAACTGGTTTCCCTAGTTTAATTAAATGCCTGAAAATTTTAGAATTATAATTCAGAGGTAGAATTTCTAATATGAATTTCTAATGAATAGAATTTCTAATGACATCTCATATGTGTAACTTGACTTTATTTATTTAACAGCGAAGAATATATAAATTCTCTACCAGCATTACACAATTCTATAGGAATATTAATGCAGAAGCTAATTCATCCTACAATTGAAGTCGCATTATTTTTGTGTACTTGTTTCTGAAAATAATAAAATAAACCAAACCGCAGTGCGGCATACACTGCAATATTAAAAGGTTAAGTTACTTAAGCACAGAAATATGAGGTACAGAATGGGAGGGCACAGTTGGATGCCGCCGCACAGACAAATTGTCCGCCTCCAAGTATGAGGACAACTCTTCTGCCTTACCTTTGGAAGGTCCCTAATGTGATTTGCATCAAGGAGTAGTTCCTCGAGGGAACGGGTGTACCTAAGAACTTCTTCCGGGACCGTTTGTAGGAAGCAGTGACGCTTATCCACATATTCGACTTGCCTATTACACCCTTTGAAAATCGGAATGCAACGAAACATGACGCCGTCACGTTATAAAAACAACATTCATCATTAGCATCGAAACGAAAATGGGAAGCAACATAACAAACGCAATACTACATACACTGAAAATAATAACTAAACACGGTTTAAACCTAATCACGAGCCACCCATCCCTAAATTTGTCATTCCCGACTCGATTGAGAATTATAGTCCTTGACGTCACTGACTTCTTAAAAATGTTAAAAGTTATGAAAGGACATTACGCACTGCCTCACGGATTACAACGTTTCGCTTTCGACAAGTTTTGTATTAATACTTTACAGTAGTTTTTAAAATTCTCAATGATGTAAATCTTACATGTCAATGATAATAAAATTACGTGCAATTTTAAGGTATTGCTATTAAATTATTACATTAAATTGTTACGTACTTTTCAATTTAGTTTTGACATTTTTAAACGGCGAATCCAGGAGGCCGTCCCGCGGTGAATTGATTTCAATCTGTCTGAAAGTTTTTCTCACATTGAAATCTTAGTAGTATTCCCTCGGAGCAAAAGTGAAATATTTCCGCTTTAATTTATTGTTAGAAAATGAATCTTGAAGATAAAGTGATTGGTTTTATTGGTGGTGGCAATATGGCAACTGCCATTATTATAGGTGCTGTAAAGCAAGGTAAATACAAGCCTTTTTTTCAATAGCTCTAAGAAAATTAAACAGCCAGTAAGCCGACATAAGCCTAATATTAAATTTTCTACCGCCTGACGTCTCAGTTTCCTAATTAATTTAAAAAATTTTATTAACTTCATATTGATATACAAGTCACAATATTACTCATAATCTCTTGCATATAGGTGTCATCAACAATAGAAATGTCATTGTTTCGTCACCGTCACAGTCTACACTTGAAAAATGGAAAAAACGTAACATAAAGACAGTGGCCGATAATTTGGAACTAATTAAAAAATCGGACATTATTTTTCTCGCTTTCAAACCGTATCACCTTACGACTGCTTTACGTTCGTTCGATGAAAAATTGGTATCTTCTAAACTTTTTGTCTCCATTTTGGCAGGTGTGTCAAGTCAAACGATCTATAATGTAAGTTTATTCTCAGACAATTAAAATATCATTTATTTTAGCATTAAGTAAAACATGTTAATGGTGCTTTACTTCCAGAAAATTAAGACTTTTCATGAGAACCCTAGGGTTATTAGAGTAATGCCAAATACACCAGCACTAGTCAATGAGGGTTGTACTGGTAAGTGCCTACACTCAGATATTGATAGAATAGCATAATTGATATATTGATGAAGGAATATAATGTTTTTCAGCTATCTCAGCTCATACCTCAGCCACTGAGGATGACATAAAAATGGTTAACACAATTTTCTCAGCTGTTGGAAGATCTGAAATAGTTCCAGAGAATTTAATATTACCTATCACAGGAGTGGCAGGAAGTTGCCCAGCTTTTGTGAGTCTACTTTAGACATTTTCTATACTTGTTTCTACATAATTAAAGTTTATGTACAATTTCAATAAATTTCAGATTTATCTCATAATAGAGGCTCTCTCAGATGGAGCTGTGAAGCAAGGTCTCCCAAGGGCATTGGCCACTACCTTTGCTGCACAGACAGTGTTAGGCTCTGCCAAAATGGTTCTGCAGAGTGGAAAACACCCAGGAGAACTAAAAGATGATGTTTGCACACCAGGTGGAACAACCATTAATGGAATCCATGCCCTAGAGAAAGGTGGACTTCGAGCTGCTCTTATAGATGCAATTGAAGCTACAGTGCAAAGAGCAAAAGAAATAGAAAGATCATCATAAAATTGAATCAGAGAAATAATACCATAGAATCATGGAGGATTAAAGTAGGATATATATTATTGCTTTAAAGTAAAATCAAAAATTATTTCTTGTACTTGGTACTACTTTCCAAGAAAAGCAAATAAACTGACTTATAGATTTCACATATACCTTATGTTGTGTAAAGTTAAGATCTTAACACATTCACAATTTCTCAATCATAATTTCAGATGTTTTCAATAATTAAATGACAAAATGACATGACTGACAAAAAATTTTGATTAATTACCAAAATATTTTGGAATAATGTAGAAATCAGTTGTATATTCAAATAAGTGACTACCTTTTTTTACTTAATTTAATGAATAAAAATAGTTTTTAAAGTCAATCAATCTGTTTCCTTTTTATTTTCATTTTTTCTTACCAGAATCATTCTAATAAGGCAAATTACAAAATATGTCTGATTTATTTTTTTTAAAGAATTCAACTTTGTAACTTTCTTCTCTGAGCACTGTACCAAAATATAGCGCAGTATATACATCTATTTGTTGTTATTGGTTAAAGGTTCAAAAACTCAAAATATTTTTATATTATTTTCACCTTATTTTATTTAAAATTGGTTAACAGAGTTAAAAAAAAATGTGTATATTGTGAAGCATAAAAACCACTTACAATGGATGTCTATTTGGATCTGGCATGACCTGTTTTTATTTTCAAATCAGCCCCAAAATGTTTCGTAATTTGACGTCTCAGCAGTGTGCCGTGAAGTGAGACATAACTGTCTTCACATATATATCACACAGTTTACATAAATAAAGAATTAACCATTTTGTATTTTCATTTCTTTCCTCCATTATAAATATATTCTAATATTGTACTATAATTATTTTCGTTTCCCTCTTGCTTTCCATCGGCCTGAAGCCCCTCTCCCAGCAAAACTGACCATGTGGCACAATAGCTTCGTATTTCAGAGTTGAAAGAACAAAGCACGCCAGGTATTAACCATAAACTCATTTTACAATTATTATCTAGCAGCTATTGCCTACAAATTATTTAAATAGGTGTTATAACACCATTAAACTTGCGTATGGTTTACATTTAACTTATATTTTAAAGACAATTTCAGAATTAAATGGCACACATGGTGCATACCTGAATATTCAAAATATGGACAGTACAAATTTTTTAACCGTAATTAAATCATTGAAATAAAGACTGTCTATTAATTCATAAATGTAATTCCATTGAATTGTTAAAGAATTTTAAAAAATTTAAATTTTATAAAACTAAAAAAACTCGACTGGAAGAATTGAAAAGCTTCATTAAATACAAAGACAAATAATGAAATGACAACTTCATCTAGTGGAAGGTCGTCATCCTACATTTTACAGAACCGTAATATGGCTACATAATATTGATGCAAGTGCGCAAACCAATACCAATAATACACACTTCCGATTATTTTCCAAGTTCAATTCTTATTTTGCAGCATGACTTTTAGTTGATCATAAAAATTCATACTTAAGAATAAGACACCAATGAACCAATGAAAATTGAAACTTTTAATATTTTAAGGGAAAAGTCTAAATACACTGTTTGAGACAAAGCAATTTGGCTGCGGATTTGTAAACAATTACAGCACTAATTAAATACTAAATGACCGTTTTGAATTAAAAAATTGTACAAAATTATCAAAATGGATTAGAACTTGCAAATATGTAAAACTAATGGAAAAAGAGGAAGTGAACATTATTTTTAAACTTCATCATCCGTGTAAAAATCTGGTTAAGGAAATAAGTATAACGAATTTCAAACTGAATGTATCATTGATTGGTGAAAAATAAATGAGTTTCGTAATAAATGAGTTTGAATAGTTTCCGCACTACCTGCTTGAATGAATTCCTGCTAAAACCCCCTCGTACCTCTTACACATCAATAATTGAATAAGCCGACAGTTAATACAACGGAAGTCATCAGATAAAAACGAGTCGAATAATGTAAATAAAACTAAAGAACAATCTTGTTGGTTTTGGGTTTTTTATAGAAACACGGCAAAAAATGTGAAAATGGAATAATAATCTGATTTTTTGACAGTTTGATTTGGTTTCAATTGAAACCTTCTCCCCGCATTGTGTAGAACATTTCATAAAAATGATTGTAAGTTCAGTGTTTAAAAGAGTTAAATTATAAATTAATAAAATGATACATAGACCCTGAAAAATTTTGAAAAAATAATTACAAGATTCTCTCATTCATTTGCTTTGTAACTTAAATAACCAAACATAGAGACTGTCTGATACAGCTGGAATGGTTTTTAAATGAAGAAAAGTGTTCTTCAGTAGCCTACATACTTTCCAAAATACATGCAAAAACATTCAGCTTCCATTTTACATTATTTTCCTCATGGCTTAGGGCCCATTTCATATCTTTCATTAGGGCGTTTCTACTAGCTATGTTTTAGGTGGAAAAGGTCAAAAATCATCATCATAAAAAGCATCTTCAGCTTCCCACTATCATTGAAGCCATTACAATGACGGATTATCGAATTTGTATCCTTTGGTTATGAAAATCTCTTCGAAAGCCGCTTCCTGTTCTAATTCCAGAACCTGGGTCTTTTTCAGTACCAATAAAGTGTAGAACTTTTGAGCTACTTGTTTCTTATGGTTGCGTTGGGTCATCTCGCTAAACTGCAACGTCGACTGTCTTGCTAAACGCGTCTTGAGTATATGGTACATGTGGGCCGCACGCTTATTCAATACTCTTTCCTCGAACTGCTCGTATGTCTCGTCTGTTTGTTGTTCTTCGGGCTGCAAAACGGCAAAACGCATTTAGTCATTACGATTGCGATTGAGAGAAGATTGCAGGGGAAATTACAAATTACGCTCACCGGTCCAACAGAATTCGGAAACTCGTAATCTTCATTCCATGGAGTTGCTTGACCCTTTTCACTCAGGTTACCCGGTGTTTGTGCAGGCGGGTGATACTCATCGTAGCCCATGTTAGCCATAGCAGGATTGTTATGGTCGTAACCCATGTTTTCCATTAATGGATGATGGTCTTGTTCAAGTATAGAATTTAACTGATCAACATGCAACTGAGGTACTTCATCCATATGCTGTAAGTGAGGAGCGGGTGTGTGTGTTGGATAAGAATTTTTTCCTGAGTACATAGGACTTGCAGGGGGCAAAAGTGAAGAATTTCCAGACAACATGCCCATGGGAGTTTGCGGTGTTGGATAACCGGTGGTTCGAGAATGAAGTAGGGTGTCGCTTTGCATGGACATTGGAGCCTGTATATCTGCGACAGAACCCAATGATGGATTTAGAGAATAGTTGTCTGTGTGCAGAGGTGTCCCTGAAGGATGAGGAAGAGGGGTAGGCGGTAAGAACTGATCCGGCATGCCTATTGACTGGTGAATCATTTCGTTCGGTGACGCCATCTTGTGCTAAAACAAATAAAAACAATGGAAATAAAAATAAAAAGTAAAACCATGAGGTTTCGTATTACGATAATGTTCTACCGAGAGTCTGCTCACTTGTACTGCAGATCCCATGTCATCCAGTTCCGGTTGTTTTCTCTTCTTTTGGCCACGTTTTGTCGTTGGAGCAATGTTTTCAACATTTTCACCCTCAGCATCTCTGATTTGTTCCAATGTGATTTGATCCTGTTTGTCCGCGGGGTCATGGTATTCGTTTTCAACTGCTTTCAATGTCAAGTGTCTTTGATAGTTCTGTAAATGGGAGCAAAAAATACAATTAAACAATTGAATTTTGAAATTCTACAAGAATGGCAAATGGTCTCCTGAATACCTTAAATAAAGCTCTGGCTGGTAAATGACGACTCGGTAAAGCAAACAACTTTTCCACTCCTCCACTCTCCTTCCAGTGCATTAGACGCTTGGTAGGTGGAGCCAAGTCCAGTGTTGTGACAATGTCACTTGTATCTGACAGTTGTGCCTTCATTTCTTCCCCAGAAATATTCTTTACCTCATCTACAATAAGCTTCCTCTTGCGTTTGGTTTTTTGAAGGCCTTTCAAAGCAGATGCATCAACAGGTGCAAGAGCAAAACTTTCCTCTTCATTCTGTAACAGTGTTGTCTGGTCGTTTTGCTGTAATTGGTCATCCTTATCCTTATCTATGTCACCATCTTGGTTTGGACTGTGATGACTGTCACCCAACCCATCATCTACCCTAGGCAGCTCAGGTTCCTGACTTGGCAACGGTGTTGGAGGTCGTGATCCATCAGAACTAATACAATTTAGTAATTGTGAAAATTTAATACTATATGAAAACTGCATTTAAGTTGCATCAAATGTAAAATATTATTTACCTGTGTCCTCCTAGTGATGGTGGCCCACCAAAATGATTGTCTCCTTCATCATCACTATCTTGCACAGATGTAGCAGGAACCTTACTTTGTTGATCTATACCAGATTCCGGAACAGGGATATCACCAACAATAGGAGTATCATCAAATAAAGACAACCCTCCTTCAAACAGACCACCTCCCATAATATCAGGTCCAAGGTTTCCACCAAAACCATCACCTCGTATAGGAGCATTGATTTCTAATGATCTAGCTGCAACACTGCTTGACGTGGAAGGTTGGGGCTCTTTATCCCTTTCCAAATGTGTCATGTGATCCGGTTCACTAAACAATAAATGGGACTGATCAAAGTTTCTGTCTAGTGAAGCTGCAGTTCTTAATATATCAGGTGGTTCATTATCAAATCCCATGTCCCCAAAACCTTCATCATTGGTCACAAGACACAAATTCCCATAATCCTCCCTCATGGTGATTTCTTCTGCTCTAGATTGATTTAAACTAAATTGAGCTTCTATATCAACATCATTTAAATCTGGAATTGTAGCATCAAAATCATGAAAAACTTCTGGCAGTGTGATTGTGTTTACTGCTGCTTCTCTGTGTTCCTCTGGTAGGTCAACCATCCCTGGCCTAAAAGCCATTTTAATTTTGACAAATGCTTCATTGCAATCCGCCAATAAATATTTTGCCTTTCTGGAATATATCCTAACAACTCCCAGGAGTAAGTGGCCAGAAGTCCTGAGTGCTATCTTTACTTTCGGTTGAAGAATTCCGTCCACGGAGGTTTCAATATTGGTTTCGAACACCTGAGCTTTGGTTAATTTCTTGTCCCAATGAGCAGCCAACCAAATACGGGCCAACGGCCCTTTCTTTTGCAAAACAAAATGCGCGTAAAACATTGTTAAATTACAATATTCTCAAAATTCGGACAAAATTATATGTATTGTTCGTAAACTGTCCATGGAAACATGAAAAGGGTGGTTACGAAAACATTAAGGTAAACATGTTGTCACTCGGCAATTACCGATGGAAAATCTTCAAAATATGTAAAACGCACTAAAACGGTTAATTATCACCGGGAAAGTTACACTCAACCTAACCCAACAAATAATAGTGACGAAACTGACGTCTAACAAATCGCCTTCTATGCATCAGAAAAACACAAACAAAAACTTTCCCGCCTCTTGGGGAAAAGCTACCGTGGCTTCTCTGTGTCTGTTACGCCCGACTCTTATGTGGGATTTGCACTTTTAACTCTTCAAATCACCACGTTCCAATCAAATTTTTTAATTAAAAAGCGTCATTTCTCCACTTAGAACCGCGAACAAAATTTTAGTGAACCAACGAAAGAAAACGTATCCAATTCATTCCATTGAAATTGAAAAAAAACAAAATGGATGATTTGATGTGTTCACCGCTTGGCTTGACTGTTTTACTCCATAGAATAAATTAATGTCAACTCCTTTAAAGGCTACCCAAGCAATGAAAAACGGTTTTTAGTTATGACTATGGGTCCCATTAAATACCTCTTTTTTCAATTAAAATTAGTTTTCGAGCATGGAAAGGTAATTTTAGAAAGCACAAGCTCTAAAATATTGACCGTAGGTATCTTTGAAACACTTTTATTAAAAGTTCAGGAAGGGTTATAAGTAGTACTTTTTACGAAATTATCAGTCATTGCCGTTATTAAAACCATCTGCCAATTCAGCCGATTTCACAAAAATCGAAACTTGTTCATTCATAACCCACACAATCAATGTTTGAAAAATACCTTTAAGGAAGCCCTGAGTAAAGTGAAATTTGATCCTTATCATTGACCCTAAAGTAATTGTTTTATTGGAGGACATTTTATTTTACATAAGAGTCGTGGGGAATTTCCTAGCGGTACTAATGTTTGATACCAGCGTTAGAGGTGGGGTAACGCCGAAAGAAAGTGCCTTTGGTGTTCGTTACTGTTCAATCTGTGTAACATTGACACCTCCTCGATCTTTTCATTGTTCCCCATGTGACATTTCTATATTGAAACGGGACCACCATTGTATATTTACAAGCTGCTGCGTCGGTTTTTCTTGTATTTTGTGTTTTATATGATGTTGGGATCAATAATCAGCTTCCCTTTTAATTTGTATTATGTGAATGATAAAATAAGTAGGTATGAACTGAAGTTTATTTTAGCAATACTGGTTCCTGTTGCCTTATTACTTCTTGATTTTGGAGGGGAACATCTTGGCATAAGTCACATTTATCTTGTTGTTTCTGCCTTGGGCTTCATTGGAGTAGTGTTTTGTTCTATATGGTTTTACTTCCACTTAAAATTGATATTGAAAGGAACAGTTATTCAAGAAATGAGGAAACACATAAACATATAATTTAGGACACAGAAAAAATTTGGAAATGGTTTTTGGAAACAGATGGTACTTAACTTGCATTACACCTTTCTTGAATTAACCACTTCCCTGTGATGGAACATCATATCCAATTTAAAAGATAAATGAAACTCATTCAAAAAGTAAGTAATTGGTAGTTAGGATTCAAAATAAAGACAAACTATCCTACCCTACATAACTATTGCTTTAAAAATTTGTATGTAAAACATAATTTGACTGACATGGATTTTATGTTTCAAGGTATATTATTAATTCTACTGGCAAGGAAAATCTATCTAAGGCCTATAATAGATATTAAGCACATAAGAAAATATGATACAGTAAAAGCAGACAAATTGTAATAAAGTATTTTCAATTGAACAATTCAATACTACAGAAGCCTGAATTAAGACAGGAAATGTAGATTACTTGAAAGTCTTAGTGTGAGGTAAGGATATTTCTGGTACAACCATAATTGAAATACAAGCTTCCATATAAGATAGACTGCAATGCAGCCATTATACCAACTATTCAAACTCAATTTAAGGGGAGCTACTATTGTTTTGTTAGATTTTGGAGATATATGCAAGCAATTATTAGAAATGAATCTTTTGGAATGCATGACTATAAAATATATTTTAACTAGATATTAAAGGTTTTGTAAGATTGTTGTGGATTCAAATCAATTTTTAATTTGGGGTTGTGCAAATGCAATGTAGAATAAATACTACTGCCAAATCACTGTAACACAAAATGAAGGAGTGTACTCTAATATTTGCAATCTATTGTAATAATGAGACATAGAATAATAGAAAATATTTTAACATATACTCTGACATTTGTAGAACATTAAGCAATTCCCTAAAAATATCTCAAGTTACACAACCTGGGACAATATATTTCATGAGATATGTAAATGGAAGAGTAAATAATAGCATACATAGACTTGTGATAATCCTTCCCATAACCTAAGATCTCTTTTAATTCATTTCCATAATATTTTTACTTTGCATACACATCAGCTGTTATCATTATTACTTCATTATCTGTGTACAACATTAAAATAGGATTTAATTTAAAATCAATTCATAAAATTATATTGCTACATAAGCATTAAAACATGTCTATTATATATGTAAAAATACAACAGGGGAAATATGGCAAAGTTGAAGTTTAGAGGAAAACACTGTGAAGGGAGTAGTCATATGCTTAAAATTACTGCCTGCATTCTGCGTTACTTAATATATGTTAGTCATAAGTCATAAGAAAACTTATGGCAACCCTCTGCGTTAATTCGTTAAAATAACATAATAAAATAAAGACTTCCAAAAAATTACAACTCTCCGAAAGATCATTTTGTAAGGTTTGAATTGTCATAGGCGATTCGCTTTCTTGTCGTTCCAGTTTTGACACGATTTACTTTTTCCGCGAAGCGCAGGGAGCATAGAGTCTCCTGAAGGCAATTTTCGATTGGAGAAATGTTAACTAACATAAGAGTTTTGCTGGATCCTCCCAGTGCTGGCTGAAGCAAATGAGTTAACTTTGAGTTCCTGTAAGGAATGTGTTCTTGCTGGAAAAGTAATAATGAAATTTTAAAACGAAGCTTCAATTAAATCGGTAGATTAGATATTACACTGCTAAAACACAAATTACAAATTTTTCTGATTATTGTCTTGTTATTATTTTTGCCGTAAAAATGCATAGTTGACGTTTATGACAATAAAGCGGTAGTTCTAATGTTCCCATGACTGCATTCCAAGGATACCTACCATTTCTGGTTGCTCAATAGATAGGAGACTTAATGTTCTAGTCTTTAGTGAAATTTTATTATGTGACCCGTGGTGGGCAGGGTTTCACCCTAACATTTACCTTTTGCAATAATCCTAAGATGACATTTCCCAACTCGGACAATGACTTATTAATGTTTTTCATTTCCCGGAAACGGGGATCCGACATTGGTTCGTTGAGCCTTTCTGATCCCGCCAGATCAACTAAGTACAGTGAACCTGAAACAAAAAATGCATTTGATTACAAATGTCTGAGGTACAATTAAATTGTTTATCTTAGGTATTTAGAACAACATACAGCAATATATTTATTAATTATGAATAATTTACCAGGCAGATTGAATAAAATTATGCAATATTTCAGTTTCACAGAAACAATACAGTAGAATTTGAAGAGACTTTACAGTAAATATTGTTAAAGACCATACAAAGTATTAAAATGCCGGTTAGCTCCTTAGTATTTTACCGTAACATTTTTCTCCCCTCCCCTGATGAACTCCTGTTACTTTTATTCTAGTGACCGAGTGAGACCGACTCGACCGCTCATTACAACTGGTGTATGCTACTGCTCGGTTTTGATGGGCAAGCAAATACAAACGATCTAGGTCCTCATAGGAATCGACTTTCATTATCTGAAACACAGGAAATTAATGTATATTAATAAATTAATAATATTCCTAAATTACTCATATTTCATCTATTCTTAACTTTCAAACACTCACAGTTAGTCCGGGAATAGTGACGTCGTTGGTTTTACCATCAACTTGCATAATTTTAAGGGAAGATCCTTCTTTATCGTTTTGCAACAGATCGCGAATATTTTCATTGTAAATCTCCAGAAAGCTCACTTCCACCGTATACTTCCAACCCTAAAAATCATGACTCGATTAGTTCAAATGCTGCTAATCATTAAATACTTTTCTGTGTGGTACACTAGAACAAATTACTTACGATTAACTCAAGTTCTTCTAGTGATTTGAAAATGTGATCCACCGTTCTGGGTATCATTCCCCTATTCTGCTTTTCATGCCCACCCTCCATTGTATATGTTTTCCCGGAGCCTGTTTGGCCGTATGCAAAAACGCAAACATTGTAACCATCAAGAGCAGACTAAAAGGAAAAGGAACCAATGAAAATAAAATCGAATGCTTTAACAATATTTTAAGTATTACAGTAATAAAGCACAACACATGCTATTATTATAGACTTATGTACAAACATTTAAAATTAAAGGACATTCATAAATTCAAGTTCTTTCCCCACCTGTACAAGTTGTGAAAGTTCATCAAAAATATGCTCCTGTGTTGCACCCGGATTGAAGACCCTATCAAAACTAAATTCATGTTTGACAAATTTAGGCCTGGAAACGGCACCATTCGACATTTTGTCAAACGGATCTGGAAATAATACAAATGAGCAGGTAGGAGCTTAGACTAATAAGACTAATAATACAAATTTACTCTTGAAAACACTTACCTGATTTGGCAATCTCCAAACTTCCTTCATCGGGAAACGAGATGGTGCAAAGGGGTGTTGCGTTTTCCTTTTCGCTTTGAATTGGTGGTCGAACACGACAAAATACTCTTATGTTACCCTGTTAAACAAAGTAACAATTAACAATTATCCTGTCCAATCCTGTCTTCAAAAAATTTTAATGCACATTTAGGAAACCATTACCAGACCTTCAAGTCCTGAACATTATTGTGTAATTTACGACGTAGTTTCTCGTTCTCACAAAGTTTCTTCTTCAATTCATCGCAAGTGATTGCCAATGATTCGCCGTTTTCGGTTTTTTCCTTCAGTGCGTTCGTAGTTCTCTGCAGTTTCTCCTCTAGGGTCGAGTTTTCTAATTTTGTTGCAGCTACATCCTTTTCTAATTTATATATCTTTTCCTAAATACGTAACATTATCAATCAGTAATGCCTATATAATTCTTGGTAATAAAATTCGTTCTTCCACAAGTTGTCTGACTTATTGCTATTGTTATTTACACGTAACAGGTTTTCAATTTACATATACACAAACCCCAATTCCACAAGTAGGCCCACACAGCTACATAAAACATGTAAAACATGAAAATGGCTACATCACCTCCACTTTTTATACTAACCCTGGCTTTTGCTAGGTCGTCGGTTAGGTCAGAGAGATTCGAACTTTTGTATTTATTTTCCCTCTCGGATATGTCTAATTTATTATGCAAATTAGAAATTGCGTCATCCCTATCACGTATACGACTTTGCAATTCATTGTTTTCTTTCTGAAAGACATAATAAGGTTCTATTAATTACGCACATATACTCAATGAAGAGTATTAAAAGTAATATTGATTACATACTCGTATCTGAGCCAATGAATTGTCTAAATCTTCTATCTGATTCTTCTGGCGTTTTGCCTTAAATTCCAAGTCGTCCACTTTAAATTGCAATTCGGCTGCTTTTGAATTTTTTGCCAACAAATCTTCTCGCAAACTTGCCTGATCCGACTAATATGAATAAATTATTCAAAAGAACAAAAATAGTAATTATTATCTTCACAAAATTGGTAAGAAATTAGGATGACTATCACTTTTAATTTTTTTTTAGTAAGGTACCAATTTACTACCAAATAGTAGATATTAGTTTTCACAATAAAAGAACCCTTTGACATTTAATCTGAAATTTCCCAGTTTGAAACTTACTTGGTATCGTTAAATAACTTTTACAATGTACAATTGAGAAATGATTAAAAATACCATTATAAAATCATCCAGGTATTTGAAGTAGGCATAAATAAACACCAGAAACAAACATTAAAACACAAAGCCTACAATGTTAGTAAACACACATTACATCAGGAACAACTATTTTCTTCCATTATGAATTTCTTACCTGTAACATTGCAATCTGTTTGTCTCTTTGCATAACTAGGCCTTCCAACTTCTCAATTTTATCCACAAATTCTTTTGAATTGCTGTACAACTTATCATAACTCTCTGTTTTAGACCTGTAACAAAGTAGTAAATTTTAGTAATAACTGCTTCAGACAACTGTTTAAAATGGACAGCAATTAAAATAGTTCTACCTTAATTGATCCTCAACAACACATCTACTCTTTTTTAGTGCATCAACTTCATTTGCAAGGCATTCTTTTTCATTTTCAAGCTCTGCTTTGTAGTTTTTTATTTCTTCCAATTCTTCAATTGCAGTATTGCATTGTGTTTCATACTCATTACATTTTGTACGTAAATCTATTACCCATTCCTCACATTCTGTCAACCTTGCCTTTAGCTCCCAGTTTTTTGCCTTATATGGAAATCCTACAGAATTTTTTTTGTTATGTAATTCAGAGTTCACATTTGTACATACATTGTACAAAGGTTGTACACATTTGTTACCTATCACTATAATTTTTTTTTACCTGTTTTTGGTGCAACTTTAGGTTGTTTTGTAGATGATACATCATTATTTTCAGTAGGTGCTGCTGTTCTCTTAAATGCACTTGCACTCCTTAGAGCAACTCCAGTCTTACATCTGGTTAAGGTTGTTGCTGTCTTGGCAATATTTGGAACACTTCTTGATGAACTTGTTTTTACTGTAATTATTGATTACATATTCTGTAAAATTGTTAAAGCTTAGAGAAATGTGTAGAGGAAAGGGAACTTACGATTTGTGGTTGTCTTCGCTCGTGAAACTTCTTTGGCTTCCACAACATTTGTTTTTTCACAAGTGTAATTTGTGGTTGTCACTCCACTGAGCGCTAATTTTGTTTTCACTGGCAAAATGTTCTCCTTTTTAGAACGAGGCATAGGAATCTTAGATCCCGAGTTTGTCAAGAAATGACCCGGATCCATCACTGAAACGACTTCGAAATATATACTGTTTGTATTACAAAATCTTCAAAAATGGGCAGGTTTTATATTTTTCCTTATCATGCGTACATGATTCCTGGAGATGTTTCAAGTGCCTCTAAATTCAATGTGGAGGTGTAGAATAGCCCAACCGATATAAAAAGTCGTTAATTTCAGTTGTAAGCAAAAACGTGGCCCTTTATAACATGTAAGTTCCATACTTACCTCATTAATATGTGTTCACTATATCGTTTTAAAATTCTTAAAAAAACAGACCGCTATGAAATATCAATATCTATTTTACGCCAACAAAATTAAAAAAAGAAGGAAGCCAAAACTGGCGGATAAATCTAAGTATGGGTGGAACAAACAAAGGAATTTAACGAACTTTTAGCAGTTGTACCAACAATGCAATTGGTTGACGTTTTGCCGAAGGGAAAGCGTTGAAAAATTTCAAGTTGTACGAAAATCAAATTCAAGGAGATCAAGAAGATTAACATCTGATTCTTTATCTGTTTTCGATAAAATAATCTATTAACAAATAATTTATTACTTGAAAATTAAGCTTTTCCAATTCCTTCAAGCATGGTATTACTACAATATTAAATAGGGGCTCATGTGTACGTTTTATTTCCTTCCATTTCATTGGAGTAAATTTTATTATTTTTTGCACTTTTGTGAAATCGACCATTCTTGGGTGATACAATAAATCATTGTCAACATCAATAAGTCACAATGTGAATCCCATTTTTATTAAGACCTTTCCTTACAACCTCTCTTTTACCCCTTATTGTTACTATGTTACATTACTATTACTTCTTTCCAACAGAATCTCAGCATAAATTTGATTTTTTGTACTTCAGCACATTAAATCACCATCATAGGAATATAAAATTATGAAAAAATGAAATTTATAATAACAATCCTAAATTCAACAAATATTTGAGTACAATCCACATATAAATCTAAATATAAGCATTACAAAATGTAATTATTGAATATTATAATTCTTCAATGACCTTTTACTTGAAAAATTTTGTGATAACTAAGCTTGAATGTAATATTTGAATTGTAGATGTCAGGAATCAAAGCAGATAATATGATATGAGTTATCACTGCTGTTAATCCCCAAATCCTTTTATGTGTTCCTGTGTACACTGGTGTGTTATACACATGGGTATTATTAAAGCGAAACAGAGTGGAATGAAAATTCTTCTTCTCTGAAAGGTGACTTAAGGTAGCTGTGAAAACCTCTGCAACCTGCAAAAGAGTGAGTTATATATCTGAGAGTAACTCAAGAACAAAAATTAGTTTTAAAATTATACAAAAATACACACCTCTCCATTATTGATTTTAAGATTGTTGATTGTAATATTTCCTATATAACCCAAAAATGGTGTAACTATTACATCAGTTCTATGAATTTGTGGTCCACTTCCCCACACAGCTACCTTGTCTGTTGCAACTCCAATTTCCTCAAATGTTTCTCTTAGAGCTGTGTCCAATAATGTCCTGAAAATTTAGCAGTACTTGAAAGTGTAAACAAATTAAATGTTATAAATGAATCACATATCATTTCTCAAAATTTCAGTAGCATTTACCTATCTGACTTGTCTTTCTTACCACCAGGAAAGGAAACTTGACCACCATTAACTTTTAAATAGGGGGATCTGACTGTATAAAGAAGAGAGGGTTGGTCGTCTATTATGCATAAGGGAACCAAAATGGCAGCCAATTTTTTATCATTCGACTTGCTTACATTAACTGGCTTCATTGACTTTAGTATTTTTATACACTGGATCTTATTGGAATCAGAAAAAATACTCTTACTGGATAGTGATGAAGTTTTATCTGTTGTCAAATGACACACATGTTTCCAAAAATTTGGATTTATCATGTTTACCTAAAGCAAAAGTGAAAATGAATCTAAACAATACAAGAATCAAAAATTGGTCACTGCAATAACAGTCCAGTAAATTAGAAAGAATAGTACTGTAAACCAAAATTTGTGGTACACTGTAGGAAGTTAATATTAAAAAATAATTCAAATTGTATATTGTAACAAAAAACTGCGAATAAACGATAAATAAATGGTGACATTTTATTATTTCATTGTGTTAACACAAAAGAAAAACGTTATTGATGGTTATAGAACTTAAATTTTCACGGCGTTCATATGTATACTTATCATTATTCTGTTATTGATGGTACAAGATGTTAAAAGTGAACAATTTGAAAGGCGATAAAAGAAAAATACTAATCTAAATTTAAAAATTGTTTAAACTAGTAAAGGAAAGTGATGTAAGAAAGAATGAATAATACAAATAAAGGCAAGGGTGGAAGAAACTTCAATTCCCGAATTATAATTTAGGGTCGAAAAAATAAGTTACTATGTTTTTACCAGGCTTTTCATGTTGAAAAATTATTATTAGCCAGGAGCAGAATCAAAATATATATATGTATGACAACTTTTTTATTACATTATTAAGTTCTTCCTCGTCTTTATTTTGTTATAATGCGTTGCTAACGCTATTACATCACGATTTAAACTAGTCTATGAGAATTATCAACGACCTGTGTATAATATGCCATGATAAAGAAAATCGTAGAAGTAGCGACGCCATTTGTCGTGTCGGCAGAAATATTCGGAAGATGGCAGCACATGGTTCGCCCATATTCCTTGTACGTTTTGTTTCTGGCTATTTGTGTGTGCTAGCAGAGGAGCCTGTGTTTTGTGTAAAGGACGCCTTGGACGATCCGCCATTATGTAGAATAGTTATGTGCGTGGAAAGTAATTGGAAGTCACTACTTGTAGAATACTTATTTTTTAAGTGTGTTTTTCCTTTTTTCTGTTTTTTTCGTTTTTATTTTTTTAATATTCTGAGTAAAATTTGATTCGAATTACCGGAGAAATCGATCAGTCTTTCTCTCGCACGCATTCCACGGCGGAAGGTAAACGAGAGAACGAAAGGAAATAAGTATTTCGCGTATTGAAAAAATGTGCTCCAAGTGAATGGTGAAAAAGTGTGCCTAGAAGAAAATGTGAGGTGAAAAAGGCGTCGCAGATGAAGTGTTCAGAGCAAGATGGTTAGGGAGACTCGCCATCTTTGGGTTGGAAATTTACCGGAAAATATCCGGGAAGAAAGGATTCGAGAGCACTTTAAGCGGTAAGAATATAGTAGGCTTTTGGGTTAAAAAAATTATATGTGATATATTGTCTTCACATGGTTTTGGAAACTCATCTGAGCACGATGACGAACTCTCAAGTGCATTCTTACTATAAAGAACGTACACAATTAAATAGTTAACACTTATTTTGATGTAACCAAATAATTAGGAATAAGAAGTTACCAATTGCTGCCCAAATTGGATAGTGGGCTTACATATCTTGTGACATTTTGCAATATTTGCTTTGAATTGTGACCCAATACAGGGCTTCATGTTATAGTTGATTAACGTTTCATTTATTAATAATCTTGTGCTCCTTAAAACACAGATTGCTGCTATTTTTGATAATTAAAATGCAGTCCACTTGCACCATGAACTATAACTATGGTTAAAATATATCAGCTAAATTAATATAGTCATTTTAGTAGTCTATAGTGAAAGTTATCTTAAATTTATGACATTGTTTTATTACACTTATTACTACCCCTTGCAGTATTTGATGGCATTTTACAAAATATTTGTGAGTTTGTTAATTCAATGTATAAACAAATTAATATGCATCAATTTATTTGCTGCTTAAACTACATATGAGCATATGATAAAAAAATGAATTAGGTTCATTTATTTAATGGTAAAGTGGAAGTAGGGAGGGAGAACAAGGGGAGAACAAAAATGAGTAAAAGCCAGTCCTAATGGTTAAAAGTTTATCTTGATCAGGTACAGTTATTAAACTAGTTTTGCAATGAAATATTCAGTTAGATGGTTAAGGTGTACATAGTATGTAGGTGACACAAAAATAAGTCTTATTTCTTTCTCTCTCTCTCACTCTCTCTCTCTACCTCTCTATTGCAAAGGTGGTATCAATACATTGGTGTACTATATTCAAAACAAAATACCATTCATTTGGTTTTGTCTGATTTATTTATGAGTAATAGAATTCTGGAGCTCAGGTGTAACTGTTCCACCACCTTTCTCTTCTGTCTGGCAGTAGCATAAGGTAAAACTCAATACTGGTTTAAAGCTGATGATTCATGAACCATAAACACTCTGATTTGGTAAATATCAATTTTTAGAAGTAAACTTAAGTAAACCTGCATCACAGTTGATTAATAAAATGTGTTAAGTTCCATTGTCATTCCACTTAAAATCTAAATATTTTAAATGTCTGTGTAACATCATCATTTAGAAAATAATTAAATAGTTTATATTGTATAACCCTAAGATGAACAGTTTCTTTTTTATTAAGATTCATAACTTCTTAAGCTGCGTATTAAATACACTTCTGCTGATACTACCAAACGTATAGACGCGTCGAATAAAATTGGTGTCAATGGACAATTCTATTTTTTCTTTACTCCATAGAGCCCAATTTCCCTGGAATGCTTAAATGTGCGTATTATTAGGAGTATGGTTCTATAAAAACTCTGGTCCTCGTTTTAAAATCAACTGCATAGGGGCCTGGTTAAGTTTTTCTGTGTATTTATTTTTATTATTCCAAGCAGAGTCTGTACAAACATCCTGGTTTTGATGACGTGATGCAATCGACAACGTTGCCAAGTTTATTCTCGATTATCATCTGGCTGGCAGACATTACGCACTTAAACTTAGACGGGACAGTACATTCCCATTTTTTTGCAAGAATTTTTTTGGTCCCTCCGAATTCGTTTAATTTGTTTTCTGCCTTTCTGGTTCTTATGTCTCCACCACACTAATTTTCCGTTACAACTCTCCCTTGTGTTTGGCATTGAATTAACATTAAACATCCGCCGTTGAGAAAATGCAACCTAAAACTTAACGTGGCTGATCGATCACAGCAAATTACTATTGATCGGGTGGCTCACTGTCTGTAAATGCAAAAGTTGCTTTATAAGTAGTTATTGTTTCCTACTTCTTTACCGCGGAGAAGTCAGTTAGTTAAGATATCTGGCGAATTTTATTTTCATAATTGTGGGATTTTGTTTTCGCAATCGAGACTCAGGTTCTGCCTAAAACCAATAGTTTGCTTGGTGCTAGAAATCCATTCTAATGTCCTACGATTTCTAGCGTTAGTTTCCCGCCATCCTATTGGGGATGGGCATCGGCACACCCCAGGTGTTTTGTGAATGAGTCCTGTCGACTTTTTGATGAATATTAGGCTTTTTTTCTGGTTTAGAATTTTGGCTTCTCCATTTTTGATGTTGAATTGAAGAAATTTCTATTTATTTTTAGTTTATTTTTGAAATGTTGTAAAGTTACAAAAAGGCAATCATTGGGGAAATATTCAGTATTGTGTGTTTGTTATACGTGAGTGTAAGGAAACGTCACAGTCGTGAGCCGGCCTTGTTATTGATTGCCGATTCGCGCCCCACAATCCAATGTGGCCAGGCTTGTGCACGCGAATCGGAACGCATTGATAGAAGTGAAAGACTCAAGATCGCTGAAAGCAGATTTTTCGAATGGTTTGGTGCGAGCGCGGGCCGAGATGGCAACCATGGAGGCCGCCCATTGATTCGGCAACATCGCCTGGTTATGTGGAACCCTCATGTATTTTTTCTTTCTCTTTTCCTCGCGCGCAGTCCCTGTTTCTCTCCCCTCTCCTTTCTTTCTGCTCCGTTTTTACTTAGAATTATTGGTGGTGGAATGTATCGCCCATGGTTAGCAAATATTGCGAGAGCAGTCTGTGGTGGCGCTGTTCTTCGAGTTTGACGCCTATGCTTACCTTGTATTCACCATGTTTCCGCTCTATCATCAGCGCGCACTTCTTTGTTTCTCTCTTTTCCTCTCGCTTCTACCTTTTATTTACGTTGATCTCGTAGGACAAGGGATATTTTTCGGGGGCTATTAAGCCGATGTTTAACTTGTGTGGCTGCCTGTCATTACTCATGTCTGGGTGGATTTGGTTCGCTGCAGGCGATCGATTGCGTGACGTACCTATAAAGAAAAAACAGGTCGTGCTTCAAAAACTAGTTTTTTCTCTTTTTGCTTCGTTTTGGTTGGTCGAGTTCAAATGCTACGTTGAACACTTTTTCTTCTTTTTTGTTTTTGGCCAAGATACACCTAGGAACTAGAGTCGGCGGCAACTTAGCCGACATCTCACTATAGAAAATGGTGAAGGGTCTGCCCTTTACATGTGCACGGGCATTTGTGAGTATAGGGTTGACAGTTTGGCTTTTAGTTGTTAAAACCACGTAATAGTTTACTCTCAAATTTGGTCCTTGTTGTTTTCACTAAACATTCCAAAAAAAGGAACCTTTATCTCTTTCATAACACGTTTGATCCTCATGCGAACCCTGTTGAGATATTTTCTGCTGTTTTCCCTTTTCTTTCTTGTAATTCGAAGGTAAGAGGAACTCTTCGTAAGGAAGAATACGGTGGTAACAGAATAAGTAACTGAACTGGCCAGAATTAGTCGTGCAAATTTTTAACTGCGCCAAAGACGGATGATACATGGCAACGCCGCATTCGCAAAGTCATGGCGATTAGCACACCGAGTCGATTGTGTGTGTTGAGAATTGAGATGCGATGTTGCCAAGTAGGATCACCGTTAAGGAGAAACAACTTTTTTCTTTCATTTCGGTATGGAGAAAATGAGGCAGGCAATGGTGAGAGGAGAGAGAAGGCTTAAGTTACAAGATAACGTTACTGTGCTCAGTCGATAATATGAAAGGCCGGTTCAATAATACGTCGGGATTCGAGCATCGGCCATGTTTTTTGTCGCATCGCTGCAAATTTTCTTCCAGTATCATTGTATTGCGCGTTTTGAACGCTTATTAGTGCAGTACGCACTTGAATTTATGTAATAAGCAACCGATATAGCAATATTAAATAGTAATGAACAAAAACGTTCTGTCCCCACGGATTGGCATTCGGCACGGCAATGTTTCCATTCTTACATTACAGTCGCATGAGCATAGTAAAATAATGTATATCTTAATATGTTTACCTGGATATCGCTTTCTCTGTTTTTAATAAAGTTCTCGATTTGGTGGGACCAACTCCACTTGTGCCATTCATAGAATGCATTGCACTATCGTAGCACAAATGATTAAAATTCTCCCTATTGTTTGAGGATTTAAAATCGTAATTTTAGAACATCATCATGATGAATAACCTTGTTTTGAAGTATACGAGTATTGAGAAGTTTAAATAATAATCATGGTACCATCCAGGAGCTTTTTGGTGTTTAATACCCTCCATCCGGAGGCTCTTAAAATATTGAAATATATGTAATCGTTAGCAACCTCAATTAATTGCTTAAATTACTTTATTTTCGATCTTGTGAATCTCGTAATTGATATATTACGTCATCGATTTGAAGAAACAAATATAAATATATTACTACTTCCATTGTCTGTCATGTGCAAGGCAAAAGAGCAATATTCTGGGTATCCTTGATTAATGAATCAAGCCGAATAATCGTTATCTCTTAAAATCCCTCGACATTAGTAGTGTCCCAATTGTCCCAAGACAAACTCGTAGATCGCTGGTTGTTCACGTCTCAAAGCATATTGTGTAAAGTGATGCCTGTCTATATTGTCGTTCGTTTGCACATCCTCACTAGTCGATGCATAAGCGACCTAACCTGAATAAATTCCTAGGTAAATGACTCAGATGAGCTATTCTTATGAAATCACGTGGCCTGTTTTAGGGTAGGGAGAATACCAAAACATTGGTTTTGTCTTGCACAGTTACAATGAGGTTAAGGCAGACCGTGTATTTTTGCTTTTACTCTTTCCGGGATATGTTTCTGTTCTTATTGGGGTACAAAAGATTTGGTGTTAATGCGCAAACCAATGTTTCCCTTGAAGTGATCTGATGCGCACCAACCTAATACCATACGAAGTACGACCTAAGATCGTAATAATTTTATTGGTTGGCATTTTGCGTTATGATGACTGCCTCCATACTCTTCCTAAAACCAATTAAATCATTTTAAACGATTAATTTGACTGTTTTGATTGCTCTTGCTGTGTTTATGTTGAATGTTGTTTTTTCAAAAGTCAAATTTTTGAGCAAGTGGGAGATTCGAAATAATGGATGTGACACGTTTTCTCATTTAATCCATTGCCATCATAAATGAACCAATTGCGGGTTTGGGTGTGTGAAACGCAAGAGAATTACACTGCTTTTAAAAGAAAAAAATAGACAGTCGAATTATACAGATTTCTACGATGCTGCTTCAGGTCATCGAACCGTTAGGTTTTGTTCCAGTTCGCCTGCAGAACACTTTTTCTTAAACACTGTTTTGGTTTGCAGACGTACTGGAAATGTGTGCCAAAAATTTCTAACATGACAATCAAAACGGTAAATGGATTTTATTGCAAACTCCCATGGGGAAACTAATAGGAACAGTATCTTACATAAACTACAAATTATCACATATGAAGGAAGCCGGTGTATTACACTTAGCTTTCTTTAACGCCACTTTGTTTTTTTAAGCGCGCCTGCCATATTCAAAATATCCAAATTCGTATTAAGAAGGAAAGGAACGAGATTAATAGTTTGACGGATTTCACAAAGACCAGTTCCACCAAATATAGTGTGAGTGCTCTGGATAAAAAGAAAGAAAATAAATCCATTTACATGTATTCGTTTGGTGGACTTCCTATAGTAACAATTTGAGTATAGTTCGTTAGCTTCGGACCTACTCTGAAGAAACAAATGGCCACCACAACTTGATTGAACAAAATAGTCTTTTGGAATCTTTGGAAAGCAATATATTATAAAATTTATTCCGCGACGTAATTAATAGGTAAAATGATGATCGTAATAGTGAAAACCCTGTTAACGCGGCATCGTTTAGATTTTTCTTTCCATTCAATAGCTATTTGAAAAGTCGGTGAACGATTATTAGACCGACTTCCTACCCTGAACATTCCAATTGCCAAACAAGCCAACGTGAAGCTTCCATCGATGAAAGCAATCTGTATTTGCGTATAGGTATAGTCAGGGTCTTCAGTTGGGTATTAAATGCATACCGTTTGGAAGAAGTGTGTCATAAAAACCGTAAACAGATACTGAAAAACGTACACCAAAAGTACTTCCAAAGAGGGGAAAACTTTAAAGTTGCCCCTTGATTGACTGGTTTGGGGTCTATGCAGAGCGGGTTTGTTTATCAATTTTATATTTTTATTTCTTATTAAGATGTCTCCCTATCCTCCTCTATCTTTTTATCGGTTCTCTGGTATGTTTTTACTATAAAACTACCTGGCAATATCAAATAACCATAATGAACCGGAATGTGTGGTCATAAGCCAAGGAAATACTTCTCAACTGGAAAGGAAGGGAGTGATTTTAATTCATTTGTTTCAATAAGTGGAATTTCACAGTCTTAACGATATACTCTTCAGTAATAATTTCCTGGCAGAAACTGAGAGGCCCATGTCGATAGGTCATACCCATGATCTTTGCGCTGGACCATAACAAAGACTGTATGCTTTTTGCGAAACAGTCCATTGATAATTCAAATCAATATTACTTTACTAATATCGACAGTATTACAATGTATGTGTGTGCATATATATATATATATGTATATATTGTTTTTTACAGATATGGCAGAGTTCAGAGTGTTAAATTGTTGCCGGGGAGCAATGGTAGTCTCTGTGCCGCAGTGGCGTTCATGGATATTAAAAGCGCATCGAAAGCACACAACTGCGAACACACCCTTGATGAGCACTCATTAAGTACGGAATATTACGAGCCTGGGCCCTATACTTCTTCCCAACAAAGGTTCCCAATTGGGTAAGACTTATGCTACATTGTAATGAATTGTTTTGTAGGTTTTGAGACCGTGGGGTGTGACATATGTTGCCTCTCCCCGTGAGTTGTTTGAGATGATAAGGGTAGTCGGTGGGGAGTATTGTTATACACAACCTATTTGTCGAAGTGGTTTTCCCAAAAATCGCCGAGTGCCGTACACCAGAATACATAGTTGGACGCGTTTCCTGAATTAGTGGAATCATACAAAAACAGAAATGCAAAGAAACGGATTACCAAAAACAGGATTACGAACTGAGGATTATTGCAATATGGATTACGCATTTTGGATTACCTGTGGATTACAGTGATACGAGTGTTGTTTGTCGTAGAAAACGCAAAAATATGAAATGTTGTGTTATTCAAGTAGTGAGTAGGAAGTGACAATCGTATGAACCGTTAATCGGTGTTCGTGGCCATAACTTATTTTCGTTTGGAAAACCACTTCTAGCGTGTGATAGATGTGTCTTGGTGGAACGCACTCAGCGTCAAGGGTTTAACCAAAGTAAAAACTGATGGGTTTATTTTGAATATTTGATTGCCTCAAAATCCATATCCATAATATCTAATTGTTTAAAAGTTCTGTGGGAGATATATTTTTCTGTTGTTATTGCATAGAATAAATATTCGCCCTTTGAAACTCAAATTCACAAGTACAATTTGTAAAAAATTCCTGCTTGATTCTCTATGTGTTGTGACTCTGAGTCACCTTTAAAGACCTTCAGCAATGTGGTTGTTGAATAGAAGTTTGCTAATACTGAGGTTAACGTACACCCGTAGGGTGAATGTTCAACATTCAATTTTTATGTGGAACATAATACGGAACCGAAACCTTGAATTTAAGTTCATGAAACAGATTTAAATTGTGGAGCACGGACAGAGTTAGAGAAGGCCACATGAAATGTTTCCCGGATATGCAGGGATATGTGCGATGTGCATTACTATTATTATTATTATTAAATTCGTATGGCTGCCCATAACTTTCTAGGAAAGGAGTATTTGCAAAAATTGGAACTTCATCAAAGGTTTCAATTTAGTGGCGTAGATATTATTTTAAATCGGTATGCTGCTAAAATTGGAAATGGAACGAAATTGAATTAGACGTAAGATTTTTATTAATGATGGTATAATGTACTTGTACCTTCCTATCGCTGCCCTCCTGACTGACGAATGCTGGTAATAATTCTTTTCATAGGGAATTTCTAATGTTGAGGCCCTACTATGGGTGAGTGGTACATGTAATTTTGTTTAATCTTCTGTAGTTTTATTTCTTACTTTTACTTTACATGGATACCACTTTAAAGAAATCTCACCTCCTGTTGATATGTAACAGGATCTTCAGAAATTTTGCCTCGACCATATCGTTCTCCACTTATTCACGTTGGAATTTGGTGACACAACGCAATTGTTTGTATACTGCCTAAGTTACTGTTACTGTTTATTTTCATCAAGTTAACCAGTTTCATCTTGTTTGTCGTAAAATTATATTTTGCAATATATTCCAATTTATGTAATTTCTTTTCTGTAATTGTGAATTAGATCGTGTGACATAAATCTTAACAGGATACTGTGATAATTGCGGTATAACTTTTCCAAATTTAGGGGAAAACGAAGCTGCCCTGAATAAGTAACAAACTTATACTTCAGCGTTTTTATGTGATCAGATATCTCAAAACAAGTTTTGCACAATTCTCCCTCACGGAGAGCATACTCATCCATAGATTTCAGGCTCTAAAGTCTTGGAAATAATTTTATTGAATTGGAAATAAAAATAATATAATAGAAAATGGATGACATATACGGAGGAATTTGTGCATAGAAGAGCAATATGTATCGTATGCAGATCGTGAGATCTTCATTGTCCTTATTTTATCAGTGGTAACGGATGCAAGTAATATTTATGTAACAAAATACCATATAGTTAGTAGAAAGGGATCTTTTTAAGAATTAAGATTCTTTTTTTTAAATTTACAGGTATTCTTATTTTATAAAACTCAGATAATTTTGGAACAGTGTTTTTTTAAAATCTCATTTTGAAAATGTGTGTTCCCAAGGTGTGAATTGATTCGGTCACTCGTGATGCTTGTGCATCAGGCACCTGTTGCTCAGGGGTTCGTTGAATGCTGTTGGCTATTATCCTTTGTCTTATAGTTTTAAAAAACAATAAATACAGCACATGTATTGAAAATCACCGAGATGGGATTTCGTAACCGAGTAACGACCTAGATAGTTCTAGGGTACCACCTTAAAATCGTGAACTCCCAAAGTTTTCTTACAGAATGAAACTTTCTCTTCGGTGATGTGTTTTTATAATTTTTTTATTCCATTATAAACCGTGCCCTGGAAATTTGTTTTTCCATTAGACGAAGATTAACCATCTGAATAAAGATCCTTCTAATATAATTGAGTACGAACCATGAGTTTCCGTGTTATCTTGAAAATAAGAAAAATGTAATCTATGAATATCAGTTGTATGTAGGTGTAAGAAGAGAAAAAGTACCTCAAATAGTGACCCTTTACGTAACAATTGTATAGAGGCCGCATTATATATTGGATTGCCGAAGTGTGTGAGCATTTTATGATACCTAGACAGATTTGTTCAAGATTTCACGTCTGTAAAATACTGGTGTGGAAAATGAAACATAATATTTCTAAGTAGGGTTGTTTTAAAATTAAAATTTGCTATATTATTCGTTTTCATCTTTTCCTTTGAGATCTGCAAGGTGCCAGACCTAACTGTGAATCATTGAAAGAATAACAACCTTTTACAAAAAGGTATTGATTATTTTGTCCAATAATTTTGCTCAAGTCAATTAAGCCACTAGTTCATTGTTTTTGTAATGTGCCGGAATCCTTGCATCTGTTAAATAATTCGCCGTGGAAGGTTAATGAAATGCGTCTTACATACAGAAGTAGAAAAAGAAAATCAGTTTCAAAATGTCTATTTAAAGTAAATGGGTTCACAATACAGTTGCGAAAGGGGTACCCAGATCAGTACCACTTCGACTTTCAAGTTTTTGAAATTTTTTTTTAGTTTATTTTTTACACTTACACATATGTTTTTTAGTTTTTATTTTTAGTTTATCTCACTTCATATTTCTGACAATTTATCCTATCTTTGTGACTTATTCATGTATGCTTTTTATTTTTGTAAATGTGCATTGCATTGCATTTTACGTAGGGTAACGAAATCTGGGGAAGTGTTATTTTACACAAAAAATTTCACGGAGGAATAGACGAAGTGGTTGTGTTGCCTCCTTGGCCTCTTTTAATTCCTTGCGATGAAGTTGTCTGCTGACATCTTGCTCAGTGGCAGATGGCAGACCTCACGAGTATTTTAGGTCTTGAAGACGTTTTCTCTGGTTTTGGAGAGTATCCTTGAGCTTAAAACATTCTTTTTATTTGTTGTGTTTGGTGTGCTTTTCTCTCAAAAAGCGACCGTTATTTTTGTATCCGTATTAATGTCACTTGATTTAATAACTTTTGTTTAACTCTGATTTTTAGAGAATAAATTAAAATATAATCCAGGAGTTTGTTTATGATCATTTTCCTGAACAGGTTGCCATAATGGTGCCTTTTGCGC
Organism: Polyplax serrata; assembly: GCA_037055365.1. Taxonomy (NCBI): domain Eukaryota; kingdom Metazoa; phylum Arthropoda; class Insecta; order Psocodea; family Polyplacidae; genus Polyplax; species Polyplax serrata. The sequence continues at coordinate 16,056,819 of JAWJWE010000036.1, read as the reverse complement.
AATGCATAAAAAAATTAAAACATTTTTGTAAAATTTTGTCTGACTAAAAGATAATGAATTTTGACTAAACCTTACTACGAATTTTGGATTACTTTTACATGCAGTGTGCGGTACACAATCGTTTTCCCGTTTTGGTGTCCATGTTCCAAACTTCAATTTATAAGTTGTATTGTAATGAGAAAGAGTAATAAATTCTTATGTTAGGTTTTATTATTTATATTTAGTTGCTAAAATTATACACTTTTTTTTCATATATTATCTTGCAAAAATCTATTTGAGGACTATATTAGATTTACAAAAGTGAAAGCTGATGATTTTGGATTTCAGCTAGGTAATGAAATTATACAACATTTTTGTAACAACCGTGTTTAGATCCTTCATTGCTTCAACGACCAATACTTGTATGTGAACAGTTTTGAATTTTTCTAATTTTTCACTTAAGTAAGTAGAAAAATTTTGGATTGTAAGATTAGTGTCTTGCGTTCTTTTGACTCTCTTGGTCTAAATGTTCTGAGCATAAAAATTTGGTAGTGGAAATACGTTTCATATCGAAGGTAATTGGAAATAACTTTTATCCCCTCTGCCACTGTACCGTTCTTCTTTTGCACACTGCTATTCCTCGTAACCTGATTGAGTTGAAGAGAGCTGACGAATTAGTTTGCTACGTGTCAGGGCATTGACAGACAAACTTGTGACACAAAAAAACAATATTTGTAACATGAAAATGGAGCACACGTTCACAACTGTTTTAAAACGGTACTTTATTTGTACACCAGTTTGTTTCGTTTTTGCGTTCAATATTGTTTCTATACGATTTCGTTTGTTTCTTAGAACTTATTGTTGTTTTTGCTTTTTAACATTTTACATTGTACTCAAGAGCAGGCATCAAATTGCCACTCTTGAGTTACGTATACGTTTTTTGTCTCAGTTATAGTTTATTTTAAGTTAGAATTTTTTCCTCGACTTGAGGTAACTGTTTAATATTTGTTTGGTACCTGTCATTAGTGATCTAATAGCGTTTCATCTATCCTGCCGCCTGATTGTTTTTATTGCGTACATGTTGTGTAGCTTGTATGCAGAATGTTTTCTGTATTTCTTGTCTCTCGTAATTTTAAGTTTTTTCTGCATCTGTCATATTGCCTCGGTATAATTTCACTGCACATGTAGATCGTATTATACTTAAAATGACTTTACGCTTATTACTGTAAACACGCAATTAATTTTGTCAAAGATGTTCAAGATTAGTAACAATGCCGCTAAATTTTTGTTTGATTCACTCCATTCAACTACCGTTAAAGCATCATCTGGACACCTTTTTATTATAGTTGGTAACATTCTTCTTTGTATTCTAAAATCCCAAATTGTATGAATATTTTAATGCTCAGTACTTATTTTATTGTAAATCTTTGTATAAATGACATAGCAAGTGCCCCTATTTGTAATATTTGTTTGCCTAAATAAATTCTTCATCAAATTTTCAATTATTTACATACTTCTATTAGTTGGTATTTGTCTTACTTCTATTTGTCTTTCCCAAGAAATACTTGTAATTGCCTTTTGTGAAAATTGGAATTATTCTTTAGATATATGTGTATACGTTCAAAATATTATTTGTTGATTTAAGGAAGCGTAACAATTAATTGAAACAAAAGTTGAAATAAGCTTTTCTTCTAAATTTTCGGGTGCCCTGGTTTGTTTTTTTAAAGGTTACTGAGACTATATTCTCATGCCCTACGAATTGAGCTACAATAATTTGCGCATTTTGGTTCCATTGAATAATTTGCGGAATTTTATCTTTGATTTCGGTCATTCAACCCGTGATTGCAATATTTATGTACGGTAGAATTTATACACCGCAGGATTGAGGTTAGTACGTTACAGAAAGTATCGCCTATATAAATTTGTATAAATATTTGTAATTAAATATATTCACAATAATAAGTGCTCAAGTTAACAAAAATAACAGCAGATTTGTTACTGCGAAATCAGTTTATATAGTGATAAAAATGAAAATTACTAGTAAAATTTACAAAATAGGTATACAAGTATGTGAGTATTTGGATTGTTATAAGACCGTGTCACTGCCGTAGTAATTGCTATAGTGTTTGAGTAAGAGGCCATAGTAAACGGAAGAGGAAAGAAGCGGTTTCATTTGAAACAATGTATTTAATTTTTTTGTAATATTCAGGCATGAAAAAAGATGTTTGACAGCTCAAAAACAGCATTTGATCTGCATTTCTTTTAGGTTCTATCTTAACTTTTCTACTTGAATTTAACCGGTTGTTATCGTGACACTGTCAGAATACCCATGATTCTAATTGTATAAATTGAGAGATAAAATTTATACATGGGTGTAATCAAACTACGCGAACGAAAGAACCAATTACAATGACAACACATTATTCTGCAATCAATCTGATACTTCTTAGTATTTAGGACAAGACAAGATTTTGATGTCTCGCAATTTCTGGACATATTAGAACCTTCGCTTTTCTGTTTGAGTCCTCTTCTTTTGGCAATATTTTGACTGCCGAAGGTGATTTCGATTAACTATTCTAAAGTGTAGTGTTCGAAATATTTCAAAGCACCTACATTCTGCTTCCCAAACTCGCGCAAAGTCGACCAATTTGGAGGAATTTAATTTACATGTCCATGTTGAACTATTCCCTAACTCGCAAGTTTTTGTACAGGTACACTGTTTTTCCATAGGCAGTTAAAACCAATATGTTTGTATCTTTGGTTTCATAATGCATTGATTTAATGATTTCGGATTTTAATGGTTTCCACTCAAGCAAATTTTTTTTTAATGGTGGCACAAGTGTGCAATAATTTAAATGTTGAGGATTTGAGTCAACATCATTAATTTCCCTGTGTTTTCGTGTCCCTCTCTTTTTAGTTTTCATTGGCGAATTCAAGTTTTTGATATATTTTTATACCGTTTTTTTTTCAATACCCGTTTCTTTTTTCTGAATTCTACGTCTTTTATTCCCAAATTCATTCAGAAGCATTGTTTCACAAGCATGGCGAATTTTCAGTGTTTTTACTTCTTTTCAATAATATGAATTGCCTTGAAGACATTCATCCATTGATTAGGTCAATTTATCACTGGTTTGACGCTATAAAACAAAAGAAAAACTAAATTTGAAGTTCTGATTTTATACCTTGAAACTACAATATGTGAGAAGTCTTGCATCGTAGAATGCTACATAAAAACGTACTGATATCGTATTTCGTATATCAGTGAGCACGTTTGCTAAATTCGTTAGTAATTTTAGGTCGTTTATTACACTAGTTTAGAGAGAAATGAAATTAACTAACCTCTCAGTTATATTAGTAATATTGTTATTAAATTGGAATAAATACATTAAAGGCGATTATTGAAATTAAAGTACACTTTTAATGGGTGACATCTTTTTGGGTCTGAATTATCCCTTATTTAATTTATAATTTATATTGTAATATTTATAATTTATTACATTTTATTTTTATTACATTTAAAGCTGCATGGAACAATATAAAAAAATTTCGAAGCAATGAAATTCCATCCTTATGAAATGATTCAACATTTAATGACACAGTTTTTGATACACCGTTGTTGTATCAAAAACGAATTACAAGGTAAAAATAAGTAAATGCCTAATTACATTATATTTTTAAAATTTTGAAATATTAATTTCATTCTTCAAGTATTCCGGTAGTAAGGCGAATACACGACGGGGGGAATTGATTCTTAATTGCATTCAGTAAATTTTGTATTATAAAATATGATGGTTGTTGGATATGCGGGAACGACAAGTAGGCAATCCCGATCCTTTTTTGAATTTTCCTAGGTAATATTTGCCACCCGTGAAAAGTAATGTAATTATTTTGTCTACCAGGTCTAAATTTAATTAAAGCATTTCCCCAAAAATTATTTATAAATAATAGTTACGATAATCGATCACCGATTTGAGTCCGATGATTTTTACAGATAACGGTAATATTAAAATACTCATCTAGGCACTTATTGGCCATTAAATTGTTACGTAATTGAAAATTTCCCAATTCAATGAGTTGTTAATATATTTATTGGACTTCACAGACATTTTTTTCTGCTGTTCCGTTAGTTTACGGTTTCTCTTTTGCAATAGTGTGTGACCAAAAACTTATGCCTTTGCACGACTCCTTCAATGAGGGTCCTCCGACACCTGCACAAGCAATAACCTTGAAGTGATAAGGAATGTTTGATATCACACATTTTCTCACTGCAGCCAAATTTTATTTTAAAAACTTAGTTATAAAGGAAGTATAACCTGTACCGCTGGAGAAGACTGATAGGAACAGCCTTTCACATAAGTTAGATTGTGATATAGGGAGTTCAGAAGATTTACTTTAGCATTTGAAATCAGATAATATAGTTTAATGATATAAGTTACCTGGCGGTGGAAGTTTGATTCCAATTTGTTTTTTAATCAATCTTTCTACGTATTCAGAAATTCCATGATAACATAAACGCAGGTCTAACAGGTAAACTGATGTTTTTAGGTATTCTTCGAAGAGTGATTTGTAGCGAAGGAAGAATTCTCGGTAGGATGTGCTGTGCTAGTTTTTTATTCTTTATTTTTCACTGTCCTGCTTGTAGAAATTTTTAAAACCAATTTAATTTGTCTACATATGATACTCTTGCTATAAATAGAATATGTTGCTATATGTAGAATTTGGAATTGAACAGGTACCATTTGCTTGATTATCAAAGATGAATGGCAAAATTGATTATAATCGATTTTGTAATTATTTTACATTATTCATTTAGTAAAGTCTTAATAAAATGTAGAGATAATAAAGTGAAATTAGAAATTGGAATCATATGGAAAAAGTTAACAATAATACTTTTGAAATGAAATAACTATGCGACGCATACGCTCTAATTATTTTTGTTTCGCAAATTTCTTCAACAGTTTAAAATTCTATTAAGTCGGATATTGCTCCCTTCTGTGCTCTATATGTACACCACAAATACTCTAATGGCTGAGCATGAGGATGCGAATATAAGTGGAAAAAATGATATGGGTTGAAACACACTGATCTTGTTTAATCTTTTGTTGTTTAATGTGGCCCTGCCGACTTTTACCAATATCATTCACGAGAACTTGGTAAGAGGAAATACTGACTGTGAAAATGTTTTTGATTGACATACAGGGTTCAGTTTCAGTTTGTCACACGAGTAATTCTTCATTCTGTTTTGAGAAGCCAACAATTCTCCCATCCTTGATATTGGAACTGCCTACATCTTCTATCACAGTATCTTACAATCACAGTACTACACTTTCCCAAGCCATTTTTATCCATTTTTATTTAATGTCAATTCTTTATGGGTTACATATGGAATCCTTTTTAAATTACAATTGTTTTATATTTTTTCTTCTTACACAATTGTCTCATGGATATTTTGTAAATGTATCAATTATTTGTTTTGTTTTTCATTCCTGTTGTGTAGGTAACTAGTGGGACAGTAATCCAGTAGGCATGTTTATTATTGGCTTTCTTATCTAACGATCATGATTTGCACACTTAATAATGCAGCATTCTTAAATTCAGCATTTACTGTACGAATATAAATATGTGTAGAACCATTTTTTACAAATTACCTGTTTAATTAAAAGGCTCATTATAATTTAGTTAATCAGCAGAAAGTTGAACCCTGTACGTCGCCTCCCTTTCTGTTTTATTACAATTAAATACACATTCCTTAGTTCTGTGTGCTTTGTATATTTTGAGAATCTTATAAGAATCTTACACATACACTCTTTTCCTTAGCTGTCCCAATTGCTAAAACTTTCACCCAACTTCTGGAATTTAAAGTATAAATTTACCTCATTTGTTTCTCGTACCCAAGTATGAAGAGCCGTTTCTGTTAAATAACCGACACTAGTTTACTACCCAACTTCAACACCCAAGATATGCACCTTGATCACAAACGTGACACTCAGTTAGCAGATCTCTAACTGGCCTCCTTTCGGTCTAAACTATATTAGAAAACCGAACAGTGAAACTTGAAGCTAAAATCTCTACTATATGGTGAACCGGAGAAGAGACTTTATGCGAGACTTTATAAGAAAAATATTATAGGTGTCAATTACAAACACTGTGGCGTGGAAGTTTCTTCGATTGTTGCACTAGTGATTAAAACGTCTTGCGAATGTATAGCGACAGAATGGTGGCAAGTTTCAGTGACCCTTGCAATTGATAATCGAAATTTTTTCCCAACTATTTCTAACATAGTTTGTAGAGGTTTGGGATTTTTTTAAGATATACTTTTTACACGTTGACATTTTTCTCTTGTTAAAGGTATACTGCATTAATGTAAATGGAGCAAGACTTTTGTGAATAAATGTGTGAATGTGAATAAATTTATATTTACGCTTCCAAAAATACGCCACGTTTATGACGCACACATACTTTTTTAATTAACTAAAATCAACGGATTTTAGGAAGGTACACGAGCACTTTTTCATAGTATATGTTACGCGTGTGGACGACCAGAAACGAGTGGAGTTACATAAATGATTTTTCAATTGTGAACAAGGAGACCAACACAGGGCAATTGTATTTACAGGCTGTCAGAGTGAAGTACTGAATGACCTCCCGACTGAGTTTATTGTCCTCTTCTGCAATTTTATGACTTTTTGTCAATTCGTGTACACAGCGCAGTACCGTTTCTGGTTCCGAGTTTTTCCAGTTCAGTACCATTTTATTTTCTACACAAATCTTGTCACGGTTGTCAATACATGAAAAACATTAGTTTTATGTACCCAAGAATATTTTACATTACACTTGATTATGTTGGAGTTACCAGAAAGATGAAAGTAGTGTTTATCTGAATTCTTGGCAGCTAGTTGTCAGGATTTATTCTTGACGATAGGTTCACGTCTTGTATTTTTTATTAATGAGAAACATTGACCAACAGGTTTAAATCCATTTGCCAGGAAAGAACTTGATCGTGAAACTTGACGTTAGCCGGATTCGTATACCTAAAAGCAGACTGGAACATGAACTCGTTTGGTGTATTGTAAAGCAGACCCACTGACCAACTTGATGCTCCTGTTTTGGGTATTAATACTTAAATGCCACTACAGTTCTGTACTGCAATGGCTACTGCTACTGTTAAGAAGATGTACCATTCTATACATTGTTAATCATTTACAGAAATTTTTATTCCTTTTGTACAGACCATGGTGTGGTTTGGCCTAGTAATATTAAATATCGAGTTATTTAAAATAACGTTGCTACACAGAATGTCTTATATTAGGAGAATGTTGCAGTTGTCCGTTGTTTTGCATCGGAGATGTAGAAGAAACCTTGATACTAAGTAGGAAGTACGATACATTTAAAACTAAACATTGTAGTAGACAGTATTCTCATTCCTCTTATACGAGTGGGATATTATGATTCTATGAAGTACTCGTGACTTATTATTAAAATATACTTTAAATGTTGGAGCAACTTGATTAGGAATAAAAGCGACTTTGATCTTGGCATATGAGATGGTACCAACATTTATGTTGTGCAGAAGGAAAGCTCTCTATATGTGGAGCTTTTTCCATAATGTTTATATATATGTATAAAGTAATCATACAATAATTTATTTGCAGAATTGCCGATGATCATTCAACCTTTGAAAGAACTAGTCATTTTTACGAGCGTGGTGCTTCGACGCCAGGAACGCCATTGTCAGCGACGGGAGCACGCCCGGAGGTGGATGGGTACCTGCGTAGGTCATCGGTTTATCACACTCCATCGGATCCTCTCAGAGGACGACCGAGGGATAGACCATATAGAAATGGACCTCCGTATCCAGCAGGATCGGAAAGGTAGGAAGAATCTTACAGTTGTTAAAATGTAACAAGACAATACCCTGGTCGCTGAAAAAGGAAACCCGTCCGAGGCAAACAATATTAGAAATCTTTGCGTTTTCTATTCGCGTTGATGGTGCTTCAAATACTATGCGACGAAAATTGAATTGGTTTCTGCTTTACCGCTTCGTGCGTTCTTCGTGAGGGAAAGTAGCAAGTCCCATTGGTAGTCCCCAAGCGACATCGTGTTCGAACATGTTAATGATAAAGCCAAATTTTTCTGCGGAATTACTGATTTGTATGAAAAAAATACAAACTTCCTTTAACAGAGCTTATTACATCAAGATATATCATAAAACATAAATTACTAATAGGAGTCTGCGTAGTCTGTACGGTAAAATATACTTTATACGGCTAGTATACCGCTTGTATTATGTTTATGTTATACATACATGTTGCTTTTTACATCGAATTATTCTTGTTTTGTGCTTCTTTACATCTTCGGCAGTATGTCGTCTGGCTTTAACAATAAACCTATATTCGTTTCTTTACCTTCTTAAGCGCCTGACTGACCCAGATATTTCGAAGTGAAATCTCTGAACACTTGGTACGTATTAGGTCTTCAATTCTTGGACTAACCAACAAATATGACTCTATCTACCCTAGGTGAAAAATGTAATTCTCTTTGCCTTAAATTAATTTAATATCAGGTATAATTTCACTTCAGTGCATCTATACAGTCTCTGAGTATTTTTTTTATCTGGTACTGAAATTACTTCATTACGAATCTGTGGCAGAAATGCAACAAGTTCTGAAAAGTAAATTATGTATTAGTGCCCTAGTTAGGAAGTGTTGGAAAATTTAATCAGAGTTTAATTAAATTGTACTTTGTGGTTAGAGTACCCTTAGGGTACGGGAAAACGGTTTGGACAAGAAGTCGGGTTTTCGACCCAAGTGAATGTTGCAGAACATCGTATTTTGTGATAGAAAGTGGTTTTTGCTGGTAGTGTTGATGCCTGGACAAAAACTGCCAAAAGTTTTGACTTGAACCATTAGAACTGTCGCCATCAGAAGAAGGTTGAATGAACAGAATTTGCTAACTTAGACTCCTAAGTTCTCTTTGTGTCTCAAGCTGGCAACCCTGCGCTCAAGCTGCGAATTATTGATTTTCTGTGTGGGAGCTAACCGCCCTCCCGTCCCTTTTGTCTCCTACTCCGTTGGTTGGGTGGTTCGTTATATCCCATCATCACGTCCCGGGATAGTTAAATCGATTTTAACCCTTTAACGGATATATGATGTGTGCGTAGATGTCCTTTTACTAATTGTTAGGGGTACAAGCACCTCCAATACATGTAAAATCCAGAGCCTTCATTAAAAGCATTGGTGCATACATTTTTGCAGAAGCAGCTGTTCTAACAACAGGAGGAACTGGACGTATGAAACAGGTGCCGTCCGGTACCTGAGCTCGTCCGAGGATCATGCATCTGGTAAATCGAAAAAGGTTCGCTCTGGGTCTGAGTCTCGATCGGGATCTCAGTCAAGTCAGTCCAGGTCTCCAACACGCTCAACGACTGGAAGTCCACCATCATCGGATTCAAGTACTCGATCGGAATCACCGAGATCGACGAGGGTGTCCGTCCAGTCGACAGTAGCACCCCCCGTACAACAAACGGCGTCATCAACCCTGGCCGTATACTCGGAAGACAGAAGGCCTTTAGCCATTTGCGTCAGGAATCTACCCACGAGATCGAGTGGTAAGTGAATTGAGATCGTTTTTCATTTTTGTAATTAAAATGAAACTGGAAGAAGGGAAGACAGTTTTCCGTGTGTGCTGCGACGAAATTTGAATGTCAAAAACCCCCATTCTACATTCATGTTTGATTGCTTTTTCTGATTTCTTCTATTTCTGAGCTATGATGATAACCCTTTGACTTGATCGTGAGGGGGAATAACCGTTTGACTGTACGTTTCTCAATTCAAATGGAATTGAGGTTTTGTAGGGTGTTGAGAACCAATGGATTGGTATTGAACCAGTATTAGGTCGACGGATTTGAGCGTTTGATGTTTCTGTATTCTTCGAGTCATGCCGCTTCAAATATTATATCATATTTGTTGTCCCATTAGACTAGACCCATTAGACTAACCGCAAAAAATTAGTTCGATACAAAACGATATGAAGAAATTGAGTACCATTCTACTTAAATTAAAATTAAACTCTTTAATTTGGGGTTATGCCTTTCTTTGCACGTCTGTATGTTAAAGTTTAAAATGACGAAGTTTCATTCGCCTATTGCATTTCACTCTGGCACCGTGGAATTAATTCCTGTGGTGATCCGCGTGAATTTTATTGCAAATCACAAGTTTGATTTTCAATGATCGCCACGCGATTTGTTATACTACTATAAAATTCTGCCCAAAAACTATTGCTTTCATCTATGAAATTTGTCGTCTTTTTTATGTTGAATTATTATAAGTACATGGACGGAGGGGCGAAGGCTTTGTCAATTGATTTGTTTAATAAATTGCAGATTTTTATTAAATTTGAATGTTACGTGGAATCTACAGGTTGACGTACAAATGACAACTGCATGCAAAGTGCTGCGATATGAATAAATTCAAATTCCGAATTTCGGCTACCTCAGAATACCCAAAAATAGTTAACGTATTTGTTGCACATTCGTAATAAGAGTTTTTGTTGACATTGCTTTAGATACCTCCCTAAAAGATGGCCTTTTTCATGAGTATAAAAAGCATGGTAAAGTCACCTGGGTGAAGGTGGTAGGAGCGGCCAACGATAGATACGCCCTGGTCTGCTTCAAAAAGCCCGAAGATGTAGAGAAGGCAATAGAAGTATCACAGGACAAACTCTTCTTTGGATGCAAGATCGATGTGGCACCTTACCATGGCTATGACGTGGAGGATAATGAAGCGCGGCCATACGACACCGAGTTGGACGAGTACCACCCGAAGGCAACACGAACGCTGTTCATTGGAAATCTTGAGAAAGATGTCACGGCCGGAGACATTCGACAGCATTTTGACCAATTCGGAGAAATCATAGTAAGTAGATAAGTTCTGAAGAAAGGTTCCTGAGGTGTGATGTGGTGCTTTATATGTACCAGATGGTAAAGATAATTTCTTTGCGTTTTAGGAAATAGACATAAAGAAACAGCCAGGAGTGACGTCTTCCTACGCGTTTTGTCAGTATGCTGACATTGGTAGCGTCGTTCAAGCGATGCGAACACTTGATGGGGAACTATTGGGAGAATCAAGGTTGAAGCTGGGATTCGGGAAATCCATGGCGAGCAGTTGTGTTTGGATTGCAGGTGTCGCCGAACAAGTTTCAGATAAATATTTAGACTTGCAGTTTCGTAAATTCGGGCCCGTGTCGCACGTGGTGATCGACAGGGACCGCGGCCAAGCTCTCATTTTCTACGAGCAGGTATCGGCGGCGGCGGCAGCCGTCAAGGAAATGAGGGGAGTTCCACTGCGAGGCAACCGGATACAGATAGATTTTGCGTCTAGAGAATGCCAAGAAGCTTTTTACGAGAGGATCGATGTTCAGGGTCGGGACAATAACTGGAGCTCGTTCGAATCGTCCCGATCAGAGAGAGATATTCTCTGCTCGAGGTACGATTCCAGGTTCCGGTATGATACGGCACGCGTAAGATCGAGTTCCTATTCGCGCAGCTCGGGTGGAAGAACTCCTAGGAGACACGAAGTGTACGAGTCTCCCAGGTATAAAAGTTACGAAGAACTAAGCCCTAGTAGCGACCATGATGAGTACACTTCGAGTGAAGCTCCTGACCTGAGACATCTGCACAAGGAGAGGAATCATCTGCAACATTTGTTAGATCAATTGGATAGGCCACTGCGTTCTGTAACAGCCGCTGATCAAGGCTTAGTGGTAACGACACACAACCATCGCAGACGACTTTCGTCTCATCAGAGGTCTGGCGGAGAAGGTCCAGCTCCTCTGTGCAAAAGGCGCAAAACTGGAAGTACAAGCGAGGAGGAAAGACGAAAACACCATCATCATCATTCGGGTGACGAACGAAGGCCGGGTACTCCACTTTTTGATGAGAAGCCAGACAATATACAGCCTCAGGAACCGCGCAGGATGCCGCGGGAAAGACCAGAGGAACCTCTTTCGTTACCACTACCTCAGTTTGCTGCTCAGTGCTTCTCCAATGCCAAGTCGGCCTGCACACCAACCACTACTGTCACCCATTCTAGTAGCACCGTGCAGCAAGCTCCCCCTGCGTCACCCGTTCGACCTCCATCGCCTTCTTCCACGACATCTTCATCTGAAATATCACCTCAGTCGCCTACTCTAGAAGAAAGGATACGGTCTCTCGACGAGAAATATGAAAAGTGGACGGGTAGAACTCTCCAACCACCCACAAAACCGAAGCACCGCTTGCTGGATGTTGACGTTCGTGAGTTGCAGCCCTCCGATATTGTCAAGTCAGTTCTTGCAAAACCCAGCGTCTTCGATGAGGATTCTAAAAGGTTGGAAAATTTCGGAGAGAAATATGAGCCTCGCGATTTTTCGTCTTATCCAAGATCAGTTGGTCTCGACGTGCAGAGATTCGTACCTGGGGACCCTCGGAATCCGTCATACATGTCAAATTTGTCTGTGAAAGTGTCACCCCTTAATTCACCAGCGGGGGTTTTATTGTCGCCGTGTCCGGCAGCTAAAGGCCTTCAGTATCCATTTCCCTCTCATCCACCCGTACAGCCCACAACAAGTGTGGCGACTACAACAGCGGGTTCATCTCCGCCTCCTTCGTCTACCGGCAGACCTATATCGAAGAGCATGGAGTTCTCCGTACAGAAAGCGGAGTCCTGGTTGGGTATTACCAAGAATACAGACACGAATGGAAAAGACTCGTTAATTTCAAGTGGATTCCCTCAACGATTCAATACCCAACCCAAAACAACAGAAGCTTCGTCACCGTCAATTTTGCGAAATAACGTTATGAAATTGACGGATTTGGTGACGCAGAAAATAGACATTCCAGCTCAAAAGTTCACGGATCCCAGGGTAGACAAGCCAACTACAGTAACGTCGGTGACATCTGTTCTGTCACAAAGAGTAGCGGCGAAGACGAACGACTCCATTGAAGTAGCCAAGACCGAGGCGATTATTCATAAGGCTAGTAGTACGAATAGTAAATTTAGTACCAGTAATGTCAGTGCCAATGCTGTCAAGAACTTCGTTAACAACATCGGCGCTAGCAATAGTAGTGGTAGTGTAAATCACAATAATAGTAACATTAGTTACAACGAGAGTAGTAAAAGTGCCGGTCCTAGTATCAGTGATGGCTCAACGAATATTGATCCGGGTGACTGTTTTAACGGTGATAAGGTTTCTACAAAACAGGATACTGTTGGAGATGGTAACTCCTCTCCTGTCTTGAGAAATGTGTTAAAAGCGGCAGCAGTCGATCCTCAACAGAAAACGAACTTTGTCGCAGAGCGAAATGCCGAGAAGAATCCGACGACTCCTTCACCGGAGGGTGGCGCTATTTCCTCTGCTGAAGGCGTTACGGCTAACAGAAAACACAAAGTAGACACGGAAGGCTGTAGTATTTTTTCCAGTGATAAAATAAGTTTAGAGAGTAAAGAGATGACGGAGAGTAGTAGTATTATTCAGAACTGTGAAAGTACAAAGAAATTAGAAACTAGTAGTGTATTAAAATCGAACATTTCCCATAATAAAACAGCGAATGTGATATTAGCCGAATCGGGGGGAACAATTCGGAGTCTCTCCATCGGGCAGCCGGAGACCACCGGCAAAACAGAGGACGCTAAAACGGGGGCAAACGGTTCCTCGATTAAAACGGGTGATTTAGTAACCGTTACAAAGATCTCAGAAAATAGTGTTAAATCATTTAACGAAAACAATAAACTATTGCCTAAACCCGGGTCATTTTACAAGGAGGAGTACTCAGGGTCGCCTCGAGGTCGGGAGAAAGACTCAAATGCGAGCAATACTGAGAAGGCCTTGGTGAAAACCTCGGGCAAGTCAAGTAAGGACGAGAGAAGCACTGGCAGGGACATAGAAAAGAATCGGGATAAGACGACAGTGGAGAAAGAAAGGGACAAAGCGACGGGAATCAGAGAGAGGCAAAAAGACAGGGAAATACCAGAGAATGTGGACAAAGAACGAAAGAAAGATCGCGAAGTGGAGTCGGAGAGAAGAAGAGACCGGGAATCCATGGAAGTGATCGAGAGGGAAAGAAAGAGGGATAATGAGACGGAAAAGGATAGGAAGAAGGATCAGTCAGATGTTTTGGATAGGAGAAAAGACAATTGTGAAAAGAAGGACTCTGAAAAAACCAAAAAGAAGGAGGAGAGGAGAGATAAAGATGTATCAGAAAAGAGAAAAGAATCCCATTCGTCTGACAGGCACAAGAAGAGCAGCAGTGACGATAAGAAAAAGGAAAAAACTAGTGGAAGTCAGCCTGCTTCTATAGGTAGTAAGCGCAGAATCAGCTCGCAAGATAGTACAGAGAACGGTTTGGAGGAACCTAAACGATCGAAAACAGAACACAAGCGTCGCGATTCCAGAGAGAATAAAAACACTCCAAACAGTATTTTGCACGGGCCTAGCGCAAATAACAAAGTCATAAAAGTAGAGTCTCGGTCTCAGGAAGTGAAAAATTCAGGAGACGCAAAACACAAATCGTCCTCATCATCATCATCATCATCATCGTCCTCCTCGTCATCATCGTCCGATGCCTCATCCGTACAAAAGACGATTGAATCAAAAGCACCAGAACACAAGAGAAAGGATGATTCGGACAGGAAGAAATGCTCAAATGAAGGCGTTGACAAGAAAAAAGAAGAAAAAAAGAAGGCGCAAATAAAACTAGAAGACGTGGTAAAGAATGTGTCCGATTGTATTGGAAAGGGCAGTAAGGAGACCGAGAAACCCTCGGCAGAAATTATCGCTGATGAGAAGAAGCACAGTCACGTGAAAAAAGAGTCCAAAGATAGGAAGAAATCGATGAAGCACGAGTTCGGTAGCACAGAGTCATTAGACGAAAAGAAAGCTCAGTGGAAAGAGAAGAAGAACGAAAAGAAAAAAGAAGAAGAACCGTGTGAAGGAAAACGAACAAAAGAGAAGCCTAAGAGCGAACTGAAGAAGGAGAACGGTCATGAGACGGAAAGTGATTCCGACTCTGAGCCTAAGAAGCACTCTATATTTGACGTTGTTCTTGACGAACCGGCCTATATATCCATGTATGATAAAGTGAAGGCTAGATCATGCAAGAACATGCAGAAGCAAGAGGAAGAAAAAAGACAAGTCAAACTGAAGGAGAAGTTCAGTCAATTGAAGCAGTCGAGGGCAAAGAGGGAGGAGAAGAAACGCAGCACTTCTTGGGACGAGGACTCGGACTCGGATGCCTCCCAAATACGACGAATACCCAGGAGATCCTTTTCGAGATTTAGTAGTGACGACGAGGGTATCAACAAGCGGGAGAAGAAGATGTCGGAATCATGGGAAAGCGATAATCGCCGCTCTAAGAAGTCCTACGACACGTCCGAAGATGAGGGAATAAAAATTAAGACAAACGTGAATACTTCCGACATTTACTCGGATGAAAGTGATGCCGGTTTTGCAGAAAACGACGAGAAACCACATAGAAAATTCGGTACCAAATGCAAGTCGAAGAACGTGTTTGAGTCCTCTGAGGAGGAGACTGTCAAACGTCCACCCGCTGTGGTGAAGGACAACTTTCATTCGGCACCAAAGCCCGAGAAGATTGCCATTGAATGCAAGAATAAAGTCAGGCTCTCTTTGGACAGCTCGACTGATCGTTTTTGCTACGAGATGAAAACAAAGAAGAGAACACTTACAGAGAGTGTGAGCGAAGGCGAACCTTGCTACCTGTCCATCTTGAAATCCTCAGAGAAAGCGGATCGAAAGAAGTCGAAGAAGGAAAAGCGACAAAAATCCGTTGATGAGGATATCAAAACTGGGGAAATCGAGTTTGGTTTCTCGTCCAAAGCAGAAATGGAAACCAAACCAGCTAAGGTGGAGAAGCAGGAAAGGCGTAAGTCAATACAATCCGTATCTGATGGTCATGACGACAACAATTTCAAGCAGAGGAAGTCGAGCAAATCATCCAGAGGAAGCTCTCACTTCACCGATTCAGTCATTAAAATCGAGGAGACCAACAAATATGAAATGTTCGATGAATACTCTGACGATTCCATGAATGATAATCAAATACCAACGA
Organism: Polyplax serrata; assembly: GCA_037055365.1. Lineage (NCBI taxonomy): Eukaryota > Metazoa > Arthropoda > Insecta > Psocodea > Polyplacidae > Polyplax > Polyplax serrata. Next base: position 16,040,735 of record JAWJWE010000036.1, on the reverse strand, counting down.
AGGTGGAAGTGACCGGTTTGAAGGGAAGTTCTTCAAAGTGGCAAGTGGCACAGGTGTATGGAACTGACTCGGACTCGAATATGGAGATGACTGAGCACCTATCATCGGGTAAACTGCGCAAAACCAAGGAAAAGAAGAAGAGAGAAAAGAAAATACGGGAGCCAAGCGAGGAGTTGCTCGAGGCAGGTAGAGCATTGGAGAAAATGTTGTCGTCGCCTTACCGCAGGAATTCAGAGAGCACCGGAAAGTTTTGTGGCGCGACAGAAGACTTGACTGAAGAAAAGCATGTAAAGATCAATAAGGAGAAAAAGAAGAAGAGAAAAAAGTCGAAGGATGACAAATCTAGCAAGCATTACCATCACCATCATCATAGCTCGGAGTCTAATCCTAATGGTACAGATACTATAAATACTGATGCACCGCCATCATCACCCAAATCTATGTCCGATGTCAAATCAGATATCAAGTCCCCGAGTGCAGTTGTACATATTTCGCCATCGCTGCCTTCTCTTTTAGATATCCCAAATTCTCCGTCCCACGTTAAACAAGAACCGCCTTCCCCAAAATCTCCGTCGAGTATAAAATCGTCAGACAAACTTATGACTGAATTCCGGTATGAAGTGGATGACAAGGTACATGAGTGTGCGGTGCAAAGTATAGCTTTGTTGGACATAGGTAAAGTAGAACCGAAAATTGAAGGCAAAGAAGCAGTAGATGAGAAGAATGAGGAAAACAAAGAAAGAACAGTAATTTCTCAAGAGGAAACGGAAGACGCAGTGGCTGCCCTCCTCGGCGAGACGTTCACTTATTCCTCTTGCTATGAGGGCAACTCCCCCGTCGAGACTGATCCGGAACCTCACGACGAAGAGGAAATGCGTCAGGCCGTTCAGAGTTTGAATGAAGGTAAACCGGATACACCGCAATCGGAGTCTGGCCTACAGATTGACACAGATGCGGAAGAAAATGATGATCAATACAATGGTATTCGGTTTGAGTCGCTACCCAGGACGCCTGACCTAGACTTGTCACAACCACCAAAGACACCTGACATACAACAATCGTATGTTACTGAACCAAAGTCAAGTCCATTTCCCAGGAAGGACACTACTCGAAATTCACGAGAGGACATGGAAGTTCCAATCGTTGACCCACCGTCTCCGGATCCCTTGGTACCGTATCAGAGTGTTGCAGACACAAAAGTAAAGGACATGGATCAGAAGCCCCCCATTCTGAAGCCGGCATCGCCAAAATTGTACAAAGATGAGCCTCCTACCATCCAACCAATATCATCCGTGCCTGGATCAGAAAGGATTTTCGTGGACAATCGCCTACTATTGCACCCGCCACCATTAGTACCTGTCGCCAAACCTGTTTCCATCACAACCTCTAAATCCTCGCCAAACTTGTCCATTGTTCGACCAATGATCTCTCTGTCCAGTAACAATAATACACCGACTTTGGTATTAACTCCAATCAGGACGACTCCTCCCGTGGGTGTCGCTCATTCGGCCACCCAAATTCCTAGGAAGACTTTTACTATCTCATCGACCACATCCAACGTAATAACTACTCGTGCATCCATGCCTCCGCCTATGTTGTCCAACGTCACACCCAGGCTTGCCTCACCTGTAAAGATATCGTCGGCATCAGGAACTGAGCCATCGAATACATTACGCTATACATCGGCTGCCGTTGTCAGTTCACAACACCTGCAGAGTCATCTGATTCCGCAGAAGATAATCCTGCATCAGACTTCGAGATCAGTGCCGACGAGACTGATACCCGCACAAGGTTCGGTAGTAAAGATGGTAGACTCTAGCATTGGCTACCAGAAGACACCAAGCGATATGCCTGCTCTCACTCTGCCAGAACCTGTGAACACCACCCAGAGTACTTTGCCGATATTACCTTCACTTTCCTCAACCCCTCAGACCCCGATATCTGAGGGATGTGATGTCGGGCGGGCGGAAAGTGGGCAGACGACTTCGGTCATTTCGGTGCCCAATCGTTCCACACATATGTCTACTCCGATGACGTATTCGCGTAATGCGTTTTCTACAACAACAACTTACTCCGGGAATACTTCTGTCATATCCGTTCATGCTAATATTACCGATACTACCAAAAGTGCCGCTTTCAATTGTCAGCACGTCATTCATCATGGTGCTGCACCTACACCCAAAATCGTTAATCCACCTTCTATGCAGAATGTTCAGGAATCGGACAGTATGCTCGTTTCAGACGCCTCTGAAGTAGAGAATTCAGTAATACCACGTTCGCCGAGACAGCAAACAGATTCCGTTGAACCGAAAGGAGTCGACAATGTTATTAGTGGACAGGTACCGGAATTAGAAAGAAGAATCCAAGAGAAAGAGAAACACGATGAGGATAAAAGACTCTACTTCAAAAAGGAAATTATTGAACAATTGGCAGAATCTTTGGAAACAAAGAACAAAGATAATGTAGAAGAGTTGCAACACCGCAGTGAACACCAAAAACAACAATCATCTGAAGGCTTGTTTAAGAACATGCCTTTGGAAATCGAACACAGCGAATCCGTTATCAAAAAAGTAGATTCTTTATCCAGTTTGAAATCAGAAGACAGCGTCAACGAGAATACAGACATCTGTGACAAATCGGACACGTCGTCTATAAATCAGGATGACTCATTCCGTCAGGAATCCTCGGATGATGAGAGCAAACAAGGTCATTCAATGACAACTCGGAAGGGCAGAAAGAAATGCAATCGAAGCACGGTGACCTCTCGTAAAGGGAAACAAGTTGCCGCTGGAACGAACAGACCTGAATTGCCTGTCAAGCGAGGTGGAAAGAGCCAAAGAGCTGGAAAAATTTCAAATGATCCGGGAAAGAAGCAATCGAAAGATGTTTATGAATTTCATGACGAATCCGATGAAGATGGAAGCGGAGAAAAAGAGAGACCACGGCTCATCTTGACCATCAAGAGCCCCAATAGCTCCGGCAAAGAGCAACCCGTAACAACTACGACGCCATCCAAACCTCCTCCTACCGTACCAAAATGTTCAAAAGAGCCAACCCCAGTCAAAAGCCCAGAGCCTAAGGGTACGCTTGATAGAGATCCTGCTGGCTTGGTCAACACACGAAAGTCTCGCCGGCTACAAGAAAAGGACGGCTTCAGAAACACTGTAGATGACGTAATCGAGGACGTGATCAGGAACGGAGGGAATAGGAAGGCTACATCACCTCGCCGGTCATTACGACAAGTGACGAAGACGAGTCCTGTTTTGCCTGTGAAAAAGATCGCAACACGAACTGCTAAAAAGTCAATGGGAGGTGCCACAACCGACGATGAGATGAAGGAAGGAGAGATCGGCGTAGTGATCCGAACTCCTGAAGAAAAGGAAATAGCAGCAAATATGAAAATGGTGAGTTTGAAAGCTTGAATATGGTAGTAGAGTCTACGTTACACAATAAATGGGTTCTAATGGATCTTTAATTAATTCAGGTGACATCCGGAAAGGAAGATCATGAGGCAGAAGCAGAGACCAGTGACGAAGAGCCAACCACCCTGATAGACCCGGTTACAGGCATGTTGATGGTGATGAGAGCTAAGGAAGAAGGCAAATATGTACCTGTTGCAAACGTGCCTCCCATAGCTCCACCAACCCCGCCGCCGCCGCCACCAACGAAGTCTGATGTCCTACCAATAGCTACAGAAGGCCTAGCCAGTCACTGGCTGACCCATGAAACTCTCAAGGTATGTTACTCACATTGTAAGTGGTTTAACTGTCAAGGTGGAAGTGTTAAATACAAATACCAATAATTTTATTATTCAGCAGCATGCAGTGATCAAGGTCCAAACCTACGGGGAGGGAAATAAGGTTAATCCTGTTTTCATGAATCGTCCACCGACACCGCCTACGACTCCTCAAACCAGGATACAAGAGCCTCTAACTCGACTTCCTGTAGAAATTATGAAAAAAGTGGTAGCGGAGCAGGCACACGAACCTGAACTAGCTAAATCTGAACCTGAAGTGAATAAGATTGTTCTTCAACCAATGGAATTGTCCAAACAGAAAGTTTGTCACGTAGAACACGGGAAAATCAACTGCACTGAAGTAAACCGGGTGGAGTCCTATGGTGACAGGAGTGCCATTCCAGAAGCCGGCAAGATAATTCGCCGTCAGATGCCGAAAGTCCAACCCTCACCTACCGCAAATAAGAGCCTGTGCTCGAAGGGTATCGCCATTTTGACATCCCCAAGTAAACAGCTTTATCAGAATCCGAAACACATAAAAATGTCGCCACAAAGTCAGATACTTACGGGAGCTGTAGCCAGTTCGCCTCCTCGAGTGGTAAAAACAACATCCCCAGCTCATGAACTTCATCCAATGACAGGAGCTGTCGCCAGTCCTCCTCCCAGAGCACCGCATTTGACCAGCCAACAACCCATCGTAACTGGAGCCTCCAGTTCTAGAGCACCAGTGGAGCCACCAAAGGGCCCCGGAGCAAGTCCCAGGGGAATGACCATTCTGCCATATGAAGCGACTTTGGTAAGTTAATGAAAAATTTACTTTCCTTTCGAATTTGTAAGGGAAGGGTTTTGGGACTGGGTTACAGAGTTTCGTATCGTAAATATAAAATAAAAACAATTTTTTATTTACCCGGACGCAGCAAACTCCCACCCAAGACTTACACAGCCCTCCTCCGGCTCACCAACAGGTACGATGATGACATGTTTCGGAAAGGTCGGTCACAAGGGGTCAGAATTTGTATTTTAATGAGACTAAAATTTTTTTTACAGGGTGAAGGAATCAACATGGGACACCTCGGTCATCCGCCTTTCGTCCATCCTCAGCTTATGTACCAACAGTATCTGAGGGCGCAGGAGATGTTACCCTCACCATATCAACTTACGGCCTCACTTCAGGGGAAACTGGAGGAACGAGAACGTGAACGAGGCGCCGGTGATATGGGCAGAAGTCCGCCGTTAGAATTACGAACCCAACGGGCAACCGATTCGCCTACTGTATACATGGGCCGTCAGCAATATACAAGATACTACGATGAACCTCCACCAGCTCATTTGCACGCCGGAAGACATATCCATCAAGGACCGGATGCCCCAGGTCAGCCTAGACTTCAGATAGCAACACCACCTCATGCATCTCAGGTTCCACCACAAGCGGATTCACTGCTGATGCTGCTGCAGGTACTGTCTCAACCATTGTCCTCTGTCCATTTTTTTGGACCTTTTTTTACGGTCTGACACTAAAGATTTTTTATTTGCAGAGGTATCCAATAATGTGGCAAGGCTTGTTGGCATTGAAAAATGACCAGTCTGCTGTTCAAATGCACTTTGTGTTTGGCAACCCCCATGTTGCAAGAGACTCTCTGCCCTGTAACTCAGACGGATCGACTCCACCCCTACGAATTGCTCAGCGTATGCGTTTGGAGCAAACGCAACTGGAGGGTGTGGCAAGAAAGATGCAGGTATGATACTAATACCACTAGTACCACTGCTGATTTTGTTAATTCTTTGTTTTTAAAACTTTGTGCCTTTTGCAGATGGACAATGAACACTGCATGTTGTTGGCATTGCCTTGTGGGAGAGACCACATGGATGTACTGCAGCAAAGCACTAACTTACAGACTGGATTTATAACTTATTTACAACAGAAACAAGCCGCTGGTATAGTGAACATCGCACATCCCGGTTCGCAACAGGTGGGTAACAGGTCCTCCTAAAGCACCTTCGATACCGATTTTGGTTTGATTCGCTTAAACAATTTTTAATTTATCAGGCTGCTTACGTGGTTCACATATTTCCATCCTGCGAGTTCGCCAATGAGAATCTCGCTCGAAACGCACCAGACCTACTTCATCGAATGCAAGAAATCCCTCATCTGGTCATCGTTATAGCAACCGTTTAGAGGGACGCGACAAGAGTATGGAATTACGTGACAATGTCATCCCTGTACCCCATCTGTCAGAAGTCTTACGAGATGAACTTGTGAGACTGGGAGAAGATAGCGAATTTTGGATAAACGAGGAGTTTTCTTCTAGTCAGACAATACAAAGAAGAATCCCTTGGCGGAAGGGGAAGACCTACCACTCGATTATTGAGTTTCCAGATCAGATGCGAAATCTTTTCGAATATTAAGAAATTCGAAAGGATCTCTCATTTGCTCATCACGGTACCAGGGATCATTTATTGAATGAAATAGGATAAAGAGAAGTCTAGGTGTGGGTGGTGCGCGGCATCGGATTTGGGAAAGCAGATGCCCTGCAAAGGGTTCCCAAAGTCTGACCCAACGCCAACTTTCCCTGTCTCGTGATCCTTTTTAAGGTAAATCGTTCGCATATTCCACTGTTGCCGATAATTCTTTAGGATGAGCACACGTTCATAAATGCATAGCGATATATATACATAATGTTTTAGTTACCTGTTGGAAGGAGGTGATTTTTTGCGAGGAACAAGAGACTATGACATCTTTCCTTAACCTCGCGTGTACATATTGCTCACATTTGACTACGCGTCAGTCCCTTAAATCTGTCCCCACTTCAATCTTAAAAATAAATACTAATGTGATGGATGGTTTATTAAGAAGTATAAGTGTAATGATCTCATAATCGCCCCTTTCGGTCTCATATAAATACGTATTATGTATATATATCTATGTACGTTCATACAGTTAGGTGAATCTGTGTGTGCTCGCGCGCGTATGTGTTTCTATGTGTACGAATATGCGCACACATATTACACCTGCGTGCCTTTTATGCGGACATGAAAAAAATTGGAAAGTACTTCTTGCCGTCCTCTCTTGTTTTTGTACTTCCCTTTATCCTTAGTAAAATTAAAGAAAAATGGTGAAATATGCGAAAGACTGAAGAATTTAAACTCATCATGTGAAAAAAATATTTAAAAATCAATCAAACATAAATTGTAGACTAATCAAATTGGGGAAGGACAAGAATGTGTGTATGCATGTACGTATGCATGTGTGTTTGGGTGTGTCTATGTTGGTTTAGGTAAATGACTAACCTATTAACTGATTGACTGACAGACATGTTGATTTATTGATTGACAGGCTCACTGACAATTGATTATTGCATGGTGACCGACCATACGGGTGTTTCTTGGTTGGCCGCCAGCTGTCTTTCTTGATTGATTGTTGCTAAATAAAGGAATAAATAATAGAATACCTCAATCTGTTCGTTGACAAAACACTTAGAGCAGGAGTGGACGGTTCCACAAGTAAATTTATAAACAACAAAATACTGGACAAAACGTTGACCATCATTAAATATTATAATACTGTAATTATGTATGCGATTTAACACTGAATTGGTGATTTTTTTAAAAATTTATTGATTGTATAATAAGAGAAGAATTAGCTTGTTTTTATAATTAGTGGAGAGGCCTCAGGGAAATCTGGGCTTGACTAAAGACTCAACAACAAACAAAAGAAAAAATAAAGGTTTTTGTTCCCTCAACTACAACTTTACATACACATACACATACACACACACACACCCCCAAAGAAAATCCATTTTGTCATTTTGTACATAAATTGCCCTTTACACTCCCCATTCCAACAGAGTAAATTTGTTCCTTTCTTTTCCCGTACTATCGCTCTAACTATTATTACTATTGCTGCTGCTACTACTGCAACAATTACAACTCTTATAATTATATTAATTATTAATATCATATATAAATATATCTCTTGTAAAAAGTTAACTTGTTCATTACATTTTAACTTTGTTTATATAGTCTTCACATTGTATCTTTTATGGATAAATGAAAGTGAGAGAGAGTGAGTGTGTTTGCGACGGAAACGATAAATAAATTTTAAATATAAAATTGGAAAATGTTAAATTCTTACTGTAAATAGAAATTATTCACGGGCATAATGAAAATACAGAAACTATCTAAGAATTAAAACTGAATTTTTTTGGACCTTAGTTACCAATTCCGAAGCAAAGGTTAATGTTTGAAGTAGTATTCAAGTACAAAAATTGATAAATTCATTTAGATTTTTAAATTTTTTATTATTCTGGGTGCTGCGCATGCGCAGTCCACACTTATGTTCACTGTTCATCGAACCGAGCCTGATTCACCCTCTTGGTGATTTGGTTGGAGTGGATCGGAGGTGAATATTCACTGGGACACCTCGAGAAACCCAGAGTGACTTTATATTGGGGGTTGAATGAGGACATTGGTTAATGTTCTACACAAGAGTCACTCTAAAGAATAAAGAAACTAAAAGTAAATTTTAAAATGTCAGCCCAGATTCAAAATAGTTTTATAAATGCTTGTATTATTCTTTCTTTTTAATATTACATATCAAAGAATTCATGGTTAATTTTGTTATATAATGATGAGTTTTATTTTATTAAATTAAGGATGGTATTCATATGGGTATCGCAAAATATAATATTTTTCCTTACTATCGATATTCGAGAGTGCCCTCTTTCACTTTTACTACTTTTTAATTGCGTTTGAGTAAATCCCTAGACAAGGTAAACAAAACCTGTCATTTCAATACTCATTACATGTAGAATATCAAACTGACCTGCAGTCATATACCAACAAATTAATTAGTTGTTCATAATAAGGGTGTGGTACTTATCAGAAGGGAAGAAGGTGAAATATTGATCCGAAGTTGATAATATTGATGTTATCCTACCCCACTCAGAACATCAGTATGCTACAAATTTCAATAATTTAATTACATATATCGTTCAGTAGAATAGGAACATCAGACTTCGAGGAAAAGTTTAATGTATATTATTTTCAACACATTTTATACCATAGTCTACTTTGGATGAACCCAAAAGTAAGTATTGGTTTACCTAACGATTTTTTATTTCTTCAAAATACTTTCTACAACAAAACTGCGAGTCACGGCCACAAGCTTCGTTACGCTTTAAGATAACACAAAATTAAATGTCTCAATTTATTTTCATGTCTCTAGTTAAAGCCACTTCTTGGGTCCCCTTGTCAGGTTTTTAGTTCTCTTTCTATTCACCTATGACTATTCACATTAAGACTATTCACCTAAATTTTTCAAATCGAATATAAATTTCCTTCCGGTTTTGCCGGAAATATGCATTGCTTTATTCAGTACGTCTTTGTAGTTATCCAACGAAACTAGCTCGTAAGGAGGGGGCTGCCATTTGCCTGTTTTGCTCATGGTCGCGATGTCGGAGAGCATAACCGTCTGATCGGAACTTCCAGCATTTTCTTCGCTCCATCTGGTCATCCAAAAACCTTTCAGGGTGATGTCCTTGAAGATGAAATTGGATGTAGGAACGATTACGGGCTCCCTTGACATTCCGCCGTAGGTGACCATGACGCCCCTCTTACCTAGATGTCTGATCATTTCGGTAGCGTTCTTGCCGCCGACGCAATTGAGGGCTAGTTTTGGTCTAATATAACAAGACATATTAAGGCCATGTGAAAGTATGAAAAGCACATTAGAATGAGGTTATTATTTTATTCAAAATATGTGATAGCGGTGCTAGCGCAAAATTTATAATTTTAGTAATAAAGATTACTTACTTTTTAAGTCCATTTTTGAATAATTGTGTTGTTCCCACTTCTTCCTCTGTGAGGACGTAATCAGCACCCATACTTTTCAATTCACTTTTTAATGCGTCAATTTCAGTTCGGTTTCGTACAACGTTGACAGAAATTATACCCCAATTTTTACAAAACTGTATGACACTCTGGCCACAAGAGCTATTGGCTCCATTTTGTATGATAACATCACCTTCTTTGAGCTGTACAAAATCCTTTAGCATTCTATAGGCTGTACAAGGATTAACTGATAATGTTGCAGCAGCAATGACATCCACCCCTGACTGAATTTTAGACAGCTGTGATGAAGGGCACAGCATGTGGGACCTCCATGTTCCCAAAGTCCTGTCCCTGGGGAGAACCATGTCACCAGGCTTAAGATTTTTAACCCCCTCACCTACCTCCTCAACTTGACCAACTCCTTCACCTCCTGGTGTGGTTGGCAGGGGTGGTTTAACAGGATAAATTCCTTGCAGAGTATTAATATCTGCAGGATTAACTGGTGATGCTAGCATTTTAACAAGTACCTCAAAAATAAAAATAATATCAAACACAAGATCATTGCTTAATTAAAATGCCTTTAATAAATATTTACCTTCCCAGGTCCAGGTGATTCCAATATTTCTTTTTCTAGGTAAACAACTTTTGAGGGGTCTCCATACTCAGAGTAAATAAGTTTGACAGAATGAGTGCTTTTAAATCTGATTGATGCAAATTGCGTCACTTTCTTCAATAATTTGACACTTTGCCCCACATTTGCCATTATTTAAACAGATAAATATTTAAATTCCTCTTTTGGTATCTCTGATAAAAAAAAAATTTTAACAATTTAACATTAGTATTGAAACAGTAGCAGTGAAAAAAAATAATAAAGTTCTGTAAATCGTGTAAGATTCCATAGAGACTGTTTTTGTAGATTTAGTCAAGACATATGCAACTGAAATACAATACTATTTGTAAATGAATTTACCTCAGGTTGGTGGCTTAACCTTTAACCCGGGAGCGAACTGCAAGTAAATGTTTGTGTAAGTTACTATTCAAGAGAACACCATTCTATAACATAACATTGCTGGTCCTCACGGGTTCACACAATAAACAGTTTGGAAAGGAATAATATTCTTGTTAAGAAATTCAAAATACCCCAAACGGTTTTTATTCCGTTGACTTCAAGCTGTCGCAAGTTGACTTTGAAGGCTACCACAAAATCTATGTTGAATCCTGCTACGTACTTATAATAGGTTTCAATGGGTTTGCAAAACTTACTTTGTAAATTTTAAAGCTGAACAAAGTTTTAGAAATTTTTTTGTTATTCTTTATTCTCTTTATTGCGGCCCTTCCATCTTAAATTGGCCGCGATGAATGTCGCTGTAATGAAATCCTTCTGTTGGCAACCCTGCAGACTAACAGATCCGTAATCTTGGTCTTTCATTGATTAGTGTTTACGTTTGACAGGAAGAAGTTTTTGTGGTTTCCTAATTTTTTTCTCAACCATTGGGCAGGGGTGGTACTCATACTGGTGTTGTCGTATTGACGGAGATGTAACAAATAAAAATACAGGAGTCTCCCAACGGTGACTTAAAAACCATGAGTGTGTATTGCGATTTTCGGAAAGTTTGGATGGAAAGATTCCCCGACAGCGAGTTGCCAGCAGCCTGGGAAGAAGACGTCCGTTCTAACTTGATGAAACACAGGCAAGTAAACCGAAACATTCGTTTGGATTATTGATTTTAAATGCCACGTTCTGAACGGCTGTAACATTTGGATATACTTACTCCACCCGAAACAGGGTTGTGGCACCTGATTTAACATGACTCATGTATTTTGCACTGTTTTCCAAGTTATGCGTTTTCGTTCGGTTGTCAGTAACCTAATCAACAAATAGTGAAATTCAATAATTTATTCAAGATGTAATAAATATTGAAACTGATATTTGCAGCAGTACAAGTCAGCTGAAGGTGGGAGTAACCTCTGGTGTAGGAAATTTATGAGTGAATTTATTATTTTTATCTTTATTATATTTATTACACATTTGAATTATTACTGTATTAAACCAAGTTATTTACATTTATTTGTGTCTTTTAATTTATATCTTGCAAAAATAATCTGTAATAATAATTTATCTATTACAGGCAAAGAGTAACATTATTAAAAGAAGAATTGGAAAAGGAAGAATTTTATGTAGAATACTTGGAGCATTTACTTGCTGATGTTGAGAAGCAGAAAACTAGGGCTGCAGGTGATGGAGAAGCTGCAGGAGATGGCTTGCCAACAACAGTTGATGATCCTAAGAATAACTTTGATGAAACTGAAACATCAAATAAGTTTTCTAAGTCATGCAGCCAGAATTCAATTGATTTGTGTATAAGTGAATTGGCAGAATGTACCCCCCTGAAGGAAAAAAAAGAATTTGTTCAACCACAGACTGAACGGTCATTTAGTGTTGATGATGCCAAGAAGAAACAAGAGGAAAATGATGAAAAATTGATTGAAAACAGGCAGAGGAGTTTAACACAACCAAACCTTTCAAATTTTATAACAGTGATTGAAATTAGTGGGAAGAAAAAGGTGGATGTGCCATTGAAGTGTCCACCGAAGCCTCCACCAAAGACCTTTATGAGACTCAATCCAGATGGTATTACAAAGCAGGTGGAATCAAACAGCAACATTGAGAATGATCATACAAAACGTCGAATTGGACCCAGCCTTCCTTCTCCTGATGTAGCCAATCAAGAAACAGAGTCTGTTTTAAAAATATCGAAACCTTCATTAAGGGACTTGAATGAATTAAAAAAAGAGTTTGAGAATGGAAAATGTGAGCCTTCATATGGTAAAATTAAGAAGACTTCACCAAATAAGACTGAGGACTCTTTTTTAACACCAAATGGCCTTAATAAGTTAGTAAAATATATATTTTTTCAAATACATGCACCACCTAATTGGTAGTAACCTTAGAGTAAGAAAAGCAAACTTGAATTTAAGATGATTAAAAACATTGAATTATTACACTTATTGAATAGGAGTTGTCCAGGTATGACTTAGAATGATTGATGACTAAATCAGGCCACCATCAGGCTGACAGTAAATTATTTTTTAATAGCTATTACATCATGAGCACTTATCATTAGTAGAAAAGTAAAAAACACATTAATCAACTAATTCCTGCCTTCAGCTTTAGATTTGTTTAGCTGAACATCTGTTGTATAGTTTCTCTGCACTGTTTACCTTTCGACTACCTGTACTTTTACCTTTCTACATGATTTTATAGTGATTGCTGTGTTTTGTTGCATGACCAGAAATATTAATGCAGGTGTTGATGTAAAATTTATCATTCTGCTTTATTTGAACTAGGGTTTTTATCAGATATATTTTATACCAGCCACTTTTTCTCTTTTTTTATTTGGAATAAAAATCTCATATTTTGAATTTGTAAACATTTTTATCAGGAAAAAAATGATAAGTAACTTTTTCAGTAAATTTATTTGCATTGCATGCTGATAAAATTGCAATTTTATGTGAAACTGTACTAACACACAATAATGACAAGTAATCGTGTAATTTGTGTCAAAACGATTTTCATAATGTTTTCATTATATGGTAACAAACGTGATTGGCATAGTAAGACAAAATGAAATTTCGCTATTTTTTAGAAACAGTGAAATTCAGACAACAGCTGACAATCAAGAAAATGGAATTCTTGATAGTTCCAAAACGGATAAATAAAGTTATTGATTCTCTGGACAATAACAAAGAAGAATCTGAGAGTCTTGTGGCAGAGTGCGAGCCTTACTACGATTCGGTTCCTGCTGAGGACAGCGATGGAGAGTGTAAGTACTTTGCCAAAACTAAATTTTGACACTCAATTTCATAACATTGAAATAATTTATTCTTAGGTCCAAAGGGAGTGTGGGAGTAAAAACATTAAGCGTGTTAGTTTCAAATTATTCTAAATAATCGGAAATTGATGTTTCTTGAGCGAAATTACTTGTTTTAAAAATTCTTTTAAAATGAAACATTTTAAAAAATAGAAAATGTGGAACTGAAATATTTGTGCATAATTTGAATTAATGAGTAGTACCAATATTTATACCGAAACTGTGTTGAGGTTGATCCATAAAACGACTGTTAAATTCTCAAGCGAAACATTTGCTTTTTCTGGATCTTGTTAACTTGTGATCCATCAAAGCCTATTTTGATGGTTTATGCAGCAACACACTTATACGTGAGGTATCCGAATTATGTAGGATGTTGTTTTTGATTGAACCTTAAATAATCTTATATACTTCAGTGGCATGGGATTCAATTAATCTCATGGTTATTTTGATTTTGTAATATGCATCTTTCGAATCATAGTCCTATAAGGCGCACCACATATGGACCAGATCGAAATACCGAAAGATGTCACCGTAAATGCAATCCGCTGATTTTATGATTAAATAAAATCGATTTTGATCGAACCTCAAGTAGCACTCGATCGAGGCCAATAAAACCAATCCATCGACCTAATATTCCTAATTAACATGGTCACATCGTTTCCACAGGCGTTATAGAGGCTTTGACACTGCCCAGCCGGGGTTCTCTCAGGCCCAGTGTGGCGGCTAGTAACGCCAACTATGTCAACATCGATTATTTCATAAAGCAGAGGCCTCCTATTGAGAGGAGCAGTTCGGTGGAGTCTGAAGAGAACGCCAGTCACACTTCTGAGTTTTTACAGTCGGACCGCAACGACTTTCCATCCCTTTTGACCGGAAATGCTTCCGACGGAACTTATACAAGCAACTCTTCTCTGGAGTCTTCTGGAACGAAAGTGTCAGGATCGGTTGATGTCGATCCGGCCGATATGCAAAAGAAAATAATCGACTCAGTCATCGAATCAGAGACAATATATTTGGAATGTCTGAACGTACTTCTCCAATACATGAAAGCTTTAAAGGTATAATCTCAGATTAATTCTGACAAAATTCATGTTGGAACACCTGCTTATTTTCCTAAATAGATTCGAAGAATCTAAGACAATAATAGTTTTATATATTCATGTATCCAAAGTAAAGAATAATCTAGTAGATTTTACCTTATTAAAACACTTCCTTATAGGCACTTCCTTCGTTTTCCCATATATGCGTCATAGCGTGCTGCATTTCCCAACAGTTCAATGTTTTTCTGATCTACTACTATTTTTTAGATAAAGAGAACTCTTCATCTTCTATATTTGTTTCAGTCCTTATTTGAGCAAGTTATGAATTTCCTGAATTTCTCACGTGCACCTGAATTCGAGGTATTTTTTTCGTACTCTTAACCTCTACTCTTGCATTATTATAGGCAACATTAAGCACATCTCAACCGGTTATATCTGAGGATGAACTCAACACAGTTTTCTACAAGATACCTGAATTGCATGCCATGCATAGCTCATTCCTGGAGGGTCTGAAAGGCGGTCCACCCTATGGAATGCCTTTTAGGAAATTGGTATGTTAGGTTGACAAATAGTCGTATGATGAACCAGGACAGAATAGTGAAAGTTTTAATTTTAACACTTCCAGGCGGAAAGTCTGAATGAATATGGTGCTTTTCTGCACAACTACGGACGAGCTACGGATACAGTAAAAAGGAGGAGTCAAATCTGTCAGCAGTTTGCTGACATCACAACAGATATAAAACTGAAGTCCCTACAAGGCCAGTACCTGTCTCTGGAGGATCTCCTGTTCAAGCCTGTTGCACGAGTGCAGAAGAACGCTTTGGTTTTAGATGTAAGTGGAAAACAAACCAACCTGGGTGGTTTCGGCTAGTACGTATTGCTACTGTAAGAGATTCTGTTTTTTTTTTTACAGGATTTGCTGAAGTGTTCGTCCAACTCGCAGACTGACCAGGAAGCTCTAAAAGAAGCTCTTTCCTTGACGAAGACGTTTCTAGACTCATTCAACATGATTGAAACGAAGAAAATGTTCGGGCACGAAGACAGGGCCCAGAGGCGACTTGTCAAGGTTTTAATTTGTGTCATTGGATACAGTTCAGTCTCTAGCAGTGGTTTTTCTGACTTATTTTTGTTTTAGAACTCATTTATGGTCGAACTCTGCGAGGGACATCGAAAACTGCGGCACTTATTTTTGTTCAACGATGTCATGGCGTGTGCGAAGTATAAGTCCACAGGAAGAGGAAAGATCACGTTCGAATTGAAATGGTAGAAGCATTACGGATATAAGCTGGAGCTGTACTATATAAAACCGCCTTCATGAAAACAACGAATTTTTGTTTTAGGTATGTTCACCTTAATGACCTTATAATATTAGAAGAAACAGGAAACGAACCAAAGGAGATATCACCACCGAATCTACTATCTTTAAAGTCTCAGGTACCGCACCATGTAGGTTTCACATGTACCTTGTCAATTGTTCATATTACTAAAATTAGCAACCCGTTTCAGGCGTGTACTATGAGAGACCAAATACTTAGGGACGAGGAAAAGAAAAAATCTGGCCTAGAAAAACAACGAAAGAAACTGGCTGGTTTGGAGGCTCAGCTCGTTCTTGCCTATCCTGATCTAGTTCTTCGAGTAGGTCAAAGGAGTAATCGCTTGTATACGTTTTTGCTGTCGTCGGAATTCGAAAGAACTCAATGGATAGAAGCAGTGCACAATCTACAGGTTCGTTGTGCGAACTGGTAATCGGAATGGAATCCTTAAAATATGGAATTAGTGCCCTACATTTATTTCCACAGAATACCTTCCAGCAGAGTCATTTGCCTGGGCCCAAGACCAGTGTGGTTAGCATGGTTGAACTCCAGGCATGGGTGACAGCATGTCGAGCCTTTTTGAAAACCAATATGGGCTCTTACCTAATGCGAACGGTGCAGGACGAGAGCTTACTGCGAGGGGACTTGCATGTTACTATTGGGCACCTGCAGGGTCTGCCACATCCTATGGATTTATTTCTCGTTTTGGAGGTAGACAGTTACGGACATTATTTCCGCAAGGCACGAAGCAAACTTATATGCAGGTCTCAGACTCCTAGATGGGATCAGAGTTTTGTCATCGACTTAGAAGGCAGTCAGAATTTAAGGGTTCTGCTCTACGAAGAAGCCCAGGAAAGGATGATTTTACGGGGAAAATCAACAAGAAAGGTACTTTGCTTTGAATGGGCTAGGCTAACGTGAAAAACTGTCAGTCATCTTACTTATGTTTGTTCATTTTAGTTATCGGTGTCATGGTTGGGCCCCAACGATGTAAGCAGAAAACTGAGTTTAACGGCTGGTGTCACTTTGAGCATCAAACTGAGGTTTCAACCTGCCGACATATCCCTGAGGCGAATTCCTCAGAATAAACCGTTGGGGTTTGGCAGTAAAATCCAGCAAGTTTGCAAGTAAGTGGTCATTAATTAGTATTTTTTTAATGGGAAAACTTATAATCACTATTACATTTTTACTATAGGAGGGAAGACAGAAACGTGCCCTTCATTATTACCAGTTGCGTCAGAGAGGTTGAGAGAAGAGGAATGACCGAAGTTGGCATCTACCGGGTCTCGGGATCTGCGTCTGATTTGGCCAGATTGAAAAAATCATTTGAAACCAGTAAGTTTTCTAAACTATTATGTGTTGTTGAAGTATAAAATAAAAACATACGTAAGTAAAATAAATGAAATACCGATTCAAACAAGGTGTTGAGGAAGTAAGAAGAAAAAAAATCGCCTAAAAAGAATGACAGAAGTACACCGGAAAAAATATAAAACTACCAGGTTAGAACAATTTCATAAAATGCGATTTTTTATACAAACTGCACCTTGCTTTTCAGATAGTTACGAAGCTGAACAATTGCTCAAAGAAGTATGTGTACATTCAGTCACAGGAATTTTGAAACTCTACCTGCGAGAGTTGCCTGAAGCCCTTTTTACCGACCTTAGTTATGAAAAGGTATGTTCGTACGTCAGGTGTAAACCACACTGTAAAAAACTTTTGAATAATAACAACATATTTGTTTAACACTTTTTACACACAATGTAAATGTTGTAAGCCCCAATGTTTTTTAATTTCCAGTTTTTGCAAGCCTGGAATGTCGGCGAAGGCCAGAGGGACGCAGTCCTGACAACCTGTTTTCAGGCACTTCCTGCTCAAAACCGGGACATTATCAACTTTCTGTTGGATCATTTGATTCGGTGAGTACTTTGGCCTCATGGAGTTCATTTGAAGTATCACTTCGAAATCACCTGTGAAATTAATCCAGTCATCCTTCCTCATACCTGTCTTCTTTCTTTCTGCCAGCCCCTTTGCCGTTTAGTTTACCCATATTTAATTTTCTGATGTCAAAATGAAAAATCAATTAATTTGTTTTTATTCTGCTTCTTCAGGGTCAACCAAAATGAGACGTCGAATAAGATGAGCCTCCACAATTTGGCCACCGTCTTTGGTCCGACTCTTTTACGACCAAGTTCAAAGGAAGCCAAAACACGAGATCTTCTCGCTCAGGGTACCTGTGACGTAATGGCCCAAGCCGGCATACTACATTATTTCTTATTACAAAAGCAAGTTCGGTAGCTATCGTCCATGTCTTCTATGCCTGCGTCGGATACTGGACATTTTCCTAGTGCGCCGCCTTGGGAATACTAAGAATTTTCCACATTCATCTGGCCAGGCAAAGAGGAACATTGTTCTTCAAAAATAGGGCTACAATTTGTATTACAAAAGGACGGAAACCGGAAGCTTTAATCGTGCACTTTTAACCGGTGCGTGTGTGAATGTGTTTGATGGTGGGTTCCAATGTAAAGTTACCCTCAGTGTGTTGCAGTGTGTTGACATCCGGGTGGAATGAACCTGACAGGCTAACTTTACGCGGATTTTGGCCTACCACACGTTTTTACTTACAGTGGTAGTCAATTGTAATTATTGAACTTAGATTTGTCTTAAGCTGTCACAATTTGGGTGTTTTACTATGTGCCACAACGGTTATTTCAGGTTTGATTTTGCCACTGACCACTCATCCGACCGTATTTACAGGAATCTTTTGTGCAAACTCCTGCAATGACTTCGTGATATACAATGGTATAACGATATCCTAATTTAACAATCTACCTTCCTACTTTGCTGGATTGTGATGCTGTAGTTTTATCATTCCAGTCAAATATATTTGGCATTGACTAGTCCAGTTGGATCTACTTTCCCGTTCTATTGGTGTCCTCCGGTGAATTTCCAATATTTAACCATTTTTTAATATTTACCTCAGTTATTTTAGCCTGAAATGGTTCACTGCCAGTTTTATACAATTTTTATGTAACTCACGAAGCAAATACCTACTACATACGGGTTCACCCTAAATCATCTTCCTTTTTGAAGAGCTTCTGCAGAAATGGTACCAATGCAAAATGGGATAGGGTTGATAGAAGAGGAACGAGCAGAAGATGAATTACCTAATAGACTATTATAAATAAAAATATTCATGGAAATGAAATATTATTATTATTATTATTATTATTATTATTAGAAAAATTTTTGTTTCGTCATTTGCGTACTTCGTTCATTTTCTCTGGAATTGACACTTTGGGCCGTTTTATTTACTTTGTATAAGGACTGTCTTCCTTCATGGTGTTAATTTTATGAAGTCCTAAATTCTAAAAAAATTTTCAAACAAGCAACTTCATAGTCGAATTTCTTGGCGTTTAAAGGTTTCGTATTCGTCGAGCCAAAAAAAAGAAGTTTTTGCCAAAAGGTATTAAATATTCATGTTTTTTAGAATTAATAATTGTAATTCCATAAGGTGACTTAATATATTCGTCGGATGATGCTTAATAAATAAATTTTTAACATAGAATGCATATCAATCCGATTGAAATTATATTAATAGTGTTATAAACAACAAACAACAAAGTTAGAAAGTATACAGAATTATTTTGACTTATTTTGAATTTATTGGGATAATTAGTTAATGAGGTAAATAGTTCTTGCCCCGTACTGTGCATAGGAAGTAGATTTCGACTTCTGTTTATGTGTTACTATTTATAATTGTGCAATTCTTATACCTATAGTTTTGCGGGAGACTACAAAGATTGAGGCCCTTGAAAACTAATATTTTGAAGTGCCTTAAGATAAATTTGACTTACATTCAAACATTTATTACTTTAAACGAATCTACAGTCTCTCACCAAAGCATTATGTCTATACAGCTAATTGGCAACTACTAGAATTAGGTAGAACAAAATCCAGTCGTTTATCTCGTCATAAGTTGTAAGAAAAATAGTTGTCGGATTGTGCTTTATTTTTAGCAGTGGCAACGGCTTTTTGTTTAAGTTATACTATTACAAGTCAATGTGAGCCACCTATTTGAAGTGTTTTAAAATTACAATTTCACTGCGTGGGACACAATTAATGTCTTTTGTACCATATTTTATAGCTGTACCAGCAGATTTTAATTTGTAGCGCTAAAAATAGTTGTATATGGAGTTAATGTGACAGTCGAAATCGAAACGCGAGAATTTGGAGGGGGAGGGGATTACAATGTTTTTTCACCCTTTGGACTGTGCGTTTTAGCGTGTTTTTTGTAACGATTACTTGTAAATAATGGGCTGTCGCCCATTTATCGACGGAAACTTTCGGCATTATGCCTTCATGAAACACTCGATTCAATTTTAGTAATAATTAATGTTCAACCCTTCCAGGACAAAACATACGGATAGGTTTATTTGTACTAAGCAGACACATAATATTTGTTTACAAATATATACATAAGTTCATAAACTAATTATGAATCCATCTATTTAATTTTGTATTAAAAGAATTTTTGTCGTAAATTGCCAATGGTTGTTGTGTTCTCCTTTCTTTTACGTAATTTCCCGACTACATATTACTGCATTATTTTTGTACTTTAATATATTACATGTTCCATTAGAAACAAGGTAACAGTTTCTATAAAATTAAATTTAAAATTCTATATTATCTAATAATTAGGAGGTAATCTAATTTTCCGAGTAATGAAAAGCAGATTTCAATGCATCATCAAACACTAAAGTCTGGATTTGGTGCCCAAAAAACTTTTACTGTTACCCTACAATTGATGAAGAACTCGGTCTGCCATTCTTTAGAAGTTTATTTTTGTTTGCTTTGAGCTATCTAACAACTTGAAACTTAAGGAAGAGGCAGTTTCAAAGCGCTGGAGAAAACTTTTGGAAGTAGAGTGTTGGGAAAGAAACTAAAAGAAAGAAAAATTTTTTTAGAAAACTTTTTTTTCTTAAAACGATTCATAGAAAGAGTAGCCGTCCACTCAAGTTTAGTTCCGGGTATTAGGAATCTCAATGTTGTCCGATGACATTTTTCGTTTTCTGCCTAGGTTCTCAGGTCAAGGTCAAACTCTTGTTCTGTGAAAGAAATAAAACACCTAAAACTTTTATTCAACAAAGCCAGAATAAAACGAAAGTACTCAATTCTGGTAAATTCGGAAAGGAACAAGAGAAATCTTATGTTAACACAACCAGACATAAAAATTCCATGACCGAATTTAATGGACACCCTCACCATTGGATCTTAAGTAACTTTCTTAAGTTACGGAAGCAGAGATGTGCAGTGAGGATATCAACTGTGTAGATAAATAAAAGCTTAAAATTTTAGTAAGTTCTGCAACTAAGAGCAAAGCTATAAAAGCGACAGTGGAAGGCAATGGGCAATAAAAAACGGAATATTAATTTTGTATCACTGCTAAATTTCATTGTTTTCTGGGGCTCAGCAGCAAATGAGTATAAAATAGATAATTAAACTTACTCTATGACCGGAATAGTTGAATCTATGAGCTGAGTTCTTGCGTTAGTGCTAGAACATAATAAATAAAATTTAAATGTTATAATAAATTAATTGATGAATGGATCATCTTTTTTTAAATAATGTTCCACTTTCTTCTAACCTGTATTTTTCTTGTTTCATCCTGTATATTCTATTATTACCGTATATTTTTACCCGATACTATAAGATGCCGTTTGATTTCTTGTATTCTGGTAAATATTGTGCATATAACTTCACAGAATATATAAAAAATAGCCGCAAAAGCGTGCAGATACGCTCGAGAAATTCAACAAATTAAGAATTTTGTATCACTACCACAAGAAAAATTTTTATTAATATATTATTATTTATTAATATATTAATAAAAATTTACCTGTTCCATTGAAGATTTGCTACGTTACTTTTTAAATTTAGTTGATTGATTCTATTCGACCGTCTAAATTGATGGCCCTGCATTTCAGGTGTGATCAAAGCTGGACAGGTTGACGGCAGGTGATTTGTCTGGCCAAAAGTTCGGCATAATGAAGAACTTTTCATTTGGTTTTTGTTGTTCCTGAGAGAGAAATACGTCGAAATACTCTTCATGACCACTGCTCTAACCTGTTTTGATTAAAAAATTACGATTAATGATTTATATGTCGGATGATATGATTCCTATGCTACTGGTAATTTGTATTAATAGTTTACAAAACAAAATTACGTAGAAAGAAATTTCATCGATGAGAAATAGATTCTTTTACGTCTATTAAACCAGGCAAATTCTGGAATATGTCGAGGAAGAATAAGCAACAACCAAGAAATAACAGATAGAGCTAAACAGACCATAAAACCAAAAGTTAATGTAAAGCTAAACCACGAAAATAATAGAAATCAAGAGGTGACAAATTAATAAATAGAAAATATAAAGCCAAAGATTCTCACCTCTCCGTTGAGAAAGCAATAGAGAAAGGCGATGAAAAAGCCCTGAAAGGATGTAAGGAAATGAGTTGCATACGACCAAATGGCAAACTCCCACACTGACTTTTCCAACGGGGACTTCGTCATGCTTATGATATTGGTTATTCCCAGCAAAGGAAGCAAAACCGCTGTAGCTCTAACGGCCTTCCTGTAAAAGCCAAAATAAGCAGGTTAATTTTTTTTGTTTTTTTTAGTTTTGAAAGTCCCCCGCGTGAGAAAGCCACAAAAAAATGGGGAATGAAAAATATAAAGAGTGCTGTGATGCATTTGCTTCTGCCTTTTTAATTTAGGGTTTATTCATTTGGCTTCTCTCTAACTCGGCAGCTTTGGACAACTTTTTCTGCTTGTCAGAAAACCTTAGCAACAAAGATATCTCTCTTCTCGTAACTTGTACGTAACATCCGAGCCACCCCCTTCTGGGTCCTTTTTTCAAAAAGGACTACCCTTGACTGAATCCCCTTACAAATTTCATTACAACACCCCTCTTCCCCTTCCTCTGGGCAAGCTCCTTCCCACGCAATACTCTTCAAGCAGCAGCTCTTTTACAATTGTTACAGTTTACTTTTACATACCACTTATAACTTATAAATTTGTGTAACAATATACACTTCTTTTTACCTTGGTTCCCCACTCTGTCTTGATTGACATGTAACAAAATCAGACAGAGCATAGAATACCTGTACCTCCTCTTTTTCTTTCTAAATATACGTTCTCCAACTGCGGATAACAGTATAAAAAAAGGAGCCTTCTCTCCGAAGGGATCTCTCCGAGCCCAATTATACTAGTGTTTTCGTATGTCAAGATTTCTTGTTATCTATTATTAAAGACTTCCCATCGATCTCATAAACTAAATCTATCTAAGCTAATAAAACTGTCTGTATTTCCATTGTTTGCCAGTATTTTAATCGCATTTCAGTCACCAGTCCCGTTCATTCCGTTACAATTTTTTTATATTTTCCTAATTGTTAAAGGTAATTGCATAACCAAAAATTTACGTAAGTCCCTCTCCCCACTCCATTACTACCTTTACCGACAATCGCGTCTAATCATTCCATCAATCGATCACTTAAACTAATTGCGGAATTATAAAACTAAAATTAATTAAATCTAAACGTCAGATAATTAGATTTTCAATTAATCAGTCCTCAAACTCCGACCTTTTTGGGGATAAATCGACAGGGCTACCGTGTGGTAAATCACCAAACTTGACAAATAGCTTTTCCCAAAGTAACATATCTTTATTTCACGCGAAATCGCTATTTGTTTTTGCTTTAATTTATATACGAACTCCTTACCTTACTTGTTCAATTTCACTTTTCCGACTTTGTCGCAGTTTCACCACCAGAACACGAATTATATTTAAAAGAAACAAAAAGTTGAGCTGTAAAGAAACATGGTAAGGCTTAATGTTATTGAACAAAAATCTGATTAACAAGAAAAAGACAAAATAGCCCACCGTGACCACAGCTAACCGTGGTCCTTCCAAAATCCAAAAATACCCCGTGAGGTTGTAACCCCACCAGCACTTTGACGTTGTGTAGTGAGTAGCTGTGACGAGAGCCCAGGCAGCCGTTATAGCCACTGGAGACCCCCAACCGATGATCGAGTACATGGTGTAGTAACTCTGCTCCTTGTGAAAAACCGTCACTAAAATTACAATACGATTTCCCTATTGTACTTGTACTTTTCCGGACATAGACGAACGATGACACAAACCAACCTGTTATCATATTGTGAAGATAGAGGCCCTCCACAAACATCCACATGAACATGGCTGTTCGCGCATACTCCAGGAGGACGTATGAGGTTTCGCATAAGAGAGGCTGAAATGCAATGATAAACAGGTAGGCAGACAAAAACTGAAAACTTCAGAACCAAACCAACGGTCTGGAAATGTTCAGGAAGAAAGTTGACAAAAGTTAACAAAATAACAGGAACAAAACAAGAAACTGACTGTCGAGGGTACTGGTTAGATAGAATTACGTAAGTATGTAAAAAACATTAAAAAAACACATGCAAGAAAATGAATGTGTTTATCACAGAAGCAAAGAAGAAAATCTAGATGGAGAAAACACAACAAACGAGAAGAACAAGTAAACTTACAAAAAAGAAACAAATTATATGTTAAATATTTTACAGTCTGATGGGCCTAGAATAAAAAAAAAACTCTAGCCAAAGCAATCAACCAACTGAGAGAGAGAGAGAGAGAGAGAGAGACATCAATAAATCACATAGTAAGTAAAATAGGTAAACAACTAGTAGTAGCCAGAAATAAATAAACTAACTGTATTGTGAATGCCTTGCCAGAAATGAAATTTTCCTTTCACCACGACCTGATCGATGTACAGCGTCAGTCTTACAACAACCTGAATTTCCATTGCTATGAAGAGGTTCTTGTGAATCCTCGTTCTGCTATTTCTCAAACCCCTTAGAAAAGAAGGATCAATAAGAGGATGAGCAGTAAAAGCCCCGTTTATCGGTTGTCTTCGACGACCTACCTGAACCTGAAAAAGATGGCCAAAGAGAAGAGCAACGCCACCAGAGACACAGAAAATCCTACGATTTCTAATGTCCTCGTCTTCTCCGCTATGTCCAGTTTGATTTTGGCGTTATCTTCGGACCCTGCGTACAGCATCTTGAACAGTTCCCAGGTTTCACGTGTGAAACAGGTGGTATAGTTAGTCCAGCCTTGAGGAGAGTCATAGGTGCCTCTGACACGACCTTCCCAGTGTCCGATTCCCAAACACTTCTTGTAGACCAACTCTGAAGCATGAAAAACGTCGTCATCAATTTCGCGTTGTTTCTTTTTCTTTTAACGGGATCTTCTGTAAGAATTTTCTGTTGCTTTGCTGTCTTTTGATTTTAAATTGTTTTCTTATTTCTACCATTCTCTTTTTTTGGAATTAAATGTGATATATGTCCTTAATTTCATGGATTTTTCCTATTTTTTTATTCTTCTTTTTCTCGTTTCTGGGGAATTCTTTTTTCTCTTTGTTTCAATGAATATCATTAAAATTTTCACCTTTTATAACAATATTTAATATATACGTAATATTTTATTTTATACAAAATATTTTGTATATTTAAATACACGTTTAAAATAGCGACATTTAAGTCGAATATTCAGTTTATGTTTTACTGTTATAATTAGCAGCCTAGATTGCGTTAAGTTAGTAAATTAATATTATAAAGGAAAAAATGAACACGGCCAAGGAGGCATTGATCCTTTCTTCAATACTTCACCAATATGATACCCAACATTGTTAAGAAGTCCCGAACTAAGCGGACTACCACCAAACTCGAAAGTTTGAATTGAAGAGCACAACTCTATACTATCAGGTACACTCAGACACCCCTCCCATCCACACCCTAGTAGCTTTCAAGCAAGAAAGATCGACTAACGCCATAAGTCAATGGAAGGCCCACCTAGACGGGGGAGAAAAGACCTGGACCAAAAAAAAAAACCAACAGTGGAGACTATCTGCCGGAACCTGGACAAATGGACCCACAGACCACACGGAGAACTTGCGTCCTACATGACACGGAGTTTAATGACTTCGTACAACAAATACAACAGACAAATACAACCACCCCAACTGCGACTAGTGCCCTTCAGACAACGACAGCTCGACTCCATGGTGCTATGCCCAGCATAGCTTAGGGGGAAAGAACTTGGAGGCCGCTGTAGGGCTACTCAACGGCAAAACTATAATCGACAAAAATGCGAGAAATCGGCATCGCATGCTCTTAAAAGTTACTGTACAGCAGTTCTAACTAAGAGGAAAAAAGGAAAGAAGAAAAAAAATAAACATAGCTACGAGACGAAATCCCAAGCAAATTCAAAAGTAATATCTCTGGCAGTTCTTGGATGTTCTTAACCATGGAAAAAGTAAAAAAAGGGCAAAAAAGGAGGCAGTGTTAGGGAGGATACATAAAATGAAACAAATAGTGGTTGTTTGTCATTAAAATAAATCATTTTTCAGCAGCACTGAAAGGCGTTTCTTGCAGGAAATGAATTACGTGAACGATTGAAATGTGTTTCCACGTATCTGTCAAAAGGCTCGATCATCCCCAAGTTCATTCTTTTGTTTGTCACCTTAAATATGGTAACAGTTGTTCCAATAAAATTAAATTCTTGTTACACTCCGATGACACAATTTCATCCTTTTTACCTGGTTTTATTTTCGAAAAGCACGTGTAAGAGACGGCACTAAGCAACATCAAGGTAAATTTCGGTTTTTGTTTAAGACTTCACGTAATTAAAAAAATCATTCCTTAAAATTGGAATTCAATCGTTACCCCTTGACACTGTATTAAACACTTTGCGGAAATTCACTCCTTCGGGTTACATAAAAGGTATTATTGTGTTAATGAAGAAGACTTTGAAAAGGAAGTGAGACAAGGAAATGGAAAAGGAAGGCAAAGAGAAAAGCGTGGACTTGAAGGGATTGAGGAAACGGAGACGTAACAAAAGTCAATCCGGAAAATTTAAAGCGTTCAAGCTCAGATAGCAGTAGGTAAAATTAATACGAAATACAGTAACAACTGATAAGTAATATTAGCAGCAATACTAGAAAAGTAAGAGCAATAGCAATGGATATAGTTAATCCTTTAAAAAACACACACACGATTTTCTCTTTCGTTCGTTTCAAGGAAAACTAGACTAGACTAGAAAGCAAAGACAAACTAGGCACATTTCACATTCAAAGAAAATGTAAACGTGAACGTACAGTGAACAATACCTAATATATAAGTTACATGTACTTCCTGTTAATTGTTGTTAATATTATCTTCATATGACCTATGTAAAACAAAACTAAATTACAGGAATCTGTCCAGCATATTCTTTAAAGAATATAAATTAATAAATAACTTACTAGTAGGGTCAATTCCCCTGTCTTTAGGACAGTTTTGAACGGCAACAGCAGCCGCTTTAGTTGGAGGCCAACAGAGAACAGAATCCCAAGTCCAATTGCAATAAATCTCTACAACAAATAAAAATCGTTAATATATATTATGAATGAATACACAGATCGTCTACATCGAAATTTTTCAACATTAATAAAACTTTCCAGTGAGTATAAAATACATGTTTGACAATGAAGTGCGTGGCAACGGTTCGTTATCGTTCAATCGTTCTTTTGAAACACTGGAATGCACCCATATAAGATGTCTTGTTTGAGTTGGAATCAAAAAGGTAAAATTTGCTTCCATAGCTTTTACAAATACATCAGATAAAAAGGAATTTCATCGCTCTTTGGGAATGCACAAACATTTAAAATGCCTATGGTGTCAATCAAATTTAAAATTATTGATGCAATAATAATCAATAATAAAATACATACTTTATGTGAGATATTTTAATAATGATGATCAACACATGTTGATGGTGATGACGCAAAAGGAACATAAAGTTTACGTTGACGTGAAAGGAATTATATATTTCCGAGGTTTTCGTCTTTTCAAATAAGTAGTAAATTAAATTTTTAAATGTAAATAAGACTTGGTTTATTTGTGGCTCCCGCAGAAAACTTCCAGCTGAAATATCAAACTTATCAACTAAAAACCGGTAGAAATTAAATATTTACCTACAATGGGAAGACATGAATACATGGGAAATAAAGACATGGGCAATGAAAATTTCGTACTCATTTATAACTGACCATTCTCAACGAGTTTCGTGAAACCTCCAAACCGTCAAAAACAGACATGGTGCACTTGAAATTGATCTTCCGATGGTTAACGAACCGAAATGAGAGAAAAAAAATATTCTTTTTGGAGGTTAAAGGAATTTTGACGAGACGTCCTTCTGTCCAACCGAAAATTTCTGCTTGTGACATATCAATAGAACATTCGGGAGGCAGGAGAGTTAAAAGGACCCACCAAAAAATTTGTTTGGTAGAATTACTGGAAACTTATTGAACTGAAGGCAACCCTTCAGAAGTGGAAGTGAATTATATAGATATTTGTTCAGTTACATTGGCAAGCACGTGTCGCGTTACGCACTCCAACACGTGTTGGAATTTGTTTGCTTTATCCACTTAATTTCTTATTCATTCTGCTTAGCTAAAATTAATACAAATTGTGTCTACAAATCTCTCTTCATCACTATTTGTATTATATAATGTAAATGCTTTCGTAACTTCTTTAACAGGTGACAGCGTAACAGGTATGGAAGGAAGGACGACTACAGAAGTATTAGTGATACACGTGTCAGAACTGAAAAACTCTGGTCGTCAGTAGAACATAAAGATACAAAAAGAAGGGTTGAAAAGTCGAGGAAGACAGGCGAACATTACAATGAATTAGTAGTAATTGATTAAAGAATTAAAACAAAGGCGGTGAACTAAAAAAGAATGAATTTTTGTGAATTAAAAATAAATAAATGACAGAACAACAGCTTCATGTTGTGGAATTTATTGAAACAGAACCGAGGAGATGAACTAAACGCGAAAAATTTAATGTTAATAATTGTTTACCTCCTGTTGGGGGCACAAATGTTTTGAATTTCTGGTGGCAGGTCTCGAGTTCTTCGTTTGTCGAAGGTGGTACCGTGGCCATTGCGACAAATTTTTTACAATTGGTTCCTCAAGTTACCTTCCTATGTTGTTTTTCTAAAAAAAAAAACATTTCGTCATCAGCATATCGTCATCTTAAACCGAACAATATTTCTCTCTCAACTGTTTTTTTTTTACTCAATTGATCTTGAACAAAACACAACTTCATTACTATATCGTCTTTACCTAATATGAGTTTTTATCTTTCACTGAAACAAACCGAATTTTCACTTTTCTTTTACCACATGTCGTATCATGAAGGTGCCCTACAAACCCTTCTTTGACATTTGATCGTTTTTTTAAATGAGAAGAGTGAAGAAGAATAAAGGAGCAGAATATTCATGCAATATTCGTATAAAACTCAGATGAAGTTTAATTTAAAAAATTGATTCGGAGAGTACAAAAAGAGACAAAAACTGGAAATGTAGTAAAGTAAAAAAATATGTACTATTTGTGTAATATGTAATATAACAGAGAATTAAACATGTATAAAGAGGAATCGAGAAGCATAACATACATAAAGGCAATAACGAAACAAAACTCTGACTACATACCTTTGAGCATATCATATTTATAGTCATAACACTTGTACTTTATTTTATCAGTATATTAATTTTTTGATTGATTTGATAGTTAATGATAATTATCATAGCAGTAAAGTATACCCCTCCGTTGTAACTTTACACGTATTATATGTTTTATGTGCTTTAAGTACACTGGTAATACATTGTACATTCACAATATATGGTAAATGTAGACACGTATTTTTCTACATAATTTAGTCAAGGGAAAAAATTTAGCCATAGAAAAAAGTGCACTTGTAAGACAATTGTGAAATGGTTAGGCATTTTATGGTGCTTATTCATTTTATTCATTTAAACATTTCCCTTTTCAACTTTTATTTATTTTCGAGTATGTTCGACGTCTACCAAATGGTGTGAGGAAAGGTATATAAGAGGTAGCACACAAAAATATTCCATGGGCTCCAAGGTCTGCTTACCGCGCAGCAACATTCAGCCATTTCACGTGTTATAAATTTTAAATTCATCGGTAGCACAGACAATTCTACAAATAAAACAATTCAAAGCCTTTTGTATAAATATCCAAAACCGCACCTTTCAAACCGCCAAATTTAAATACCAAAATTAAATAAAAATTTGCATGGAAAACTAGAGTTGAAAACTCGTTTAAAGCTCACAAGAAACTGGACTTTTTGGAAAGCGGAAAATCACCACAGCCTTCCAAAACTGATAAAGGGTGATGCGACAGTGGCGCCGGAAATCGATCATTTTCATTTCCCGGAAATAAAATTAAAAATGTTTGAAAAAATTAGCCGATTTTCAGAAATTATTTATTTTACATGTACTGTTGCTACAAACGACAAATCAGATAGATTATTCAAGTCTTACATTATTTGGTGCAGTTTAAATGCATTCATAGAATTATGAAATGTATACTAATGAAATGTACGAAATACAAAAATATGAAATAAAAAATAATTTTTTTTGGTTTAATATTAAATCTTGTTTTATCTCTTGTTCTTCCATTAATGTAAAATCTATACAATAGTACGCAAATAATACGTGTTACGCTTCTGCGAAAAGAAGACCAAGAATTGATTTATATGTCTGGTGCAATCAGTTTTGTTGCATTCTTCGTGTCTTCTTGATGAGAATTGTCTTTTTGTTGAGAATTAATGACATAGAAAATATCGATCAGAACATCCGGTTAGAAGCCTTCGACGGATTTCATCGTACCCATCCACATCCGAATAGATTTCTCAATTTAAAAGTTTCTCTATTAAAGAATTCCGATAAAGTAGGAACACACATAAACATTACTATTTACTTGAACGAGCTTTCGTCTGAATAACGACATCATAAAATAAGGACCCCATTAACATTTACTATAACTTTCAATTCGAGAAGAACAATTTTCGGATACACTGATTTTTCTTTGCCGAACGGCATAGTCATAACAATGAAGAATAAAAAGAATAAATGAATGTTATATGTCGGATAGTGGGAAAAGATTGAAAGCGGATAATGTAAGACAGCAACCAAAATAGCTGGTATTATGGTCACACCGACGTAGATGAAATAATAAGTGAAAAAAAATATGTCACGTACGGTAAATGTATTTTACAGCGAAAAGGGGAAAAAGCCAATAGCGCCATTGACAAATGAAGAAGAGAAAGAGCTCGGCAGAGAACCTCACCTTTATCAATCCATTTTGAACCTTTCACGGTTTTTCACTTTCAAACGTTTGCCGTTCATTTGTCATTTATTTTCATCTGTTATCCTTTCTGTTATCACCTCTTTGTTATTGACTTTCAAGCTTCATTTGCAGTTTAGTCTCTTTTTGACATAAGTACTTGTCTTTCGCCCTTCTCTCTTTCATCAAAGGCCTCACAACTGTTCCACACTACTCTGACTCCATTTCCTCAACACTTGCCATTGTACATGAGTAAACGCTCCTCTGGCGGCTTACTTATGATTCAACTTCCATTGAGATCCATTTTCATCCGTAGAATGCCCTTTCAGAACGATAAAGAAACCAATGAAGAAGAATTAAAAGTGTGAACGAGTCGGTTAGCGGACGCCCGTCAAAGTAGGGGAGGTGCCTTAATTATCGAGGTGCGAATTCGGTTTACCTTTTGGTCAGAGCGTGCCTCTGGTCTATTGTTCTCCATGGGTAGACTCCTCGACAATGGTCAAAAGAAGTCACTCGAATCATGTCAGTCAATTCCGCATGACCTAATACCTGAAGGTCTTTGTCCACCCCCTGTGTGACGAGCCTTTGACAATAACCGAAGCGAAATTAAATTGTCCCCGGATTTTTCGGCTTGTCCTTTTCTTGACAACGACCGCGGTACCTTCCTCCCTCTTGCTCCAAATACTTGTCTTGTTTGCGTTTATTTTCTGATTAATGGAAAAAATCTCGGAAATCATGTTAAAGGACCAACTTTTGACGTTTCACCCTTCGCCGGATCCATTGACGTGATTGAGAAGGTGGGAGGAAAAGGACGAACACCCTACAGCTGATGTCTGTCACACCGAACTATTTGACTCTCGATTCGATTCGAATCTCACCAACAATTGTTTTTTTTTCACTGTCATGTACAACCTTCATGCCCGCCTATCCAACTTCTTCTGCTTGGTTGCTTGCTGTATTCGTTTTGTTAGTATTATTATTACCTTTTCACGGTAACTTGAATGAAGAAGTGCCAAAAACATGATTCAATACTTTTGTCTCGTTTAAGTGGATGCAGTGGTGACCATACTATATATGTTCAGAAGTACCAATATCCTATGATGCGATTGCAATTCAAACAATACTACATCACCAATCTTTGCATGGCTTCAAAAAGTTTCTGGGATAAAACGGGCATAAAAAAACAATCGAAATTCATATGAATCGACGCAAGTGTCAAACACTACACCGATTACTAACAATAAGGCAAACTTTATTGGCTAATATTTCAATAAAATTTTCTGTAGCACTTGAAACCTTTAATCTAGTATAAGAAACTTCGAAATATAATAACAGTTTCCTATTATTAACATTATACAATAGTACAGCACTAGTAAATTAAAATGTTGTATATTTATTTGTTAGACCTTATGTTATTTGGTCATTGGAATGTAAGATTTAGTATCCGAAACATGTGATAAATATAATTTAATGAAACACGAATGTTTCTCAGAAGGATATCATAAGAAGACAATAACGAGCAAGTAAATAATACGGACAGTAAAAGCAGTAACTAGTAACAAAGAGTGGTAAAAAATGCCAGAAGTTGTTATTCTGCCACAATTCTGCCACACTAGCCGTAATAAAATTATGGCTGTTTTCAAAATCTACTTATCAATATAATATTTATCGAGCATGAAAAACGAAAAAATAACTATTTTGCAGACTAACAAAAAATACTAACGGTTTTCCTTCAATATAAATTTGTTTTCACAGTAGTAGAGAATAAAAAAGTGTAGTAGTGAACAAGTGTAATAGTGAACAAAGCCGAAAAATGCGTTAAAAGAGCGCAGAAGCCAAATGCCCAGAAAAATCAGGCGCAGAGTAAGATATTAATGAAGGAATGGAAATAATTTGATGAAACGAGAAAAAGAAGGAACTGAACTTGAGAGCCGAAGAATGAGAGATGAAGAATGATAACAGTAAACAATGGAATTCACTTCGTTGACGCTAAATAAAGAAGCAACCACTAACCGTGGCCTATAGAATTCTTCCGGATCATAAACCTCGGTCAGAATTTTCAACGGTTTTCACCTATGAGGCCATGCAAAAGAAAAAAAACAGGGTCTTCGCCCCCATCCGAATGGGACAATAATCGACCGAAGAAAATTTGGACATCTGGTCCCTGGCGAGGTCTCACGGGGACTTCATCGAACCCAATCGATTCCGTACGGTTGTCTCCTGGAGGACTGACTTTATTCTGCTGGCGTGGGAGAAGACAGGCAGATAGACAGACAGACACAATAATGAGACGAAAATCAAACTGTCTCGATTTGGGAGGTCTTCTGATTACACCAAAAGACCGAACTGTTACAGACTCTCCTATTAACACGGGTACCCCGTCGTGCTATTTACTAGCCCATGGGAACCTCATCCCTTAATACGACTCATTTTCATTCAGAAACATTTTAATAAAGTTTTATTGACATTTCTGCCAATGTGAGAAGTCAATGATTAAACCTTAGAAATTATAATCGAAATTTAATAGAAAGTTTAAAATCAATGGCCATCACCTTTGGGCTCTACCCCCACCCCCACTACTTATGAAATACAATACCCAAATAAGATGATGTGTGTGAGAATTGTGTTCGAGTGAGTGCCACCCAACATATACTTGCATCTTTGTAATATTGCTGCCTCGTTTCCTACTCGTCTAATAATAAATTATTTCACACTGAATTCCTATTATTGTATCAATAATTTTCAAGTGTCATAATTGGTGTAAAAATTTACAGTGGGGAAAGGGTATGGTTTTCTATATTTTGTAGAGAGAAAAGCTCGAAGGAGAAGTAGAAGACGAATATGATTATAATAAGTACGCTCTATATGAACTGTACAAACAGATTTTGTTCGGTTTAAGTTAATCCGCAGAAATTCCTTTTTTGACTTTGATGGTCTGTCTACATGTTTTTAGCCTTGTGCAAGTATTTTTGCACATTTTACTGTACATGGTTACATTGCAACAACGATAAATTGTGTTGTACTCTTTCTCTCTGAATCGGGATTTAACACCGTATAAAATCACTTGTACAGGATTTCTACAGAAAACTTGTTGGGTAAATTGATTACAGATGGATTGAATTGGTTCTGTATTGTAGTGTAATATTTGACTGCAATATCTGTGTAGAAAAGCAGTTACCATGAATGTTACTTATGCACTTTTGAGGTACAAGCAGTCGTAGATGTCACTTTTTGAAATGTAGGAACGGTAAAGGTTTAAAAAATTTTTAAATTCCTGCGTGATCTGCGACAAGCATGAACGGTAACAATTTTCCTGCTCAAACTGGAAATTAACATAAAAATGGATATAACTCAATGACAGTTTCAGATTGTTACCGGATCACATTTACAATCAATATTTTAAATTAGCCGATGAAATGAAAATTACCAATTACCGTCAGTCCCAAAGACTTTCAAAATGTTACATGGACGCGTTCTAATTGAATTTCCTAAATTCTATGGCTTTCACATCAATTATGTCATTTAAGTACTTCCCTTCCCTCTTTCTTTTCTTTTGCATTTAGAATTTAGCCGTAACCACTCTTACGTGAACAATTACGTATATTTTACTTATTACTTCATTTCCTTGTGCAGTAACAAGAAAAAACAAGAAAAGTCACAAGAAAAAAATTTAATTTTCAGGCATTTTTGTTGTTGTATTTGCAAAATCATCTCCTCTTATTTTCCTTTCCTAGAAATGGTTTCAATTTGAAAAATTTTCAATTCCTCTTAATTCATAATTCTATATTTATGGAGAACGATTTCCGAATCAAGAAAGGCATATTAAGATAATTTTTCCATTTCGTCAGGCATCACGGAAGACCGTCTCGGTCGAATATCAATAGAATCACACGAAAATTTTATCAAACATTATTACAACAATTATGTTATTCAATTTAAATGAAAAATATTGATAACTATAACTACTAATACACACACTAACTAATATTACTGCAAAATGATTGCTTGTATTGACTAGAACTAAAAAAAAAAAA
Organism: Polyplax serrata; assembly: GCA_037055365.1. NCBI lineage: Eukaryota > Metazoa > Arthropoda > Insecta > Psocodea > Polyplacidae > Polyplax > Polyplax serrata. The sequence continues at coordinate 16,005,660 of JAWJWE010000036.1, read as the reverse complement.
TTTAACATTATATAAATAATATATTAATTTTTTCATGTTTTATAATGCTGTGTGGTTTGGTAAAAAAAGAAACCAAATTAGAAAGTGAATAAAAAACCTATAGTATTAATATCAAATAATATATTCTAATACTGAAGATGTTTGATTAAATAGTATTTAAAAACAAATAGTGATTTTGACGTTGAATTTAATGGTTGAATGAATTGAATTTTATTTGTTATTTTGAGATGATTTCTGCTTTTTTGTTGTTTTTACACACTTTATTTGCGCTTACTGCTACTTCACAAGTCTTCTTCCATATTGTTGAACAACTGGATCAAAACAGAAGAGTGTGAAAGAAAGAGAAGAAACCTGCAGCCAAAGAAGTTGACGATCCCAATATGAATTGGAACATAAAATGTTAAAGAGGAAATATCTATCAGGGCAATTGTTTCTATAAGTCACAAATCGGAAATAACGAGATATCTCAAAGCTACGTGTCTACATAAAAACATTAATGTCACATTACCCTATTTGTCCATTTCCTCTGCAAACCAAACAAACAATTAATCGTCCCAAATAAAAATAATAAATTAATTGGAGATGAACAAATGGCGGTTGTAGGTTGTCCTTTCTCAAACTAAGCTACAACCCCATTGACATCACAAGGGAGAGACAAACAGAGAGAGAGAGAGAGAAGTTGGAAGGATGCTGCAACAGCATAAACCATATTATGTTCATCCCAGTGTGTCTGTCTTCTTTCTGTCACCCCGTAACAAACCCCACGGTGACATCGAGCCCCCTTAGCACCCCATGCCAAGTACCTTTTGCAACATAAACCGCAAAAACTCCGTGGGGTCCCGGGGCCCTCTTCCTCGATACTCGACACCTATTGTCCGTGTTTGATTACGGTTTTTCCAACTGAATTATCGACAAAAACTCTTTTAAGTGACTTTAATCATTTCAATACTTTGTCTGTTCACCTCTGTCTTGTTCTCGTGTGTTCATTCTCTCAAAAGACCCTTCCCGGGACTGCAGCACGGCCAGGGGTTGGCAAAATTAAAATTCAATTTATCAGTATCTTAGTCTCTGACATTTTAAGAACCTTTTGAAATTATGAAATAACCCATTAAATAAATAAAAATATGTAGAAGATGTACAGCTGTTTTAGATGGATAAATTAAGAAATAAAGAAATTTTCTTTAACAATCTTGATAAAATGATATTAGTACGGTACGTAGCATTTGGCCATGTTGAAATATAACCTCTACATCTGCTACCAGGAACTCAATCAAGTATTAGGTTATAATGATAACGCAAATAAAGGTGAAGATAATTTACAATGCAAACTCATCAAGATGATAGTTGGAAGCTATTTCTTAATAACAGAAATTATGTTGAAGATGAGATTATAAACTTGTGTGAGTAATAAATTACATACCAGCAAGATATTAATACAGAAACATTACAAGATATTAAAAACAATTAACGTATTGATTGGGTGAAAAGTGACATGCAACCGTCGAAAGTAGCAGGAAGAGGACATTGTCCACAGCAGTATGTGAACGTGTCCTGTGACACTAGTCAGAAAAAATTCAGAGTTTGTGACTAATAAACACATAAAGCTCAGATATTCTCTCGCCCATGAAAAAAAATCGTACTCAGTGTTTCTGTTACATTCAAAATGATGCCGATTAAAAAAGAATAATCAAGAAAACAGAAAATAATGGTTCTATAATGGTTCGTTTAAAGGTTTCATCCAAGAACAGTACGCTTTCCTCGTCGCATAATGTAAACCGTCTGAAGAATGTCACTGACATATTACTAACATGTATTTAATGTTACGTGAAACCGTGACACATAGTTAGAGGCCTCAGTTATGCTTAAAACTCTGTTATGAAAAATAAAATAATAAGAGTACAGTAATATTATTATGCTTGTGAAAATAATAAAAAGTGTAGAACAAAATTTCAGAATTAATGCCAGCTATAGGTACTTTACAATAACCAGAAACAATTGTAATTAGAGTCGTAAACTAATAATTTTATTAAGGTCATGGACACCAGGTTTAAATTTAATACAATCTATTTACTAATGTACACGTATTTTATAAAAAAATCTGTAAATTTCTGTTTACACAAGTTCTATAGCTCAAATATTTCTGACCATAAAATGTTTTGCAGGAGTTTTTCTCTTGTTTTCAGTCAGACGTAATAGTGTAATAGTAGTTTGTGTAGTACTTATTTTTTTCAGTAATTAGTTTCTTACTCATTCCTAATATGTTATAGTTTTGCCTAAAAATAGGTTTTGATATTCTGTTGTCATTTATGTTTATTTAGCAGTATAGGACGTTTGTTTCAGTATTTTCTGTATAGTTTTAGTAGAGCAGGCAATGCGTTTGGCCATCCCTGGGCCCTTTACTGTCTCGCTGCAATTACGAACAGTGTGAACATTGCTAGGGGATAGTTTTTGTTCGGTTCATCTGGCATTCATGACACCCTTTGCCCGAATGCATCCAATTTGATTGGTCTCCACTTTTTTTCGGGTGGGTTTTCCATTCCCATCTCGTTTGTGGGCTCGGAAAGGCTGTCGTTAACAGTTGGGAAGTTTTGGGAGGCCTTTTCACTTCCTTTCGTTCCTTTTCGTTCCCTTTTCCATCAATTAACTTTTATTAATGAAGTTTTTTTGTCTGCCGTTAGGCCCGCGAATGAATAATGGTCGAGGGGACGAACATTGAGGTTTCAATAATCGCGTATCTCAAACCGAGTGCCACATAAAAGTAGGGTAGGGTGTTGAATAATGGTAAGAAGAACAAATAGTTGCAATAAAAGTATGCAGAAATATGAAATAAAATTATGTAAAAACTGTTGAATTTCAAAAATAACTCAAGAAAGTACAGGAGTATTTTCTATTTTTATATTTGAAAAATAATGTATCAATATTTCTAATAGATCGATCTTTTTAAATCTTATATTAATAAAACATTATGAGGAAAACGCTAAAAAATTAAAATTTGTAATCAATGTATCAATAAAAAATGCAGTAAAAGTTCACTCAGAATTTTTGATTTTTGTTATAATAATTAAAAGATATAAAAGGGTTTTAGGTACAAAAATGTGGAGTGCACTTTGAGTTTAATTTTACTCACATTCGGCTACCGGACTTGCCGTCGTTATATGTCGGACATCACATCAAAAAAATAAAGACATACAATTCCTATTAGTATTAAAAAATTATCATTATATTTTGCAAAAGCATTTAATTTAGTATATGTATATTTTTAAAAATATTTATTAATATTGTATTAATTTTTTGAAGATCGCTAATCGTTAAAATATCACATATTTTCATTCATTCATTTTATTCGAACTTTTTTCAGTCATAAAAAACGTAACAAAAATTTTTAACTTGCACATTAAAACTTGTCATCCGTCACTGTTCTATTTATTTACATAATACAAAAAAATTATCATCCCGTATTGTGTAATCCAAATGTTTATAATATTTACTTTGAATATAATCCTTTCCTCTGTTCTTAGTATTGTCACTTTCTCCCTCAGTTTTTATTCAAGCACTATTCTTGAGTAGGTGGCTCGATTTTCTATTCCTATTTTCTTTTTTTCAATTGAAATTTCAGTTTGCAGCTTCCTCTTGCATTCGATTGAAGCATTGCAAGCGAATGTCGTTTTGTTAGCGAATTAAGTAAATTCAGAATTGCGTACCGTCGCAAAGCTCGTGGATCGTTGAATGATATTATTAGTAGATTATTTTGGTTTTTAATTAACTTGACTGTTAGAAACTTCTAGTACCTGTCTTATGCTCTTGTTTCCATACAGGTGCAGCCACCGGTTCTATCCCTTTAAAAAAATAAATCAAGATTCTATTGTGAAAGAATAGAAGCGACATGCGAAAAGGCGGTGTATGCGGGCCATCGATTTCCACTGACAAAATTTATTGGAAATATCTGTTTTTTTGTCAAATTACTTTTTTCCAATTAAATTGTGATCATTGTTGGCCTCGTCAAAAGATGATGAATGATTCGACAGGATGTTCAATCATTCTGAAGAAGATGAATATTCTAATCATAAAAATAGAATTTTTTTGTATTTTTACGGTTACGTAATATTAGTATATTTTAAATGAGAATTTTCTAGGAAAATTTGTATTAAATTACTAGGAAAAATTGTGTTTTTTTTTATTTTAACAATAGTTCTTTTTTTAATATTTGTACCTCATTCTTTCAATCTTACTATTATATTATGTTACACATACTTTCTTTTCGTTTATGTAGTCAAACCAATGGTTTTTTGGAAACCGTCACTTTTCAGATTTAAACTGAATACTTAACAATTAGTACAATTCTTTCACTGTTCTTAATAATTGTGATTTTGGACGTTTTTATGATCATTCGTATTTTGGAGTTTGATGAATTTTATTAATTACCTCAGCAATACGTAGGAGTCAAGTAACTGTTTATCTCGACTACAATTCTGACCGGTGGTAGTATCTTTATTATTGCGATGTCTTAGGATATTTTCTGAAGTCGGTATCTCTGTCATAAGCTCCCTTTATATTTAAAAAAAATTAATTCAAAGACAATAACGTAAATTGACATGTATTTATCCAAGCTGCCTGCAAAGAACCCAACGTAGTAAAGAATACATTACGAGGTAACCTTTTTTAGCAGAATTGTGTAACAATTTCCTCCCGCATCAACAACTGTCTACATGCGCTAATCAGAACAAGAATAATAATAAAAACAATACTTCATTCAAGAGTGAAGGGGTGTCCATGCTTACAAGATTATTCATCTATTCCCAAACTTAAAAAGAAGTGAATCATCACTGCGAGGCTGAAGAAAAAAGGGGGAGACAGGGCTCCGAAAGTGTCAGACCAAAACAGGGTTGGTGGGGGTTGAATCCACCCTTAAGCCACAGACTAACTTACATTCTGTTTATCTTACAAACTAAAAAGTTATTTGTAACACCAGTACGGTCCGAGAGTGTTGGCAAACCTTTTATTGTTACGATATCCCCACCCCGTGAGAAGAATTGCATCCCCTTGGCAAGGGGACGACGGCTAAAGGACTCAAAAGAAAAAATTTATAAATATATTTTTGCCATAATGAACATACACAAACGTAGTGATCCTTTTCAAGTCAAGAGACTTGTTATTGTATTTCCCTTCGTTGTTGCAGGTCATGCGGGTAGTTTGAAACGGACACCAATCCGGTACGTCAGTGTTTAGTGGTACTTCCAAATGTTATTCGTTCGTAACGACGGGGAAAAATGACGTCGCTGTTTCGACCGTGGACGGAGGAGAGAGAAGACAAGTGCGACCTGTCGTCGTTTTACCCAGAGACTATACTTGACAACAAATTGTGGAAGGAAGAGAAAGAGAAAGAACCAAATGAAAGTACAACCGATAACTCTAAAGAAGACGACAGAGAAATAAAATACAAAAATGTCAAAGAACATATGAAAAGAAGAAGTGAAAAGTACCTAATGAAAAGGATGAAGTGTACAGCGGTACAGAGGGAACCAGAAGTGACGCCAAACACCGACACGGTTAACTCGTGGGACTGCTTACGAATACCGGAAATGAATTACCAAGGATATCCGGCTCCGATGTGTTTTCCTACCGTGGAATACCTGCCTGACCCGGCGGCAACCTTAGGGTACCCACATACTTCCGAATACCTCGATGTTGCAATGACCCAGGGATTTCCACCAATTTTGTTTGAGGAATACGCTAGGTTTCTGACAGAGCAACAGAAACACATGACTGATAGAACGAGGAAGCAAAGGCCAAAAAAATTTCGATGTCCTCACTGTCAGGTCGGGTTTAGCAATAATGGACAGCTTAAAGGTCACATTAGGATTCATACAGGTACTAGATTTTTGTTTCATGCCTTCTAATACCTCGTATCCGACATTGTCCTGATTCTTTATCTGAACTATCCAATTTCTGATGCCCATGACAGATTTGACATTCTCCAGGCATCGCTCACTTTGTTAAAACGACTCTTCTCTTCGCATTTATTTCAATTTACGTGGTCCAAAGAAATTTTTTTTGAGACTCAGATAATATTTTTATGCATTTATAATTAATGTTCTTTTTACTTCGGTTTCATCCTTTCTTTTTGGAGTACAAGCGCAAAAGGCACGTTACAGAAACAAGACTCAAATGTTTACACCGTCATTTCCTTCTGCTCTTCTGTTCTTCCTCGTCAACAGTAACTAATTTGTGCTTTTAACTTTCAACAGGTGAACGTCCGTTCAAATGTGATGCGGAATCCTGCGGGAAAAGCTTCACAAGAAACGAGGAACTCACTAGGCACAGGCGTATTCATTCAGGTCTTCGACCATTTCCCTGTTCCGAGTGTGGCAAAAGGTTTGGCAGGAAGGATCATCTGAAGAAACACATCAAAACTCATTTTCAACAGAGGTACCAGCTGGTACCCATACTACCTGGTCATTACCCCTACCTGTACGGTTTGTAAGCATTTCTCAGAATTCAAATCTCACTCCAATTATAAATTTTATAAATAAATGTAAATATTCAAATTTAAATAACTGCTTTTTTCTAATATTTTACCATACGTTTTTATATTCAAGAACCTCCGGAAGCATTACTTTTGCCTATAATTTCCTACAGGTAACTTTTTCTATAGTTTTTTTTTATTAACTGTTTGTATTTTTTCCTGCCTTTATCTCTCCTTTTGCTTGCTGGTACCGCTGTGCAATATTTGTCAAGTTCCTCCGGAGGTTATTTTATCAATTATATTTTCCATGTCTGGTGCCTCTATTTTTCTCTTCTTTTCTCGCTCCCATATAGTACATTCAGGGGGGTGTGGGTGTTATCATCCCATTCTAAGTTGTTGCAGCTGGGGCGGTCATGTAAGCCAACAGTGAGCAGCAAAACAGTAAAGTTATATTCTGCAAGCCTTTGCGTGAAGGAGACATAGGAAATTCAGAACTCAATACAATCTTCTTGCCCGTTTTTTCAGATTTTGGCCGATGCCAGATACAATTGGTTTATTGTTTTTGTTTTTATTTATTCTGGTTATTTATTCCACCTAACATCCGTGGTTCATTGCTAAGTTTCTTTAGATTGGTAGATTTTACGATGATTTTAGATTAGACGTTTTTACGAATTGGTAGTACGCCTACAGCTAATATTGCAATTGCCTTTCATTCAATTTTCTTACAACCCACATTACTAGAAATATATTTAAAATTTATGCTTTTGTCTATTACTTTTTCCAATCTCATACAACCATGACCAGATAAATAATATAGATTTCGAATGAACCTTTAACTGTCCCTATTTATTTCGTAATTATGATTTTTTTAGCCTTTCTATTACTTTAATCAGCCATAACTGGTATCTGTGCTCAGCATTTCCATTTTTTAAATCCAACTGTTATTTTTAAGTTGTTTTTTATTCTTATTGTTCACACAATTATACTTTGTTATTATAGTAAGTCTTTAAGAGCTTCTCATTTCTCTCAAGTAGTTATTTTTTATTTTTCATTTTTCTTTTTTTAAATAATATGGTGGATGACGTGCTTTCATTACCAATTCTTAATAGGAACCCATAAGGACCAGTAAATTTCAACCCTTGTTTCCTCTGACTCGATTTTTCATAACTTTTTATCAGCCATCTTGTTCCAACCCTACTTTTTGGCGAATCCATCTGTTTTTGGTGAAAAATAAAAATGGCGCCTTGTCAAAGGGGTGACTTTAATTTGGGGCAGCCTTTGTGGTGGCACAACCGCCAATGGGCTGCGACTTTAACATTTAAGGGGTTCATATTCCCTAAACACACCCTTAAATATATTACTTTTGGTACTGTTCGATGAACTTCTAAAATTCCATAATTTTTTCCTTCCTAATATCATAGCGGTAGTAAACTTGACCGATTGATGGTTTATTGACCGAATTTATCTGAAAAGTCTTTGTTTCTTACTCCTACTTTATTGTTTCTTTTGTCGGTAATGTTTACATCCATTAAATCTTTCGTCTGCCTTCTCTTGGGTTTGGATTTGCAGGGTTCTTGCAGTTTCTGCAAGAATGTATCTTGACTCAAACCTTTTTGTAACTATATGATCGCTTCAAGTATCCGAAGGTCCCTGTCCAACAATATATTTCTTTTTCTTTACAACACTAAAAATTGTGTTCACATACATCTGTTTATTTTCTCTAGCGAAGCGTCGGTTCGATTTTTCTATATCTGCCCTCAACAAAATTAATTTCTTTTATAAAACTTCAGGAAGAATTTTAATTGTGAATATAAATAATTATGGCGTGGCACAAAAAAGGGACACGGGAAATAAAGAAGACCATTTGAGGAGCAAAATAGAAAGGAAATTAACGTAAGGCTAACAATAAATATTGTTGAGAGGAAATGAGAATAGTTAATTAGGTGATATTGCATGAAGATGATGATGAAGAAGTTATTAAGGTGGTGCTGAGGACACTGAAGAAAAAATAGGTTAATGATATTTAAATTATTAAGATATTTGCACAAATTTTAAAGTTCTATATTACATCTGGGAATTAACAATAATCACTTGAGTTGCATCCTTCCCCTTGGGAAACCGTTCCATCAAAATGTCTTCGAGTCATTCTGGAGCAAATTAATTCGTCTACCCTTACAGATTGTCAGGTAACGGCCGTTTTGTCACCGGCTGGCCTACCGACGCAAGAAAAATCTCAAATTGTAAACAAACTGGTCGAAAGGATCTCACTGACTCGTATGGGGCCATTCAACTAATGGGCAGACGTCCCATGGAGAAGCCAACATTTTCTAAGGAACCTCAGGACTAGGAGTGTAAGGCTCGCATCAGAATCGATACCTTTTAAACGCGATAAATCATTTTGTTTGTCAACGCGAACCTATGTCCCGTTCCTTCTTATTTTTCTTCAGTTGCTCTTTTCCCGACTGCGAAGGGAAAAAGGACAAAAATTTGAAAGTTCTGGGACTGAAACTCCTTGCCAAAGGGCGTTTGTCCGCTATGGCAGGTGATGTGTCATTTCAATCATTTCTTTGAGTCATTAAGTTAAAAATTTTGCGTTTTTTAGATTAGTTATTATTATTTTTCTTGGCATAATTTGGGAGACATTTCAACCTTATTAAAATAAATTAATTTACGGATAGCAGCCAATGTGATATCATCATTAAATATGATTTCATTAATTGCACACACACACACACACACACACACACACACGTATATATATATATATATATATATATACGCGTATGCGTGTGTTCGTGTGTAAGTGAAAGTCCTATTGTCTTCAAACGTTTACGATGGCTAGAAAAAAATTCCAATTGAACTAGTTTCAGCACAACACTAAGTACTTTCGACATTCACAATAAAACGAAGAATCTAAATAAAAATTTTCAGAATAATGGTGGTGTGAGAATACACATGAGAATAAGAATAAACACCATTAATTTAAAATTTCGTTTTTAAGGAAATAAGACAACAATGCGGGATATGAAGTAACTAGATATGAATAACTTTATCGTAAATTTGACAATGACAATTTTATTACGAGCACAATTTAAGATACTTTTTCGGTACGACAGGAAAGCAAACCACAAACAACTACGGCATGAATAATGTAGATTGACATCTGCACAGACCGAAAACCTTTCACTTTGACTGAGTCCATTCAACAGGTGGCAGTTGGTAGCCTTGGAACGAATTATGGAATGCTCTGGAGATGGGTAAACAAAACATAGTAGTTTAATTCAAATTTCTTATTTAATTGACCACGAATTAATTTATGTAGATCTGATTCGCACAGTAATAGTTTTATGAAAATGATAAAGAACCATCTTTGTTTCTGACATGGCGTCTCAGGTTTTTTGCTTAACTTCGAACGGCGGTTTACCCCTCCTCGTCAGATGCAAGGGGGGTGCCGAACCTGTAAGGGTTTTCCTTAAATTCCATTATAACTGAATACGCCAGTGAACCTATTGTACAGTGAATTGCACTATTATTCTAGTTATCATTCTCACATATCGCCTCTCTTAATGGAGTTCACATGTTTGCTAATTCTCAGGATGTTGAACTGGAGGATACCGTTTCTGAAGGCCTTGTCATTTGCTGGAAAGAATATCATAATAGGTATTTCCTACAACAATTAAGAAAGTTACAATTAACTCTGAGGAAGTTCAAGTGACAATAATCTATATTTTTCAGCTTGATCTTAATTGGAATGTCTTCCGTGGTCACATCAACTGTTCTCCGGGAATTCCTCGATTCAGTTTTCGATGCAATGGTATTATCTGTTGGCATCGACGAACTAGTTAATTTAAAAAATCCTGAAAGACTTAAGAGAGAACTGAGAATAGCTTACAAGGTGATTGATAAGCTTCTTGAAAATCTTGAAACTGATGACCAAATAGAGTCCAAGGGAAGAAGTATTAATAATAAAATGTCATGTGGCAGTTTGAATAATCTTGTGGAAACTATTTTATGTCAGGTATGAGAGTTATTTATTTGTCAAATTGATTTTGATGTAAAGGTTTTTTATTAATTAATAAATTTTCCCTTGAATAATATGTATATCCTTACAAAGTTTCTCTAGAAGGCTTATGACATGTTTTACAAAAATTTTGGAACTGCCCAAGTGCTTCTCAAAAAACACAAATTTTCAGGCCCACAGAATGTAATGAAAAAATTCATGAAGCTGCCATGCACAACTTATGTTGGTTGATATGTAACTGATATCTCACATTGCATTACAGGAAAATCAGGCTCTACAGAACTGCTTGGAAAATTACTTGGACATGGTAGAAAGTCAGTTTGGCTGTATGACAATCCATGGAAGAATTGCTGTAGCAACACCTAATTGGTGGGCATTGGATTCAAGGGAGAAAAAACTTTTAAACACTTTTATAAGCACCCTAAATGAGAACACAGTGTCCTGTGATGTTCCCATTTTTCTCCCCTACAGAAGTTCTTCAGTGCCATTCCGTCTAGTTACTATTCACCTCCTCGCCGGCGTCGAGATATCAATGCTCTGTGGCCCTAATCCATCTATTTCGGACATTGAAAAGAACAGTTTACAAGTGTGGAGACCAATAGTTGAAATACTCCAATTGTCTGAAAAAACTTATCCTAGAAACTTCCCTCCTGCTATAAATATAGACAGTAACATTCTGGGATTCATGTTGGTGAATATACCCGAGGGGAAATTCGTCATGAGCAGGATTCAGCCGAAAAAAGAGCCTACCTTATTAAGTGGAACCCATCGCATTAATGTACTCAAGACTTTCTACAAGAAGTCGGCCCGAGTTTTTCTGATGTCCGATGAGACAGATAACCAGCAGGACGCTGAACGCAGTTTTGGACTAGAAACTTACTGGTGTTCGGAGTATCATAAGTGTCACGCTTTAAGACAGGGCGGTAATTTAATATGCGTTTTATATGCAGCTGCGGTCCCATCGCATACCATGAGGTTGGTCAATGTTAACTTTTTTACGTTATTGTTTGAATGTAGTTCAACTTTTATTTTCAAATTTTCAGGATTATAACAAAACAGTGCTTGAAGATACTGATAAATGAGAAACAATTCTACTGGTGATGAAGTTTGATGTTAAAATTGGCTGACATACCTTTGGCTGTCATAAATTTCAGGATAGCATCCAAAATTGTGATAACTTTGTGATGAAGATAACTCAAAAAACGCTCAAAAGTGCAGTGTAACTGCACTTACACTCATTACACTACCACTGTGTAAGCCTCTACGGTATGCATCAAATGACATGTGCTAGAAGACTACCTGTAGAATAGTAATCATTAGGTTCTGTACAAGACATATTTTGCTTCCGTAATATATATTATAGGACTTATCTGCCGTACATTGCTTGAGTATAAAGGCAAATAGTTTAAGTATTTTATTCAAATTTATTTTTAATCTTTGTCTATCGATTTACACAATGTTCAATAAACATCAATTTTTTTCTATCCTTTTTAGAATTCATTGCTTCTATAAAAATTGCTAATGTGGGATCACTGATTAATCTGTGTATGATAGCAGTGTTATCAAAATGAGTTTATTATACTAATTCATTGTAATGAATTTGACACAGCCGTTAGATTGAAAATGTGTCTCGTTAGAGTGGAAGATAATAAAATGTGAGTGATTGATTGACTGAAAAAAGCTAATTTATTGTTCGAACTTAAAAAATCATGCGGGGTGGGGCCCTGCATTTCCGACTCTTACTGGCGTAGCCCTCCATTCAATCACAATTTTATCACAGAAACTTTTGTTTTATTACTTCATACAACTAATAATGATAGTAAATGTTTATTTATTTAATCTTTATTTACGGATACTAATATGTTATTGTGACCAAAAACGTTACCATCATTTAAAATTGGCCATCATCACTGGAGTTTTAATTCGTTAAAACGTCCTACCATGCTTTTTATAACTAGTTTTTCAATTAAACAACAAAAAATGAAAATCTAACTATGAGTAATGCAAGAAGGCACTTTTGTAAAAGGCATGAATCTTTATTCCTGGAGTCTGCTATTCCTGTGGATCCTGCTGTATCTAAAGCTGCTAATTGTATTGTACATCTTTGTTGAAACTGCAACCATGGTTCTGTATGATTTGACCAGCTGCCCACACCCCACACTGTATACATTTTTCAATGCTTTTTCCCATCAAAAACTGGCTGAGAAATCCACCAGCGAATGCATCACCTGCTCCATTTGTGTCTATTACTTTACCCTCTGGTATCTTTGGCACTTCCACCTTCTTTATTGACTTGCCTAAAAAGTAAAATTAACTTGTTTAGCTTGAAAATACATAGTTGTCATTTTATAACAATAATCCTCTTTTACTTTTAAATGATACACCAAACTTAAAATGATGGATAATGTTTTGCTATTATAAAATGATTTGCCTTGCAATATTATTGCCATATAATTATTACTGTTAATAATAACTGCTTCAAATAAGTCCCTTTTTCCTTACCTTGAACATATAGGACAGGGTGACAACCATTTGTGATTATAACAATCCTTTCCCTAGTCATATTAGCCTTGGGTAGGCTAGCCATCTTGTACATGATCTCCTCCAGATTTTTCGTTTTGAAGCAGCCTTCACCTAATTTTTGCAATTCAGACTCATTCCCAAACACTACATCAGTGTAATATAGAGTTTTCATAACAGAATCCTTATATAAGTCACAAATGAAAGGGGCACTTAAGTTTGTTATGAAGAATTTGTTCTCCTTTGCAGCAGTCTCCCCTATTTTAAGCACAGTTTCTAGACTAACTGTGAGAAAAAATCCCTAAAAAGGTATTACATTTGAAAGTGATAATTGATACCCTAAATGTAAGAGTACAGCAGACACATACACTAATATAATAAATATTGGCCTTTTCGATACATCTGTAGTTATCTGGTTTCAGTATGTGGTCAATAGTGAATTTCTCTGCTGCTGCCAGGTTAGCACAAAGAGACCTCTTATTGCCCTCATGAGTTGTAATTATTGCAGCACATGTACCTAGAATAAATCAAGGCAAAATATTAAAAATTACATGTAATCACTGATATATGATAAATACAAATTGTTTCACTTAAAAACTTCATTTTCTTCAGATGGAACATGCAATTCATGTAAAAAATGAAGTAAAACAATAAATTGATTTCTAATGGAAGCAATATCAATGAAAAAATAATCAAGCAAAAAGTTAAATAATTCTTGATTCTTTTTTAATAAAAAACAGCAATGCAGCTGATGCCACAACATGAAAGCCCACTATTTGTATTAATTGACATAATTTCATAACTCAACTTTAAATGTAAAGGTTATTAGATTTGATAGGTAATTTAAGTGCATAGTAATATTGTTGTTGATGTATGATGGAAAAACTAATTTTTAATACAATATATCAGAGGCACTGACTTTGATTGTTGTAAAATAATGAATATTTGACTGCTAATTGCAATGCCTAATGAAATTGAGTCTGATGCCATCTCAAGAGGAAGTCAACATAATTGGATCACTGACAACAAGAAATAACCTTGAATATCCTTGTCCTAAGTTGAAACAACCTTGAATGTAACAATTACAATTTAATCATTGTGTGAATACTTTAATATTGTTAATGGAAACTAAAGTAAAAACAATATACTGAGCTACTACTAACTGATAATTTTTTGATATTAAATACTCTAAACAATTGGTCTGTGACCCAAAACTTTTTCAATACCACTCAAAAATTTATTTGTGGTATTTTAAACAGTGATGTGACAAAAACTCTTACCTGTGGGTATATCTTCATGATATTGGTACCTCACTTCTACTCCATCACTCTCAGCAGTTTGTTGTAATATTTTGCTATATTTGTCCATACCCACAGATCCCATGAAAATACAAACTCTTGACTCTTTCACAATCCACTGACACACTCTCAGACTATTCTGAACTGATCCTCCTGCTGTGAACTGAACATCATAATTCTCTAGCAAATCCTTATAGATTGACTTTTGAAATTCATTTGCTATAACTGCATTATTTGCTTCCAGTTTATACTTCTCAAGTAGTTTGGCATCACCTATGACAGTTAAGTCAAGTAGAGGATTTCCTATACCTAGTAGTTGACCCTTCCTGAAGAAAATGATATTGAATAGTATTCTAGTATTGAAATTTATAATCTTTCCAAAAGGAAGCTTCAGAACAAACAAAATTTAAGAGGAGAATAATTGTTAAATTAAATATTTATAATCTCCTATTTATACTATCCTCTGAAATTAAATATTTATACTCAAATTTAGGTGTGAATTAGCTTATCTATAAGGCGGGTCATAAATTGAACAACATACTCGTGGACTTAATTGGTTAATTTTTAATGACAATGTTGCTTTACATTCAACAGGATACTTACTCCATAATTCTATAGTTCTACGAAGAAAAATTACAGAATTTTCAGTTATATTTGTACTTTATAAAAAAGCGAGTGATGTCTTGACGAAAATGCATCGAAAGATACCCCACACGCTGAGAAGCCTCAGTCGTCGAAGTGATCGTTATGAACGATAACCCATGTGACTCAGACACGTTTCGTGGTTTTCATGAATGTAGTCATAGAATTGGCGATTGATGTGCGACCTCATCCGTTCACGCGTTTAAAAATCATTTTTCCCCTTAATTTACAAGAACGATATTACATTACACTCGCACGTGTTTTACCCAAAATAGATCGCTACTATGAGAGATCAGACATGAAACGGAGAATAACGCGCTATGTACGTGTAACTTGAATGGGTTCAAACATGAACAATATTCGAACCATCAATGAGGTGAATGTTAACCAGGTTGATATTTTGATTTTCCTCTTATCCGTTTAAGTAAAAATTGGTCTTGGGACAAGATGGCAAAAGTTGACTAAAAAAAATGAAAAGCAAATGACGCAGGCGCAACAACCGCTTTCATGTATTCAAATCAATCAAATTCCATCACTCTGAGGTTTATTTCCTAGGACTTTAGTACCTAGTACAAAAGCAATAAGATACAATAAGCAACTCGAAATATTGTAACAAAAACTCACATTCACCTTTTACTCAAGATTGGAAAAAGATAAGCTGTTCTAATCAAATGTCCATTTTTTTTCATACTGCAAACCCCGATTACAGCTGGTCTGCACTGAATACTTTAAGAATTAAAACGTGAAAACAGACACTGAACGTTCTGCGAAAATTATACTTTAAAAGTTTAATTAACTTCTTGAACAATTCTAGCAAACGATTCACTAAACTCTTCGTCGAGTCATAGAGCATCGGCGACTAATATTCCAAGATAAATTAAGTAGTCAATTAATCGTTGAGTAGTACATTTTCAATTTACGAACTAAACAATGGTAGGCAGCATAAGCGACATTAATTTTGTGGTCTTTTCTATTAGGCATTTTAAGCATCCCTTTTCACATTAAATATTGTCGCTATTGGTGACGTTAATTAAAGGTCAAATATTACTTTTCTTAGAAAATTACCAAAATGATTGCGTTTCTCAAATGAAACTTGTTGATATATGTAAATGAAAATTTTTACTACACAGCTATTTTTTGTTTTCTGTCACTAGAGTTTGCATGTATACTTCAGAGACGTCAGAGTCTGTTACATTTCTTTGGACTCCATGGTGAAATCCGTTTACAGATTCAAGTTGATAATACAAGGTGTTAAGTCCAGGAAATTGCGTGAAATTTAGACGGTGCGATCTTGATGTGTGGAATTTACTTTTATTTTTTAGAGCAATGATAAAGTAGAAAAACAGGTGTCCGAGGCCAAAATGATATTGGCCAGAGTCAAACAGGACCGCGAATGAGTCCGCATATGAAAGGTTAATATGAATTATTAGTAACCAGCCGATGACATTTTTAATTTTAGTTTGTACATTTATTTACAAATGTCACCTAAATCTATAACATAAGGGCTAAGCGTAATTGACCTTATTTGGGCAGGCACAACTTTTTTAATAGGGAATATTTTGCGTAAAGGAATACTTATGTTTGCTTTATCGGTGATACGGTAAACGAAACAGACAAAATGGCATGGATTAATTGGAATAGAAAAACAACCTGTGGATCCGATCAGCGCACCTTAAAAGTAAATGAGGCTTGCCTGAATATTATTTCAGAGTTGGATATGCCTTTGAGATTTTATATAAGAAATGTTGAATGTTACAAGGTAAGTAAAATTACATTTTTGCATTCACCTACTTTGATCTGAACTAATTGCTCACTAATATAAATCTCCTTGGAGTAATTCTTAGTAGAAATGATTGTAACACTTCAAGGCAAAAATAATAACATACTCAAAATAAAAATGCAAATTATGTTTTATATATATTATTACAATGTACAGACATTATATTTTATCAATCTATTAAGTAGATCAAAATAAACTATTGTACTTTTTTCACAATTATTTCAGTGTGATTTTGCAATGCAGGGAAGACCATTGCTACCTCAAACTACAACCTCTTACATAATTGACACCAGATATAATTTAGAGTCATATTTTAAAAAGGGAGAAGATATTTTTTGCAATATGACCAACAGTTTTGGTGACTTTGGAGTATATTCATTTAATGTGTCACAAAACAATTGCAGTAGTATTGATGTGGTGAAGGAACCAGAGAGGTTTTGGATAAATGTGATGCTTATAACAGCAATTTATATGAGTTTTTGGGGGTTATATGCCCTTTTGAAGCTTATTTACAGAAGAAGTCACATATTTTTCTTCCCTTCAAGCATTTCCCTTCATGAATTAGAAATGGTGATTTCCAAATTATGTCTTGTTTTACATTACATCTCTGTGGCTTGGCACAATTTATAATTAAAAGTTATGTTATATTTAATTTATAGGATCTGGGTAATAGAGGTGACAGATCACCCAGACATCATAAACAATCCAGAGTAACATCACTTGATGCATTCAGGGGTTTGGCCATACTAATTATGATTTTTGTGAACTACAATGGAGGTGATTACACAACATTCAAGCATTCTCCGTGGAATGGACTGACCATTGCAGACCTAGTATTTCCTTGGTAGTTATTACAGCATTACTAATAATAAAAACTAATGCTGAAAGTGAAATATAAAATTGATAATTTCATTCAAAAGGAATGTTAACATATTTTAGGTTTGTCTGGATCATGGGTGCAAGTGCAACTTTGTCATTGAGATCCATCTTAAGAACTTCAAGATCTCGGCGATATATATTTTTTCGTATTTTAAAACGAAGCTTAATTCTGGTTGCCTTGGGTATCATTCTAAATTCAGGGAATCGTGAACATGGTTACTTGAGGCTATGTGGTGTGTTACAAAGGCTGGGAGTCACATATTTCATTGTAGCTTCTGTTCAAATTTTTATTACAAAATCACAAAGCAGTGAACAGGTATGTTTAGATGTTAAGTAATGTACAAAATATAAATGATTGTAGAAAGGTGCCGTCAATGAGAAGGAAGCATTAAGTGAACAAGAATATTTTACAAGGAAGAAATATTGAAAACAGTGAAGTAGCAAAAAATTTATATACAATCAATGCAGATTCAATTAGCATTAAAAACACATTAAAACATCCATTTGGGAGCACTCAATACTTCTTATTTTATATTTATGATTATTTAAAGTAATGTATCGAGATTAATAACTGCTATATTAGCCTATCTTTAATACAGTTAGAATCTTTTCAGTATGGTCCATGGTACTACTGTCAAGATGTCATTGACTTGTGGATGCAATGGTTTGTTGCCATTGTCTTCATTGTGGCTCACACCCTTTTAACTTTCACTCTCCATGTACCTGGCTGTCCCACTGGTTATCTTGGTGCTGGAGGATTTTCGGAACATTCATTGTACAGGAATTGTACCGGTGGAGCTGCCGGATACATTGATCGTCTCATAATAACAGAGAAGCACATGTATCAGAAAGGTACTTTTGTTAAGATATATAAGCCAACTGTACCTTATGATCCAGAAGGTATTTATTTACCATTTGCTTAAATCAGTTTGCTATGAATTGAGGCCATTAGGCATGAATGTTTAGCATTTCATTTTCAGGTATACTGGGTACTCTAACTTGTGTTCTATGTGCTTTACTTGGAGCACAAGCTGCCAGAATTGTTCTGAGTTATAATAACTCCTACTGGAGAATAAAAAAATGGTTGCTTTGGGGTGTAATTACCGTAAGTTTCAAATTGAATAATAAAGAATCTTATTATCGACTTTTTCATCATGTATAACTTTTACTCCAGGGACTTGCTGCCGGTTTCCTGTGCAACTGGAGCCGAAATGACGGCATTATTCCCATTAATAAAAATCTATGGTCTCTCTCTTATGTCTTGGCATCGTCATCCATAGCATTTTTTATCATGTCTGCTTTCTATTGGGTAATTGACTTTACTCAAACTTGGAGTGGATTTCCATTAGTTTACCCTGGTAATTGTATTTCCATAATTGTATTTTTTTTTAAACAAAGAACGATGTCTCTAACAAATGGTTGATTGATTGATCGTAAGGTACGAACGCCATCATATTATACCTGGGACACAGTTTACTAAAGAATCAACTGCCTTGGAGGTGGATTCCATATAGTAACACCCACTTTGAGCTTCTGGCCATGGATGCTTGTGCTACCACAATTTGGTTAATGATATCGTACATTTTGTATGTAAACAATGTATTTGTAACATTATAGAAAACCCCAAGATATATTTATTTAGTGCAACGGTGCAACTAATTTGAATTAAATAGTTGTTATTTTGTTGTACTGCAGATCGCATTTTAATACCTGACAATAATAAATTAGTAAATAATTCTTTTAAATAATGTGTCAAAATAATTTTATTTCTTTTTCCCAACCGTAGTCTTCAAATACTTTAAAAGTTGAAGTAAATATTTTTATTTATAATATTTGCAAAGTTATCCTTATCGGTTTCCATTTCCAATATTATATGTTCAAAGTTATCCTTCACGTAGAACTGCTTCTGAGGACTTAAGACTGTTTCGATGTTTAACGATGGGAATATACTCTATGGAAGTGTTAATTATGTAAGAGATGTCAACAGAGTGGCCCGACGTTGTGCGTTACAACTCACATTGTATACAACAGTATTTAAGAGTCATTCCGTCTCAAAAGTACCATGTTTCAATTTGTTTTTACGTGGACTTGTAAAGCTGCAAAGAAACATTAGTGTTGAACCAGCGCCGTATCGATATGTACCCGATACGGTGTAACCCCACTCTTGTGATGAGGTGTAGGAATTGTTTTTCATTTTGAATATTAAGTTTCATTACATTTCGTTCAGCAGTTGTAATTATGAATATCTTTTTGTTCCTATAAATTCTAGCGGTCAAACGATTCTCTACTGACAAAGATGTAATTAACCTCGACAGAGTTTTGGTCTTGAATAAGGTGTCCCGGCTCGAGGTGGAGAGACTGACGAACCCGAACCTGACGGAAGACGAACTACAGAGACATATAGAACAACGAGGAATCAACTATAACTCTTTAGTGAAGCGGCATAAATTAAATAAAGATTTCCAAAACGATGTTGTCTCTTGTTTTAAAAACTTCGGTATTGACGTTAGGCAAGTTAACAGGTAAGTGGTTTCATAAAAAGGCATTGTCACAATTATAATATTTCATATGTAGATGTTTGCCATTGAAGGTTCACATGTAAAAAGGCAGATGTGGATTGGTGTAGTGCAGTTTTCCCAGTTGGTGGTGATGGCACATTTCTGCATGCAGCTAGGTGGATTCACACTCCAAGTAAACCTGTTGTGGGATTTAATTCAGATCCATTCAGGTCTGAAGGGTTTCTGTGTCTGCCAAGAAAGTACTCAACAAACATAAGTTCTGCCTTGAAAAAGCTCATTCATGTAACTACACTCCTTTAAACTAATGTCTGCAAAATACAAAAACTTGCCCCACATTTATTGATTTAATTTCAGGGTAAATTTAGATGGGTGTTTCGAACTCGTATTAGAGTAAACTTTAGTGGGGAACATCAGTCATGTACTCCTACAGAGCTTCATGATTTAAAAATTAGTGGTAGTAACATCAGGACATCTGCTTTAAAAGAATTAGAAGCTGAGTGCACTCCCATCCTTGCTCTTAATGAGGTACAGATTTCCTTTCATATTTTAATTTACAGTTTGCAGTTATCTATTTTGAAGATTATTTTATTCTGATAAGTTGCCAAACAAAATGTATTATGAAATATAATTTCTATATAAAATAAGAAAGTTATGTCTTGTACCACTAATAGTAAAGAGGATTGCCAACTAAAAGGAAGTGAAGCATTATACATGCTTATTTTCAGGTATTCATGAGTGAAATATTTACAGCAAAAGTATCTTCATTTGAAATGCGTTTAAATGACTCAAAAAAAAGTGTCAAAATCAAAAGTTCAGGGCTTTGTGTATGCACTGGCACTGGATCAACTTCTTGGAACTTCAGTATAAACAGACTCAGTCGACAGGACGTCAATGACATTCTCAAACTGTACATAACAGAAACGAAAGGAACAGCTGGTGACAATTTTGACCAACTTGTGGAAAATGTGTCAAATAATTTCAATAACAAGTTCAAGTTTGGACCAGGTACTCTTTATTTTACTTCTCTAATTCAGGGTTAAATGGTGCCACAGGTTCGAAGCAGAAATGTTTGTATTTACCTTACTGAACAGTCACTTGTTCTTTGTTGTCTCCTATGAATATAATTTGGTGGCAACAACTTATTATTAAGTCAGGTAACCTAGTACAACAATGGATTTCTTTCAGTGCTGTAGACCCACAGTATAGAAGACTTTTTTTGAAAGTTCTTGTGCAGTGAAAGCAATCACAACATCCTGGTTGTCAGTTCACTAATATGCAATCTGGAAAATAGAGTGACAAAAAGCAATTGGAAAAGTACATATGTACAGTTGCACTGCAGTAAATAAAATTGCTCATTGTTTTGTGTCACTCAAAATAACAGGGTACAGAGTTAAATTATCCAGAACCGAAGATTCTCCAATTTTAGAATTATATGCATTTTAAATTTATAGAATTATTTTATTTTTATTACTATTTGTATTATTACAGAAATATTTTGGCTTAATGTAACGTTATTTTTCAAAGTACCGCGAAATAATAAGTGTAATATTTGGTTATTTTTAAAATTTAACTAATTAAAACAACTAATATCGTTCATCACCAAAATTAACAAAGGAACTGAGGATAACTCGGAGGAAATTAATCAATGGTTTTAATTTTGCAGAAGAACGAATTTTAGGCTATACAATTCGGGATTTGATATCCCTGGGTGTATGGCCTCAACCTAAAGGACTTATCGAAGCCCGAGGTTTTGCAAATTCCATTCATCTCGAATCAAAATGCGTTGATGCCGCAGTCATCGTTGACGGGGGTATTTCATTTCCATTCAACGAGGGTTGCGTTGCCTATTTGGAAACACATCCTAGGGATTCCCTTAGAACTGTCATATTATCAGATTGATTATTGCTTTTATTATTAAATTTAAACTGAAGTACAATTTCATTACCGCCAACAAATTATTAAAATGTTGCCCGTAATTGAACAATTAAATCACAATTAATTAAAGATGTGTTCATCTTGTTTACGCACTATTTATAACCTACTCCGAATTAGCTTAATTTTTTTCCTCTCTGAACATGGCCCCAAAATCTTACACAATTTTTCCTCTCTGCCAATCAAAAATAAATAATACTTTGAAGAAAATAGCAGCAATATGTGTTATGCAATGAGACGTAACAATACGCATTTCCATTTTACTTTTATGTATTTTTTATCTCATTTTAGGACCTTTTAGTAACGTGATTATCAATTACTAAAATATACCAAACAAGTAAATAGCTGTGGTACATTCTTAACTTAAGAAATTCAAACAGCTATAGTTTGTTTAGTTTACTTCAATGACAATAATTCTCAATATGCAGGAACCATTTTTGATGAATGAAGGCTGATATCTGTTGTAATTGTGACCGGCGCCTTTGTCAGATATTTCATTTTTTGTTGCTTCTAATACAATAATCTTTTAGCATCCTTTAATCCAATTTTGAACCATGAATTGCAATTGAATTAAATACAGTTCATTCCATTTATTATAATAAAAATTACTTTAAATTTTAAACGCAAGCAACTTTTATTAATTATACATTTATTACACAATTAAGTTGAATTACATTATGTGAAACGTAGTTATTTGGGACAGGCATTTCCTGTTTTACGCCATTTTGAAATCAACATTTCCGTCATAGAATAGGACAAGGCTTGGGTTTTGTGTGCGAAACGTGAGAATCTTTTTATTTAAGACTATTGGACGCGCGTATTTTTTTGTCTACCGCTAGGTACGATAACTACCAGGTAAGAGTTGACATTTATCGAATGCGAGTACGTTGCAAATATTCAAAAAAATTTTGTAACTTCGCTTTGAGTGGAAGCGTCCAAATGCCCGACTTCCATCCCCAGCCATATTTCCTATCACCAGAGCCTCATTTTAATCAATTTCTTTAGTTTGTGATTTATTTGTTTGCCGTTGTTATCCAGGCACACTTTTTGCCAGTTTTTTTTAAAGTTCAAGTGAGGCGTATATAAGGTCTTTGACGGCTTGGGAAACTGACCTATACAAATTGCGTATTAATATCCATCACGGTAATTGCACTGGGCTATTCGTTTCTTGAATTCTGATCAATTTTCAGGTTTTCAGTCATGCTGAGGCCTGATTTTTCGTATTTTCTCCTCTGAATGCCTCTAATAATCATTAGTGATTCACTTTCCTTTTTAATGTAACTACGTAATGTACCATAACTATGTCCCTAACTTATTGAGGCAACATTACCATTATGTACATGGCTGTTTTAGGCCTCATATATTGTAGCAATAAATAATCATGCTCTCACTACTTTATTTCAGGAAATAAAATGCCAGGATTTAGCAGTGTTGGAACATTTAAGATATTTGTTGGAAATTTGGCAGATAAGACTACCAAAGCTGACATTCAGCCACTTTTTGAAAAGTACGGAAAAGTCGTGGAATGTGATATTGTGAAAAATTACGGATTTGTGGTGAGTAATTGGTATAAAATTAAATTATTAATTTTTGTTTGCAATGTAAAAATTATGTAATGGGGGAGGGGAGACACTTCTTTGCGAAATTAATGTTGTTTATATTAATAGTAGCCGTTAGTCTGACCTAACACTACTATCTGAGGCCGCCTGTACGGGGGGGTCCATCTCCACGTGGTTTTTCGCTGGCGTCGCGCACTGGTGAGGGTGCCCACCAGGGCGGGTGAGCTCTCCAGTTCTGGCCGGGGCGGTTTTTCTGGCGTCTACCACTTTCAAAACCCTATTTATTACCTGTTACGGCCCCGGAAGCGGTGGCTTCGCTGGGTACCCCCGGCAAATACTCTTTGTGGGTAACCACTCAACGGGGTCCTCTTCGGAGGTTAGATGCGTGAACTCTGTAATGTAAAAATTAAAGTTTGTCTTTATTTCCATTTTTGTAGCACATGGAGCATGAAGATTCAGGGAGGGATGCCATTCAAAATCTTGATGGCTATCTTGTTCATGGCAGCTCAATTAAGGTGGAAGCTGCTACAAGTAGAAAGGGACCTCAAACCCCAACTACCAAAGTTTTTGTTGGAAACTTGACAGACAACACAAAGGCACCGCAAGTCAGGGCCCTTTTTGCCAAGTATGGAACAGTGGTTGAGTGTGACATTGTAAGAAACTACGGATTTGTTCACATTGAGAGCTCAGACAATGTGAATGAATGCATAAGAGAATTGAATGGATACATTCTGGATGGTCAGCCAATGAAGGTATTATATTGATTATTTCTTACAAGTAGTAATTTTTAATTATTTGGTGCACATATTTATTGTTCTTATTTAGGTTCAATTGTCAACAAGCAGAGTTCGACAAAGACCTGGAATGGGAGATCCAGAACAATGCTATAGATGTGGAAGAGGTGGTCATTGGTCAAAAGAGTGCCCCAAGGGAGGTGGCCCTGACAGGAGCAGCTACAGAGACAGGATGTTTGCCAGGGATCCTTATCCTCCACCACCACCACCGCCTTTCTTGCGCGACCGAATGATTGTATGTTACATAACTGTTGTTAAACTCAAGTTTAATAATAAAATTGTAATCTTTCGGGGTTAGTCGTATGACATGTTGCAGGATCCATATTACGACAGATTCTACGAACGCACGCGGTATGAGGACACTGAACTGTTTGACAGGAGATTTTCCATTGGTCGCGAAATACCAAGGAGTCGTGAATTTTTACCCCCTCCTCCTTTGCCACCACGGGGACGTGAAAGCCTGCCACCACCGCCTCCAAGAGGTTTCAGTTCCAGTTCACTGAGAGAGTATGAAAGAAGTTCGGCCGACTACATGTACAGCAGGCGCTCACCACCAACAACTTCAACCAGTGTAGGCAGTCGGTTCAGGTATATATCTAGCATTTCAACAAAAATGCAGCAATAATATCACCTTACTGGTTCAGTAAATTCAAGTCAGTATTCTCACTGATTTCATTACTCTTTTGCAGCGGCCTGTATGAAGATTTTAGTAGAGACACATTTGATGACAGGGGGTGAGTTTTCCTTACATTGTAATATTTTTTGTAGAATACTAACATTCAGGGAATATTAGTTGCATCACTTTCCGGAAAATTTGATTAGGTGCTTAGAAATCAGAAGCTAGTTAGAACAAAGATTATTTTAAAATCATTACTGAAATTTTAAGTATTTACATTGTAGTAATAATTATGTTAGCAACACTTTCTGTTTGAAATTTTTATTAATTTCAGCAGTGGAAGCTTAATATTAAATTCATTGGTGTTGCTTAAATATTAAGTATTATTTTAATTGGAGGTTCAGCAAAACAAAATTACCGTACTATTTGTTATTTTATTTTTTGTTTTTGATTGATTTGATTATTGATTTATTGGTGGGTAAACGATCAAATTTTGCATTGTTTTTGTCAGAAGTTCATTGCGGAGCGCGGAATCATCACGTCGCTACGCGCCATATTAAAGCGGAAACGAATACGCGAGACACACCGAAGCGTCCGTTAATGTCGCTCGTCCGTTTGTCGACATTTTCCGACGGGCCGAGTCGTTCGATCAACCATCGTGTATTTCTCTCTCAATTAAATTTTAAAAAAACATTCGTCGTCGTCGTCGTCGTCGTCGTCGTAACGCTGCCGGGATATCTTCGTGAAGATTGTGTCCGCCATTTCAAGAAATCGAGTGTTGGTACTTCCTCTGCCAGTAAACGATTCACAGTTTAGGAGCGCCTTCGCCTTCGTCGTCGCCGCCGCTGTCTTCGTCCCTTTTGTTGTCCTTTTTTTATTTCATCATTTTTGTATTCGTTTGTGTCGCCGAACAACTTAACTTTCACTGCTGGTTAAGTCGGCTGTCTCCAATGTCAATGAAAGAGATCCCTGTTAACAAATTGGAACAAAAAATAATTTACGTTTCAGTCACCACCACAATGTTACTTTTTGGTATTTATCCTGTGAAAACTCAGAAATGAATGAAGTAATTTAAATGAGAGCAAAAGGGAAACAGATGCATCAATCAGCCACCGGATTCCGCATCGTATGCGACGAAGCGAACAGGCAAAACGTATATTTTCATTTTTATTAATATTTTCTGATTATTATTTACGTATTAATTGTAAGATGACCTACGTTTAAATATTCGTGGGGAGAAAAAACAACAACAAATCAAAAAGACTATTGATTTTTTTGTTCTATCCGATTTAAATTAATTTTCTGGAGGGGCCTCCCCAGGTCCGTTATCTTCCGAAAAAAGGCCGAAGCCTCATTTTGGTTTTTCTGCTTTATGAGTAGTTAAATCCAAGCTTTTCCTTTCTTGAAATGAAATTGAAATTTCAATTGCATTTGTTAGATGAACTTGTTATTTTCCCACGTATATAGACTCAGTTTAGAGTTCCAAGTGTAACGTGTCCATTTTTCTTTTTTTGGAATACATAACATTTTAGATATTTAGGGTTTAGATTATTAAGGTTGTTCATTTTGACAAATACGGTGAGTTTTCCCTTCTGTCATTAAAGTACCCCGTCAGTGTTTTTCAAAAGAATATTGTAAGACGTACATCATTCAAATATTTTCTTTCACTGGAAGCTTAAATATTAATTGGTATAACAAATAAAACTTAATTATTATTATTTTTTGGAAGCAGTAATATGGCGTTATTGTTTATACTTAAATAACCCCCTTCTACCGAACCCCGTAACCATAATCTCCCTGATTTCCACGAACCTGAGGAGATTAGGGCGACACATTAAGGTTACTCCACTGTTGATTTCATTGAAAATGGTCACATTTGGTGAGCACAGAGGAGTCGCTAAGTATTGAGCCTTTTTTAATTTTTGGGGATTCTGTCGTAAATTCGAGACCCGTCTTAATTGTGTACCCTTGTATCTTATTAGTTTCTGTTAGCGAGAACTCGACCGGTTCAACAGTACAGAACGTCACATTACCCTTATTATGCCATTGAAGACAACTTGTATAATTTATTGCATTAATTCACTCTTGTGTTTCTTTTTACTTCACTGTACTTGTGTTTGTCGAGGAAACAAATAACCCTAAACACTAGTGTCTATTCTTTTGTCTTACCATATTTCTATGTATGTATGTTTATAGGGATGAATAATTACGTAGATTAAATTCAGCTAATGAAAGTAAGGGCTTATATCCTTTTTTGACTTTGCTTTTATGTAGGGATTTGTTTTCCATTTCCTTTTTGTTCTTCTACAAATCTTCCATAACGGTAGTTCCTTGAAATTCTAATTTTGTGAAAACTGTATTTTTAAGATTGTAAATTTGATTGTGAACTCTATCAAGTTAAAGTTGTAAAGTTCTTCTTTGGCTAGTAATTGGGATTCCGTGTGACGTTGCATAAGCTTTTAGGTTTAATCGTTTTATTGTCAAATGGATTCGAGGCATCTGGGAAAACGTCGAATGGATCAACGTGACCAACGTGCCCCGTAGTATCATTGGAAATCGGAAACGTGTTGACGGACCGCTACGGAGTCATCGATCGCTGAGAAACGGTAGACGGTTCCAATACCTGTCGATAATATTAGTCCCGCAAAATTGTCTCAATTTTGGACATTTCCGCAACCGAAATTTGAATTAATATCAAATTGAAGTACGCAAATGCAAATTTTGCGCCGTATGGTTTTTCTAAAATACCCGCTCGGGTAAGGATAAATTATATACGGATTCAACGACACTATATGTCAGAATCGTCTGCTTTAATTTTTGCTCGCAATCATACATTTTATTTGTTTTCCAACGCCATTTTTCTTGTGTTATTTATTGTCCCTAGTTGATTCTCCTCACTTTGGCCAACTCTATGTGCGTTATCCGATTCATTCGAGAGTGACATATTTCGTTAGGTACGCAACGACGTACAGCGACCATTCGACTTCGTACGATCACACAGCTTACGACCATACAGCTTACGAACACACTCCCTACGAGCAGACCGGATACGAGCATACGGCGTACGAGTATGCTTGAAAAAGTTCTGAAGCGTTTGTGCCCGTGCTACTTTGGCCGAACGGACGAGCAGGACCTGGCCGGGTGTCCAACCATTCGGAACAAGTGCTCTGATATAAAAGAGACAACCAGGTGAGTAATAATATTCCTATAGCCTACATGGTGCGAAAGGTGTGTGCTGTTTTCAATACCAAGGATGTCTAGTTGGTTAGGTCCCAGGAAATCAAATGGGACCCGTTTCTATTGATGTGCGTCTGTTTAGGGCAAATCTTTATTTTGATGTTAGGAATTAAATTAAAAATATATGTACAACAGAATTTTAAAATACGTTATTTTTTTTAAGTAGACTCGTACCTGGGCTGCTGAATCCATGCGTTAGTTCTACTTGTACCAACTTTAATTTAGTGTTATCCAGTTTTAGGGTACTGGAATTTGGTTACATTATTTTTGTTTTTAATACTCTAAATTTATTTAGGACGAATTATTTAACATGTAAGATATTTAAAGTTGTAAAAACAGAAAATTATTTGTAGCCAATATATAACTGTGACCCGGATTGATTTTTTTAAGAGAGGAGCATTTATTTTTGGAGGCCTCTCTAAAGACCTATATTTTGGAACTTTTAGTTAAAACTACAATCTTCTTGTTTTAACAAGAAGAAAACAATCGTCTTGTTTTAAGACTTAATGCGTTCCTGGAGGTATGAATTTTACAAATGCAGCCAATGCATAAATAACTAACACTGTATCAAGAAAGTTTTGGGTAAAAAAAAATTGCTTCAAAGATACATTTTAATGTTATTTTACTTTTGATCAGTAAATAGTCTTCTGCTCCTTGATCCTTTCCTAGCAGCCTCGTTATCGGTCAAGATTCTGCATTTTAATCGTCTTCCATGTCAAATTCCAGCGTTAGATCATCCGATTCCAATACCAAGAATATAACAAGCGAAAGTGATAGATTGGAAAATACCTGGAAAGGAACTTTAAATATAGTGCAACCCCAACCCATTTACGCGTTACCAGGAGGTAAATATCACTACGGGTCTAGAAGGAATTCATTAACCTCAATTCAGGCAAGGAAATCAAACCTTTTCCAATGCCTACCAATAAATTGATCGACTAATTATGAATTCATGAATAATTATTGAAGGATAACAAACCTGTTAACATTTATAAAAGTAATTTGGTTGGAAAGGATATAAAAGTAAATGGCGTCTGTTTCTATTCATTTTCTTTGAATCATATCGTCTGTCTATGTTACCGTCAAGTTTACTAGATGGCCCATCAGAAAACTCATATGCCAATTTCTATGGTTTTTCAAGTGTAAGGTATTTTGAGAATTGATTCTCATCATCTCCTTTGGACTGACTGTCTTTTTTTTGTCATAAGAAACCCGCCTGCAAGCTACTTGCAGCTTTTAAGTAACAATCTTAATCACTTAGAACCGGGTTTTGGGAATATTTCGATTGCATTCAAAACAAATCTTGGATTAGCCAATTCCATCAATTATTTTCTCAGATTTGAGGAAGCCCGCAAAACGCAATCAGAAAAACCTTTTGAAGCCACCCCTGTACTGGAAAAAAACAAAGAAATCTTTGTGCACTGAAGGTCCCCCAGTTTTCCAACAGTTGAAGCGGAAAAAATTCAGTTGCGGAAATGACAAAGACGAGGTTCGTTCTTTTTTCGGTTAATTCATACATACCTTCCACCTATTCTTCTCTTTTACAATTCAGTTGTTGTCCCCTATTAAAGTACATATTTTCACTTTGGCAGAAGAGAAAGCACGGAAAAGAAGTCCCGCACAAGCATTCGGGTACCACGGGCGATTTGACCTCCCTTCCTTCGGCCACCACAATTAATATCAAATGGTTGAAGTCCCAGAGCAATTTGACTGAACATAAGGAGATATCCAACGGAAAAAAGGAGTTCTCGCTGTATAACCCACACGGCGTTACCACGTTGGAAGGCTTGAAATATGAAAGCGGAAGAAGAGACTGGAGCTGCCTGAAATGTCAGGTTCTCCAGGACGTCTCCCATGGCGTCATCCTCTTTACCGCAGCCTACTTTAACAAGAAGAAGATGTAAGTGTCCTCTCCTATGATATCTCCTGGATGGCGTTGGCCACCGGTAGAGATAACACGCCTGAACAGATTTCATTTTCAGATGTATGATCAACATAAACAGGTTGGAAAATTTATCGAGGAAAGGACGTGAAGGAAACTCCTACTATACTGTCGTCAAACTAGCTGTTCTCCCCTCTGAGAGGTACATCAGATGCACGAGAGTATTGGCAAACTGTATCAGTCCAGAAGTGAAGCAGGACTTTAGTTTTTCAGTTAAAGAACTGTCTGGAAAAGTATTGAGGTTGTCAGTGTTCGATGCCTCTTTACAAAAACAACATGAAGCAGTGGGGCACGCTCTCCTAACTCTTGAAGATATAATTTGCGATCAGCCTAAGAAATACAGAATAAAGCTTTACAGGAGAACACAGGTGTGTAACTTTATTAATGTAATGACTGATGCTCTCAACCAAACACAATTCTATTCATTACTTTTATTTTGCAGCCACACATTTGTCCAGGCAACTTGGCATTATCCTTGAAATACTCGCATGAAAAAGACAGATTCACCATAGTTGTCGTGAAGGGGAGGAACTTGAGCCTTCAACGTGACAAGAATGGTAAGTTTATCAAACATTGAAAGAGTTTGAAGTGACAATCAGTTGATTAATACGTTACATTTTAGTGAAGCTGAATACTTATGTGAAAGTCACTATGTACGCATACGGAGAAAAGGTCAAGACAAAGAAGTCCCTAGTAGTCTTCCATAGTCGGGACCCAAATTACAACAGCACGTTTACGTTCCAAGTGCGAAACGATCAGGTGGACCACTTATCTGTCGCCGTACTCGTAAGGCTGAAGGGGTTCGTCAACGATGCCACAATTGGT
Source organism: Polyplax serrata (assembly GCA_037055365.1). Lineage (NCBI taxonomy): Eukaryota > Metazoa > Arthropoda > Insecta > Psocodea > Polyplacidae > Polyplax > Polyplax serrata. The sequence continues at coordinate 15,974,633 of JAWJWE010000036.1, read as the reverse complement.
AGACTGAATTTCGGCCCTTTTTTCTACGGGGAGAATCAAACATTGACGTCTTGGGGAAGGGTATTTCTAATGAAGGAGACAGTGTCCCATTGGTACCGGATGTATCTTTAAAATTTTCCACACCGGACCTCTGTTCTTCCGTCGTTACGACACCCGTTTTCAACGGTTCCGCTTACAGTATTATGATAATGAATTTGTTCCGTCAATTTGGCACATAATAAATATTTGCTCAATTTTTTATATTTTTTTCCACTTTGTATTTCATCGTTCTTGGTTTAATGTGGACCTGCATAATACTAAAAACTTAGTTATATGATTATTGTTGTGGAATTTCAAATGGTTTGTACTAGTTCCTGCATTTCATCTATTAGAGAAATATCTAATTACTAACGTTTTGATAAAAAAAAAACAGGCTATCGCAAATTGGGTTCACACAAGGGCCTGAAAGGGTAATTTTAGAACTGGACAAAATACTTGGAAAACAGAAAAATAAGGAGAAAGCCAAAAATAATAATTCAAGAAGCATCAGAACTGTGAAGTTTCTATTTGAGGGACCAAATAATTTAAAATACTTAACAGAAACTTACAAGTAAAAAACATTAACTGCAGGTGCAAATCTATTACTGAATTTTTGATACTACATTTCCATTTGAGTTTCTGTTTTTTTGAAAAATGAAAATCCTTACAGCCTTTGAAAAGTTTATAAAAAGCAGACGAGAAATGTATGTGAAAAGAAATTGATCCTCAAAGAGAATTACTGGTTTTGACATTTCGAGAAAGTATGAGACCAGGTAGGTCAGCCAAAACCGTGTTAGCCTGCTTAAATATTAAGCAGTGCAGAGATACCTGAATTTGTAACCTAATTTTTGCCAGTGGCAAGAACCGAGCCATTGTTATTGAGGGATATTCGCTTAAATTTTTCGGTGTAATTTCTCGGAAATTAAGGACTTACAAAATAAGTCTTCCATTAAATTATTCTTTATTGCAGTAATACTTGTGAGTGTTGTAGCTCTATTGTACACGGTATGTGCAGGTTTCCATTGTTAATAAATAATTTTCAATCATGCTGTTCCTTCTACATAACATATTGCAACGCAAGTTTTGGGGTCTAATTTGTGACGTAACATTTCAAAGTTGGTAGCTCCGTTTGAATTTTGGCAATGGGAGATGGAAATATCGAATGAGTCGAAAATGGCCGCGCTATCGGGTTTTCTTGATTTCGGGGAAAAATCAAGATTATTCGTCGGCTTGGGCATTTTACTCGGAAGGGGACAGTTTAGTAAGTTGATTTTTCATCAAGGCATGCTTGAGTGTAATATGCGGGGCAGGATTCAACAAATACACAAATTTTCGGCTTTTGAAAGTCCGGGTGCATGTAATAAAGGAGTATACTTGTCGCGTCCATTTTATTGTGTACACATTTTGGCGTAACGAAAACAATGTGAAACACATCTCCGAGCGAATTTAATTTCAATTAGAGTCACTGTTTCGACGTAGTGGAGTTTTTAAATCGAGTAAACAGGAACTAATTATTGTTTTACTAATTAATATTCTCCTACTTTTAAAAATAGTTTGCATAAATAAATTATATGCGTTTCTCATATAATTTGCTTGCAATAAATCCCCAAGATATGAGCAGTTATAACTTAATATATCCACAATTTTGTGCTATTACACATTTAAGTTTTGTAATTTATTAATGGGAACTTATTAATTTTATGTTTTTATTTATAACTTACTAGATATTCACTTTCCTATTTAATTTATAATTCAGGATCCAATCATTGTCACAATTATTCACTAAAACTTCCAACTTCAATGGCAATTTATAAGTCAATTATTAAGTTCCAAAGGTGCCATATTCGAATTGTAAATACATTTTTCCATAGGATTGCCACACATATTTTTTGTTTTTGATTTTTTATTTCCTTCATTAGTACTGTCCTTAAGTTGTAAATTTTTGGCACTAACATTTTTTTTTATATTTCTAAATAAATACATAACACAAAAAAACATAACCTCATTTTTGTGGTACAAAATACCAAAAATAAGTAAAATGGTGTACATTCATAGAATATTATGTGTTTCATGTATTTTGTGCAAAGGTAACTTAAAATGAAGTACATGAGATATTTGTGGCATGTAAAATTTAGTTTTTTTGTACAGTTATGGGTATGCATGTTTGATTTTTATTGGAAATGGTTTGTTTGCATTAGTTTCAGTGTCCTGCACAATTCTTTCTTATAGTAATTAGAATGGTAAGTATCAATGCTGTTGAAATTATATGAACTGCTAAATATCTGTTTTAAAATACAATATATTGGGATGTAAATGGACAAGGAAGTGCATTGTCAATTTTGATTACACTAGGTTAGGTCAAACTAGATTGAAGGCAAGGATGAATTTTTTTTTAAATTTTACAATTAAACTTAACCAACATACCCAAACATTTACCATCCCTGGCAATAAATAAATATAAATAGACTGGTTTTTGGACTTGTACCATTTGTAGTTTTACATAACTCTTATTCAGCAACAGATAATTGTGAAGTTATATTCAAAAATGTATAACAGAACAAAATCTTTATCAAGAAGTATTAGAAAAATTGATTGTTAGTAATCTTTCTAAAATCATTAAATAATGTACATTTCACATGTGAAATGTGTGTAAAAGGGTATTTATGGATACTTGAATATGAAGGACACAGGCAGCTCATTTAATACTTAGTTTATGAATTACAGAAATATGATCTCTTTGTCAGAGATATATTGTTATTTTACCAGATTGTGTGTTAACACATCAAGGAGAAACATAATAATTGGTTTTTCAGAACATTTAATCAAAATTTAATTTACTTAAGATTTAATAAATATAAGAATTTTAAGTAATAATTGCTGTAAGACTGGGGGGCTTCAAAACATATTGGTAATATAGGTTCTGGACAAAAATGGGCAAAATTGTGTTGATTCTTATGGGGATTCATTCAATTTATAATGGTCCTATGTATAGGTTCTAACCTATATCCTATCTAGGTTCGAACCTTATTTCTTACAAATTTTTTCATGTCATTGAATTTATGTCATTAATTTGTTGGTACATTGTAATGGAATAAGTAGTTAAGTCACTTCAATATTTGCGGTGCGGCAGTCCGAATTATTACAAAAATGATTATATTAGGAAAATTCTCCTACATACATTCTGTATCTTGCATTGTACAGTGCGTTTAAATAATTTTACTAGATTATTGAAATAATGCTGTGTTATGCTGTTTTAAAAGGGAAGGAAAATAAAATTTTTGTATCGGGTCACAAGTTCAATTCAATCAAACAAATGTTTCTTCATTGAAAAAGCCATGAGACAATTAGGAACAATGAAAATCAATGTTTTTATTATACCCTAAGACAAGTAATTTATTTTAAGTGGCATATTAGAAAGAATTTTAATTTATTGAGAAGTAAGGAATGGAATTTTGTCCACTTCAAATTATTGTCTGTGGTATCCCTAATGTTACGAATATATCAATTGCAGCACTTAAACCTGTAAGAAAGAGACGATGGCATTTTCAGATACCTTAAGAAACAAAGCATTCGTTTCATGTATGTCACCCTTTGCGAAAGTTTCATTGATTTGTTAATTCTCATAATCCAAACATTTTCTGACTTCGTGACCGCGTTGTCATCGTCCGGAGTCCATTTGACAAAGTCATAGGTCACCAGAAACGGGAGGTTATTCTTGGTGTCTCACTAATGTTATTTTGCCCTAAAACTGACGCCCTGTCTTATCGTATCTTATTTTTGGTGGCCCCTACTACGAACAAAGTTATTGCGCCAAGATGTTTAATAACATATAACTAAAGATGCTTCCCCCGCAATATTTAAGCATAATTATTGACGCTTTCCTGTTATAATAATACTATTATTAGTCTGTTACCTGTATTTACTTTCGAAGCTTCAGATTAATTTAATATTCAAAAATATTATGACCGCGGGGTTGAATCATGTATATTATTTGACCGTATGTCCATTATATGACACCATGACATTGTATTACTGTATTACTCGTGGTGATTATTTATAAGTTTCGATCCAAACATTAAATTTTCGTATGAAGTAATTTACCATCTTCCGCATCTGTCCGAGGTGCATTGCCTTTAAGAAATCTTCATTAATGTCAATTATATCGCGTCCACCAACTGTGGTTCATTATAACTTATCATTTATTAGTCTTAGATTTATGTTATTCAAACGGTTCAGTGAACCATCAGAACCATCGTAATGGTTAATCTTTAGTAAAATAGGAAGATTCCTGAAGTACACCTTGGAGTGTATATTCTGACCATTTATCGTCCAGGCAAGTCACTAACGAGTCAGATGGAATGTTTTGTGCAACGAATATATTTAACATTAGGGGAACAGATATGAAATACACAAGATAGAAATCGTCAAAGAATAGGTGGTGGAACTATTCTAATGCCAGTCGAGCAAAACCACACAGTACAACGAAAACAGAATAACCCGAAGAATCGGCACTACTGTGGTTTACATGTCAAAATAATTTTGCGAATGACCAAGAGAAGTTTAATCCTTCTAAGCTCTTGAAAGTGAAATACTTTTTGTTTCCCTCTTTTCTAATAATGTATTTAGTGATTGAATGCTCCAAGATGGTAAGGTAATATGTGCCAAGGCGAGTTGATTCCTTTGCAGTTTCTTAAAATCTTTGTATCGCGGAGGTTTAAGATTCTATTAAAGTTTACTGTCAAAAATTTTTCAACTCGAATGAGAAAATGAAAATTTCGATTTATTTAATACTTCATTTTGTACGTTTCTTGAGACACTCTTAAATATTAATGTCAGAATTGATGGCGAATTATGAAAAAGACAGAATTGCTTTCTGCAAACTCTTAATGTTTCTCTTTTGCACTCAGAATTTCATTGCTTGATTCACTGCTTATAAAACATAACTTTGTTAGCTTTGTATATTTAAGAATTCTACTAAATACGAATTACACAGCGTAATATGAGCTCCACTTTGTTCTTCACCATTTATTTAGTTCACATATCATATCCACGTATATATCATATGTATATATTTATATGTACTTAGAGTATGGTCTTACCTTTGTGAGTTATTTCAGGGAAGATGCAATTTAAGCATCATTGAAACTTTTGAGTGATTCTATGAAATTTTGTAATTTAAATAAATCTCGCATGATCATTCACATTTTTTGTTAAGTGTCAGTTATGTGCATAGAAGGAAGACCATGAAGTTCAACACACTAGAAATGATTCTCTTTGATTTAATAATAATAAAATATGCTGTTATATTCGATTTAAAATAAAAAAATTCAAGCTCTGGAAGAAATATTAAAGAGGAATAGTAAACCTTATTTAATTGAACTGCCGCTTTTATTCTCAAGTTGAATATGCGCAGGTATTTAGGTATGTGATGTGTATTATGTGAGCAGAAAGAAAAAATATTTGGTTACAATACAAGATAGAAATGGAGCTGACGAAGAATGCGAGAAATAATTCTTTTGTCGCAGTACCTTGGTAGTCACAAAGTTGAATTGGCAAGGTGTGAGATTTCAAAGGTGCCATAAGTTTTAAGGTTCGCCTCACTTGTTCATCTCTAGCAAACAAGCTGTAGGGATTTCAGGGACTTCCATTTTGCGTGAGTTATTCCATTGCTCTTTCTCCAGTTACTCTTGTTATTCTTCTGGTAAAGACCTCTCACGCTCATGTAGAAAGCTTTGATTGTGTGTACTGGAAACTTGCTGTTGGGACCGATCGAACTAGGCATCCATTTTTATATTCACAGTTACCGGATTTCACTTGCTACGAATTTGGTCTTAAATTCTGTAAATTGATTTGATCTCTGTTTGGAATCACAGTTTCTTTGGAAAAAACCTGCGTACCAAGCCGTGTACCCAAATGATGGAGTCGCTTCATCATTGTCTCGCGTCCCAGGTAACCTTCGTGTTAAATGTAGGTGTTATTGTATTCATATAATCGGTCGTAAACGTTTACCTTACGGCCTGGGACCGGGCCGGTTCGTTCAAAATCTGATTGTTAGTGTGTAATCTCCCCCGGAGGGATTCTAAGAGCTTGGTTCGCTCAGTGTCTCGCAGACGCTTATCGAAGGTACAACTAGGTACGATGATAAAGTTGTCGCGGTTGTGTTTAGATGAATATAAACGGTTCGTGTGCCTGGTCCTGTGTCCCTTGAGTTAAACGGTGTTTTGGAAGTTAGTTTGGCTGTCACGGTACAGGTTGGGAAAGAAGGGCCTTTACAGAATGAGGTCCAGGGTAACCACAAGGTAGTTCTACTCGGATTCAACGTACCTGATTATTTGTTTTTGGTTTTATAGGGGAGTTCCAAGCTTGTATTTGTATACGTATTTGTGTGTGTGTCGCGGCTTTGAAGTTGTCATTAGTATTGCTGCTACCGCTGCTTTTTTACATTTTCAACGCTTTTTGCTGATATTTGTTGAGCCGTTTTAATTTCGACTCATAAGCAAGTCATTATGTAGTACATTATTACAAATAACTAGAAAATCGGTCGGTTTATCTGGCAAACATATTTTACGCCTCTCCAATGCTAGACAATAAAAAATAACTATATGAGAGTAGTTGCAGTTTCATTTTATTTAATTATCGATTGCGTCATACGATCTGATTATGTAAACTAGATTAATTTGACGATTAAATCTCGAATTATTGCGTTAGAATAGTGTGATACAATATTACCTATCACTACGGTGGGATAGTTTACTTGTACAGCACATTACAGCGATAGCAGGGACCTTCCAATGTTATGAATTATCGTCTGAATGGTTTTACGTTGTACAGTGCATTGTTAAATTCGATTCGTCGGACTGTAAACGGACAAAAGTGTACTAGGGGTGATTAAGCTGAAGGTCTGCTATAGAGATGATACAATATTGTGCCATGTTATGCTCAGATATGTTGCTCTGTTGGTATAGTTAATTTGATTGGCGCGTGCACACTGATTTTTTAGTTTAACTTAGTTTGCACTTATCTGTTTTGTGATTGAAAATGACGGAACTGAGAAAAACAAATAATTCGAGTATGTTTTTCAAATTGCAGATGTAAGTTTTCAATGAGTCGAGTGATAATGCAACGAACGAACGCGTGCCGACAGGGAAACAACCCGAAACTATAGTTTAACAGTGGAATAGTATTTTTATTTTATAAACTGTGTATTGGAATAAGATGGTTTCTGTGATGTGTCAGTGTCGCATGTAGATTGGAGATTGACCCGGTTTTCCGGTTGATGCGATGCCACTGTAAGGGAAACCATGTGGTTGTCGAAGGACATTTTGTCGTCCCTGGCTGAGGCAAACGACATCGATGACGATGAAGATGTTGAAGAATTTCCCAAACGAAGTATGTATATCAGGAATTGCGGAAATTTTATTGCTTCATTTAAGTAATGGAATAATTGGTGCGAAACAACCGCTAATTGCATCGATATTTTATATTTTTTTGTTTAAAGACAGTGTAGAATTGTATCGAAAGTTTACGGAAAGGTTTGGTTTGGATTATAAGATTAGAATTGAATTGTTGAGGATGTAGGTTTGAAAATAGATATATTACTTTTGCAATACCTGTAGTTATACGGTCTATTGTGCATAGGTTAGAAAGCTCAACTAAAGGTCGCTGCCACATACCACTCTATTATCTATATAATTAAGTCATTGAAATTCCTGTCCTGCACAATGACCATAATTTATAAGATAACAGAGTAATATAAGATCTGATCCGCTTTAAAATAACAATTTTATGTATATCCTATTCTTCATCACTGCGTTTTAGTTTCAATAATCTTTCATAACTTCACGCCCGTCCAAAAGCAATTAAAAAAGAAATTAGAATTGTACATATTTTAGTTTGTGTGAACTACTCGAGCTAAAGTCGGTTGATTTCGTAATCATGAGTACCACAAATACCTTTTTCTTCGTTACCCATATTTACCGACTCAAATCAAAAATTAAATTAAAACAGTTAGGAACGATTCTTTCCCAAATGGGGACAATAATTTACAGTACTGCAGGACTCTTTTGAAAAAAATATGTACGGGGAAAAATGACAGTCGGGAGTTTGAAGGTATACATTTATTATTATATGAACGTGAATAGTTTTGTACCTCATGTGATATGTGTACCTGAAAAGGGGCACATGGCGGCGACCACGAAAAGGCCTTTGAAAAGGGTCCAATATGAGGGAGAAAGGAATCCTACAGATTTCGTCAGAGCCATTCGTATTTAATATGGCTTCAAAACTTTTTATTGATGTATATCTCTTAAGATTTTTACCTATCATAAACGTCAATTATTTAGAGCCATATTTTATTTCTAATCTAATCCGTGACAACTTGCTCACACTCTGGTCGTCATCTTGTTTCTTCTTTTTATAACAGTTTGCTTTTATTGCCTTTTTCACGCTTCCCCTGTATAGTCCAGGAGAAAGGACGAGGTAAGTTATGTCCATTTTAATAATACAATTTCCGTTTTTAGTTTTCTTTTCGCCAGACCAGTACCATACTCGAGATGAATAGTTGGTGATTCGAAAGAAATAAGCTGAAGTAACACTGATTTCCTTTTCTTGATGTTAATACCTGAAAATGGTCTAATCTGTTTCCAGGTATTCAGAAACATCCACCTCCTTCTATTTCCCAGAAAAGCATTTTTGCAACATATTAATACCCTAATTTCTTTCAAACTATTAATGTACGATGTAATACTAAGGAATGCCTATGCCTCCTTTTAATATCTACTTTTCTTTGTTTTCTGATTAAGACCAATTTTCACTCAGGACTATTTTACTCTTTCGTAAATTCAATCTTTTCCTTTAGAATATTAACATTTATTTATTTCCTTTAACATACATTTGATTCGTAATATTTTCTGTATTTTAATGTACTGGCAAGTCAATGAAACACATGGAATATGTTCTCTCCTATTCCACATTTAGAAATAATATATATTAAGGATTAACAATTTTTTTAATATAAAATTTTGTATTTTTATTGTTTTGAGTATTTGTTAAACTAGTGTGATTCTACTTCTTTTGGAACATTAAAGGCTTCGATTCGATTTGAAAAATTGATCAACGTTTGATAATATATTGAACGTATTTTATCCAAAATTCCGAGGTCCGAATCAAAACATAGGGCATTGGTCTGGTAATAATGTAGACGGCCATGTCCCGTCCGAGATAGTTTTTTCTTGCATGGGTAGTACTGAAGGTTCAGGTCCCGCCACTTACCACAGCAAGGAGTTTAACGCCTAACATTTTCGGGGTATGTGTTGAAATTGAAAAAACTAAATTGAATTTGTTCTCTTTAGGTAACGGCGTGCTTTGCTACTGCGTCGGACACTGCCCGGGCGACCAAGCCACGGGCACTTGTGAGGCACAGGAGGGTGGGACCTGCTTCACCGCCATCGAGGAGGTGTTCAACACTGAAACCAATAAATGGGAACCTGATGTGACTTATGGATGTTTCCCAGGGGATGAACGGGGCCTAATGCAGTGCAAGAGCTACATGATACCCCACGCAAAGGAAAAGGCCATTAAATGCTGTAACTACACAGACTATTGCAATCGGGCCTTGACTCCCAAATTGGAGATTCGTAGCACGACGCCCAGTCCGGGAATGTCTTACGACGACAGCATTCACTACATAGCCCTTATAATATCTGTGACAGTTTGCTTGATTGCATTTCTCGTTATTGTCGCATATTACTACCTCAGGTACAAAAAGAGGGAGGACATGAGACTATTCAACCTCAGTCAGGCAAATAGGTGAGGTTTTCTTGAAATTTTCGTTTACTTGTACCAGTGTTGTTAACTTGTACAACTGCAGGGTAAGTCTTTGTGTGTTTTAGTACACGACAAGATTTAGGTTTATATAAATACAGCTGCAATCCCATTTTATATGTTCAAATTACTCGGACAAACATTTTTTTATTTTATAAACCCGGTTATATTTTTGCTAACGGCTCAATGATACTACAAAAACTTCTTGAACCTGATCCAATTTTGTATTAAATGCAAATTATATTTTACTAAAAGTCAACAAAATATTTCCACGAAGTGATACTATTTTTGAAGATATCAGTTCAGTGGTTTGATTTAAATATGCCTTGTTGAATTGGCAAATCTGTTACACACTATCTCGTAGTTTTCTTGTAAGCATAAAAGTATTCCAATGAATTTGCCAAAAAGGACGCATTCGTTGAACCAAAAAAGCATTCGCTTATAGTTTCGGTATAATTGCTAAACGGAAAAGGGGCGGCATTGTCTATCTCAGTATAGCAGACAATATAAGTATCACCTTCAGGTTGAGTGGTTCCCTCGATTGATTGGTTAGAATTAGAGATAGAAAATATGAGAAAAATTCACTTAAATACTAACTTGGATTCGATGGTGATGTTCACAGGTTCCTGTGATTCCTAGCTAACAAAGCAGATTTACGCGTGTTTTCATTTTTCATGTTGTTGCAAGAATATTAATTTCTTTATATGTTCCAGTAATTCAAGGAGCAAATGACCCGTGTTGAGTCTAATCCAGGTTTGCAGATTCCAAACTTGTGCTATGTTGACACGGAACAAAACGGGAGCTGACAAACAGGGTCCCCTTTGTTTCCTTTTGACATCTTGTTTCTAGTCTTTTCTACGTAGTTCACTTTTCTCTCTCTCTTTTATTTCCATTCTCACTTATCTAATGCTTCTCTTTTACTTCACCTGATTAATATTCCCTCCACGTGTTTTTTTCGGCCTATTTTTGTCACTTCTCTTCTTCATTTCTGTAGTTGATTATTTATAAGTATCACATTATTTATTGGACATTAGATGAGTATCAGGTGATCACATTTTTGGCAATATTTCTTGTTTCTTCTCAGCTTCGTCCATCCCTAGACACAAAATTAGTCCCATTTTGAAGCTTTGACCGCATTTGTCTTCCCTTGTAGTACATTAGCATGATTGGTTTTATTTTTCCCGAAAACGCCGATTAGCAATGATTGTGTCGCTGTTTTTGAATTGATGACATCGTGAATTTTTCCGGCCTCTGAATTCATTTGAGTAACATTTGTCTTTGGTTGACAGGGTGATTGATTTTGTCGTCCTTGGCGCTATTTCATCGCTGTAAGCGGTTTCTTTTAATTCTATCCTCCTTTGTCTCTCGTGTCTTATATTTTCAGCTTTACTTTGTCTTCTTCTTTTTTGATTTTGTTTCTTCCTTCTATAAATTTTTATTCTTTTCGTTCACATTTTTCTCATCTCTTTTATTATTGAATTTTTGTATCACTTCAGCCTTATAATATTGCCTTCGCTTTAGTGTAATCGTTGAGTCCAGCCTGTACAGTTTTGATTCTGCTAAAAAAATTCTTTTACATCAATTTCAATCTTAATTTGACCACAACCGTGTACAGTTTCTTGTCCTTCTATATATTTTTCAACGGTTCTGTGGAACGGAAATGTTTTCGGAAGTAAGACATTATAATTTATACGTAAGAGGGGACAAAGTATGGAAGTAACCCGTCTATCTGCCATCAAGGCTTAAAGCTTATGACTTATGGTGCTTATTCATATTGCTCGTATATCGTGACGAAATAGAGAGTCTAGACAGTCCCTTCTTCTTTTTCTAAGTTTCATGTTTCTCACAAGAACAATTAGCACCAATTTTCCAAAAAGACAAGAAAAAGATTACTGAAAATCTACTAATCGATTATCATTAATCAATCGATGGGTAAACTAATGGTATTAATTCAAAGAATCGACTCACATTCCTACTTCTTTCAGGAACTGCGATGCTTACCTGACCACGACGGGTACATTGTCGGAATTGATAGAACAGAGCTCCGGGTCCGGGTCGGGCTCGGGTCTTCCGCTTCTCGTTCAGCGCACCATAGCCAAACAAATCCAAATGGTCCATTCGATAGGGAAAGGACGCTACGGAGAGGTTTGGCTGGCTCACTGGCGGGGCGAAAAAGTAGCCGTCAAGGTCTTCTTCACAACAGAAGAAGCTAGCTGGTTCCGCGAGACCGAAATATATCAAACAGTATTAATGCGGAATGAAAACATACTAGGGTTCATAGCGGCCGATATCAAGGGTACGGGTTCGTGGACACAAATGCTACTCATAACGGACTACCACGAAAACGGATCCCTACACGACTACCTGTCGTCTCGCGTCCTTGACACGTCTGCCTTGATGAAATTAGCCTTATCAACGGCCAGCGGAATTGCCCACCTTCACACAGAAATCTATGGGACACGGGGGAAACCGGCCATTTCTCACAGAGACATCAAGAGCAAGAATATACTTGTCAAAAGGAATGGAGAGTGTGCCATAGCCGATTTCGGATTAGCCGTCCGATACATCAGGTAAATGTGCCAAAAGACACCACTGAAAAATGATTACTTTATACGTAACTCATTCTTTCCACTTTTAGCGAGACAAATAAGATTGACATTGCTCCAAATACTCGAGTGGGTACCAGACGGTATATGGCGCCAGAAGTGCTCAACGAGACTCTTAATACTGCTGCTTTTGAGTCGTTTAAGATGGCGGATATGTACTCACTCGGACTGGTCTTCTGGGAAATGACACGCCGGTGTGCAACTGGTGGAAAGCTCAGCTCCGCCGAAGAGTACCAATTGCCATATTACGACTGTGTGACAAATGATCCGTCATTTGAAGACATGCACCAAGTGGTGTGCGTTAAAAATATTAGGCCTCAGGTGCCGCTTCGATGGGAAAGTGACGAGGTGAAAACTTGGATATATTACAAAAACTCGAGTATTCCCACAAATTCGCATTTTATTATACATCCTGTATTTTCATCTTTTAGGTACTGCGTACACTTTCCAAGATTATGCAGGAATGTTGGCATGCGAATCCACCCGTCAGATTAACTGCTCTTAGGGTGAAAAAGACCCTATCGAAGCTGAGGGCAGACAATTCGATTAAATTTGTGTAAATATTTGAAGAAGGGAAAAACTTTTTCTTCATATTATTAACTTGTGTGAAAGCATTTGATTTCATCAAACCTGGAATGTTGAAGCATTGCAGGTACTTCAATTACCGGTACCGGCACCTGTTGTAAATTTATTTATTCCCTCTTTGGATTTGCTTTTTTTAATTCAATAGTAATTTAACGTATTTCTTGTTTTATTTCATTGTCAACAGGTTTTAGCCGTATTTTATTTCGCGGTCGTCATTGAGTTTTACGCGATCCGCCCGACGAGACCGCTTGCCTTCGTACCAAGTGTTGTACAGTCGCAAAGTCAATTAATACCAATGTAAATAGAAATTAAATCAAGAGATGAAAAAATTTTAATAGAATTATTGTTTTTGTAAGACGTTAAACCGGTCTTGGTGAAAACGATTATTAAATATAAGATGTTTCATTTTTTAGTAATTTTGGTGTCCTTTATTTAAAAATTTGTAGTTTGAAAATCCTGCAACTCAATTGATTAGGCACTCATGTTGCCTTCCGCGCTTTTTCAATTCTCATAGTTCTCAAAAGTTAAACTTCTTCAATAATAAAAGTAATGAAAAATGTAGTCAAGTTTTGCCACCTGGTAGTAGAAGCACCAAATTGAAATCAAATACAAGTGTGTCTGAATCTGTCTCAGGAATGCAGTACATTATGCCTAACAATTGTTTTAATGTTGTACAAGTGACCACCTTCTTAAGTATTTTAAATATTGCCATTATTATTCCATTAATCATATACTTTTGTAGATCTTACCCACAGTTTTCCTCATAATATTTCCTTATACAAGCTCAAGAATTATTTCCTTTAAGAATTGAACCTTCAGAGCCTAACTTTTATTTGAGGTAATTGTACTGTACATTATATATTTTGATACTCCACAGATTTACTTTGTACTATATTGAACAATATGTGGGAGTTTGCTTTGGACAAGTTTTCCCAGATAGACAAATGTTTGGTGCGAAAGAATTTGTACACAAATTATGATTACAGAAAATAATGAAAACAACAGATTTACATAATTACAAAAAAATCAAAATTACTTTATTTTGCCTTCTTTGCAACAGGAGCAGCTTTCATTGATTGTTGTTGGGCTTTCAATGCTTTTACAACTATTTTATGTTCTTCTAATAAAAATGCCCTAACTATTCTCTCCTTTACACACTTGTGACAGAGAACTCCACCATATGCCCTTTTAACTGTTTTCTTACGTAGGCACATTCTAGACCTTTCCATTGGACGTGCTGGAATGATGCCTCTCAGCTTCTCCTTGCATTGGCCACATCTCGGGATTTTCTTCGGCTTCTTCAAATATTGGTAAACGAGTTTACCACCCGGAGTTCTCACTCTAAAAAATATCAAAATCAAATTCAAGAATGTTTTCTGCAAACCATTTACAAATTACAAGTATCCTAAATGCAGCATTTCATTAACTTATAAGTAATCGATATATTTTGACTACTGGATTTTTAAAAAGAACTCCTTATGATTAGAAACATTTTGCTTCTTCCAACAACTTTGTTCTGTTGCAGTGTTCCTAGGAAACACCATTACGATGTTCTTAATCATTTGTATATTAAGTACACTTTACCAAACAGACAAGGTTAGGATGCTTTGCATAGGCAGTACAATTGTTATTTATCTAAATTGTATTAAAAATCATAATAGAAGCTGAATTACAGTAAAACAAAATAAATGTTCAACCACGACTACATTTAACGTATAAAATATATTGACTGTTTAGAACAAGAGAGAAACTCAACTTACACTCTTCTTCTGTTGCTTTTGGTATTGTACGATAACCTTCGTCTGTATACCAATCGCTGAACCATTTTGAATCTGAAAAACGGAATGAACAATTAACAATCAGACAGAAGAGTTTCAAGACTGTTAAATTATCAGATGGTCAAAAACGTCAGAAATCCTGACTGATTAAAAATATATTCCAGTGAAAATCTTACAACTATGTCCAGAATCCACACGACAAGAAGAATATTGCCAACACAAAGGAGTTGCCAACAAAACGTTCAACACGGAACGGCAAATCACAGGCGGCAAGTGATTATTACTTCGGCAAACTATTTCCGCGTCATAAAATTTATTTGTCTAATCTGGCACTTTGAAATTCGATTTTTTCAGCAGGACCAGAGGGATCGATACCAACCGATTTCTGGATACCTTACGACGCGTATTTGAAGTACAACGATTCATTATGTCCAAACCGACCAAACTATTTTAAATTAACCTGATATCCTTGTTTAATTTAGAAATATGTTGGTGCTGTTAAAGTAACCGTAACTGTCAGTGTACGTGTGTTAAGTGGGAAGGTGAAAAGATCGATAATAAAGGAAATGGTCGAAAATGAATGTTGAATACAATAATAGCACGTCACGGACGGCCTCAACCAAAATACCTACACCTATGTCATCGTTCAAGAGATCAGCTTCAGTTCGGTTACGTGGTCAAAAGGCAAATTTATCTTCTTCTTTGCCAATATCAGAGGCCGATGGATTTGGAGATTTCAATAGCAGTAGTCCATGGAATAAAAATTATGGACCACTAAGTTTGAATAGAAGCAGAGTATGTAATAACATTCTTAATTAGTTTTAGCACCATAAAATTAAAACTTTTAAGAGTCAGTTCTACAAATGTTACAAAAAATTCCAACAGAATAAACTTCATTAATTCTGAATTACAGGTCAGCAGTTCAAATAGATTGGGCATTGATGATGATTTAGAATCAATTGGAAGTGTAGCTAGTAATTTCAGTGTGGTAACAACAAATTCAACATGTGAACATGCTAATTTTGCCAAAAATGGTACTACATATTCTGGTAGAAGTCATAAATACATTGTACATTGCTCATCAAGTTGGAAAGACCATGAAGAGTATTTAACCCCCACACAAAGGGCAAATAGGAGTATTAAAAAATTAAAGGTACTATTAAATGCCTCTGTAAAATTTCATTTTTTTTTCATTTCTACTTTCATTGAATTTCTAGTTTTCTTTGTAAATATTGGAGTTTGGTCATCATCTTGAAAACATATTTCCTTCATAGTTGCTGTGGTTCACATTTGAATAACAGACTCATTATATCCCCAAATAATTGAAGCCAGGTATTCAGTTGAATACAGTTAGTTTGAAGGTCAAAATGATCTTGAATACTTGTAAATATCATTTAGTTCAAATTATTTTTGTAAGTAAATCACTTAACATTTTCTGTTTGACTTATAATAAATATTCTTTGTGTCACTGTATCCATTCCACAATAATTAGTCAAGCAAATTAACACTGTAATGCACACCCTATTAATTTTTCCCTTCATGTATTTTTTAGAGTTTGTTGCAATTAGCCAAGGAAAAATTGAGAGAGAAAGAGGAAGAACTATTTAAATTAAATAAAGAAGTAATTGAATTGAAAACATTCAAAGCAAATGTGGATGGAACTGCACCATGCAAAGTCTTACAAGAGAGTCCAAAAGGAATACCCAGCACTTCAGAAGGCTCCAGAAATCATTTGAGAAGTTCAAAGGAATACTGCCAACTGTCACCCATCAAATTCATTTCTGATGAACAGAAAAATAAAATATCACCTTCTCCATCACAAGATGGAATTGGGGACAAGAACTGTAGGACACCAGATATTTTATTTACCTCTTTGGCGGATTCTGGAAATTATGATGACCTACCTTCATCTGCCTCTATCCACTCCAAAGATTCATTAAACTTTTTGGTTGCATCAGATATACAAATTCATGACTTGACTGAGCAAAATGATTCAGCCATAGCTGAAGAAGTTGAAGAAATAGACATTGAAGCAGTGGTGAAAGCATATGAGAAAAAATTAGAAGATAAGAGGTTAGAATATGAAGTAGAATTGAGGAAGTTGATAAATATGCATGAAGAGAGAAATATAAGAATGATTAGTGAATTTGATGTCAGACTAAAAGAAGAGGAATTGAAGTTTGAGGCACTGTGGAATGATCTTTTGAAAACTACTGAAAATGAAAAGATAGCAATTGTAAATAGGTTTGAAGAGAAGTTGGAAGAAGAAAGGCAGAAATATAGAGAAAGCTTGAATGAGTTCAAAGCAAAAGAGACGAAACACACAAGCAGCATTGATTTTGAAGAAATCTACTGCAAAAATGTGGATGAAGAAAAGACAATTTATGAGACAGCATTGATGGATATCAAGCAGAAGTTTGAGACTGATAAACAAATGATTGAGAAGAAATTCGACGACACGATGACAGCTGAAAGAGACAAATTTGAGAGCAACCTCAGGACAATTCAGCAGTTGTGTGACTGCCAGGTTGCAAAGTTGACAAAAAAAGTTGCAGACCTAGAAATGGAGTGAGTAGTATCAAGTTTAATAAAAATCTCCATTAGCAGGAGATTAAATTTTTGTATGAGTACGATATGTATGAATAAATATGAATAATGTAATCCTTTATAACTTTTAGGAAGTTAAGAGTTAATAATAGGTGCTATTTGCTATGACATGTGTTTGCCTTAAACTAAACAATGACATTAATCAATTGTTCAATGCTAGTCTATGTCTCACTTATTTTCCAGATATTCACAGTTATTACCCAAATATGAGAAGGTTGTGTCAGAAACTGAAGAGTTAGAAAAGGAAAATGAATCGTTGAAAGCAACAATTAAGCAGCAAGAGGAAAATCACAGGAAGATGTTCTTGACAATATACAAGAAAGGTCAAGAAGCAGCTCGTATTGAAATGGAGGCTCAGGTTAGTTGAGATCATAAGTGTGGTGACTCTAATTTTTGTCCCTCCCAGAAGGTTTCTTCTTGAGTGAAATCATAATGATGTATTAAGTGTGATAATCTAGATTATGTATATTGATATTGCTCACTTTGGGTACAAATGAAGAAATGTAATTGGCAATGTGTAGTTTCCTTACAAAAGAATAATTTTGCTTTTTGTTTCTGAGACAATTACAAAATTTTTACTTTCACTCATTACTATTTTCTTTGAATGATTTTAGGATTTTCATTGTAATTGATTCTCTTAATTTAAAATTTTCATTTCATCAATCTTGTATGTTATTATTGATTCACTATTTACTCTTTATATTTTAAATTATTCTAAGAAAGTCATTGATTGCAATGCCACAAACCTTTCAATTATTGCAAGTTAAATTTATTAAATCAAGGTCTAAATAATGTTTTTAGAATCTTTATTTTTGGTTTCAAATTTCACTATTCTTTTTCTTCAGCAAGAAGTGGATGAGTCAGACAACATATCTAAGAAGATCTCAGTACCAGAACTATTTGCTCAATTGAAAATTACAGAAGTTGAATTGGAAAATCTTAAGGTAAAAATCATGGTAAAAATCAGGTCTATATGACACCCTGATAAGGAGCCTGAAGGGCCCCACGTTTTGCTAGACATACTCACTCTAAAATGTGTATTTCTATTTATTTGCTTGCCCATTGGAGGACAAAGAATACAGAGCTGCGCATTCCGACAATGACGGTTTGTGCTTATTGAGCTCTAAAGAAGCCATTTCTCTTTGGCTACTGGCGGCCCGAAAGGTTTGTTTTGCCCTTTTTTTGAATCTCACATACAGCTTTCACACATTAAAATTACGTAGAGAACACTTAAAAAGTTTTTTGGCACTTCGCGTAGACTTACTCATATGTACTTTGTATTGCCTCAGGTATTCTCACAAATGACAGTAATTTGTAAAAAAAAAAAGGATGGCGAATTACCAGTAATGATTTATAAACACAAAAAGTTTAGAAAGTCAAGAACTCTGCAAAAGTGTTGAACTGCTTTAGGTACATTTAATGTAAAGTTCAAAAGTTTCTAGAACTTCCTGAGGTTCTTAGGAAACCTTAAGACCACAGTAAGCTAAATAAGTGACCTGTTGCATTACGTCGCTTAGGGACATTAGTCACTGTGGTTAACCATATGTGTAGTGGTGTTAACATTAAGTGTACAAATGAGCAGACTATTTGATCGAAGACTTTTATAAATTTGAAATTCAGTAAACCGTCATAATGAGAAAAACGACTAGACGCTTTTAAGGTTGAGACGAATTGGTACAGTTTGGAAAATTGAGTTACATGCTCACCCAAATTTGTTGTCCTTTTAGATGTTTGGAACATCGACAATGACCCTACGATTACTGCAGCACATATTTTTAAATATTGCCTGCTTCAATCCAATTACAACATTTTTTGTACTAATGTAATGCTTTAGTTTTATAGTTATAATATTATTTCACTGATAAATATTAAACATAATAACCGCGATTCATTACTTACAGGCCATGTATAAGCGCCTAGCAGAGGCTCAAACGAAATCTTCACGCAAAGATGCGGCAACCAACGACCCAGAAGCGACACTTCAGTTTCTCAAGTCTGCCGTTTACTATTTTCTGACAGACAGGGAAAATCATGTGGGACACCTCAAAGCAATAGAAAGCATACTAGCGTTTTCATCTACAGAAAAAAGTAACATTGAAAAATTATACCTAAATCGATATTGAATTATTAACTGTAGGAGTTAAACATTTCGCTGACTCTTCAGTCACAGTAGGTGCATGCAAACAAAGCCTCGAGATTTTTAATCATAGTCGTTGTAATGTTATTTTTACCCTTGAAAAGTTCGTCGTTGTTTTGGACGAGTACAAAGACATCCATTTATATACTTATCATTTTTTGTTATATGACGCCGGGGTTACCGCCGTCACCAATACAGAACACGGTGTCATAAATGATAAATATATAAAAAGTGTTCGCCGTGAAAATTTAAATACGATGATGTCATACCTAGTTATATAGTTACCAGAGCCAAAAACCTCATGTAACGCTCTTACATTGAAAGCATAAGTATTGTCCCTTTTCGTTATTAATTAGTATTAAGTACCTTTTGAAAGTGAAAGTCCCGCATTATTACCTATCCTTAGCATTATTACTCAAAATCATCCCTTTGTGCCGGGCTGTAATGGTACCAACTTGCCCCTAATTAAAAAACTGAAAATGATCATTTCATTGTAGAATGTACACCTGAAAGTTGTTTGCACCATCCGGTATTGGCAGAGGGCAGTTTCTTCCGGTTAATGGCCCCTGAGTTATCATAGCGACCTCCCTGTTACCGTCTTCCTCCATTTCCCGTCACGGCCATAAGGCTCTCTCCCAATGACCTACAGGTGTAAGCTGTTTGATGTAGAAGCATATATCGTTTTGATTATGGCATCCTTTAAGGTAGACGGTACAGTTTGTTTCCGTCTGATCATACTGATCTTTACAATTCCCCAGGGTGAGAATTGTGCTGTTGCTCATCCACTCCAGTCAGATCGTCGTCTTATCGCGTCCGCTCAGTAGCCCACCCACATGTTTCATTAATTCCGCATGGGAATTTAAGGCATGACTCAAAGGTATCGTCCGATGTATCCATTTAATGGTAACTTACCATTTCTTGTTTCATGCAACCTGCACCTCAAGCTTTCCTATGTCAACGTGCCAGAACTAATTTATCATTTCTCGGCACACCTGAAACGTAATCGCTTAGTTACCCTTTTACGATCTTAATTGGGTTGACCAGCGTTTCCCATGAATCTTAGTCGAGTCAATATTTCCAAATGTATTTAATTTAAATATTACTTTTATTTAAAATTTTCATATTTATTATCTAGTGCACCTCTAGGGCAAAGAAAAGTCCCTAACGTCATGAAAAGAAAGATACAGGGTTTCCGTGTTGTGCTCAGACAGAGTGTGAAAGCCTCAAACCGTCATTGTTATTGAGTCATAGTTTGAATTGTATTCTATTCCCGGTTACACAAATAATTCTTCTAGTTTTACAGTCTGTAATATTTCAACCAGAAATACTCAAAAATTAATGTGCATGTTTGAAGTCATAAGTCAAAATTTGTAACAATTATTGGGCCGACAACGGCTGATTTTCGCCAGCTATTTCAATGCACCTTGGTAGTTTGACTGTCAAATTAGTGCTTTGTTCTCTAAAACTTGTGTTATCATTCACTTCTGCATGAATTTATTGTAATTCATGTCAATTGTGACAACCTAATCCTTAGATTTGGCTATTTAAGCTAGATAAGCATATAAGACTGTCACTGACAATATTTTCAGAGCATTAAGATATTGTAGATATAAATAACATCATAAATCTGGTTGAGTCCAACAAATTAAAACTTTATAATTAAAACAGATGTTTGTAAATTTGAAAACTTGAGTACATGAATATTTTGTGCTTTTACAAAATCAGGAAGCAACACAACAACTGTAGTTTTGCAATGTATAGTGTACAGATATGTGTGAACTTGAATCAGTTTGGTGCTAATGAAGAAACTTGAATTTAAATTTTTTCTAAATATATTGCAATGCTTTGCCCAGTTAGTAATAAAGTTTCAGAGCAACTATCCCAAAGGCAATTGTTTTTCTACATTATTACAAATAATTTGTCACTTTATAAATTTAATTAATGCAAGGCTGATGTAGAGGCATCTCCATCTAGATGTGGGGATTGCAACACAACAAAAAGTAGTACATAAATGATTCAGGTGCTTTTTTTTCAGTGTTTAAAACATTCCAGACTCTAGAAACAAATGCCAAAAAACCTATAATTCATGTAATACTTTAAATTTGTGCATTTTGAGTATGATCACTTCAGTTTTTGTCATTTTCAAGACAGCACTTCAAGAAATTAAATAAATAATAAAAATTTTAAAACTTGGAAATAAAAAATTATATTGTATGTGTCTCTTACAATTGTTTACTTTTTACTTCCTGGAAGGATGATTCCATCATACTGAAACAAAGAAAACACATATTTCACCACTCAAAATAATTACATGAAGAATGAAAATGTTTGTAGTGACGTGAGCATCGCCTACAACGACAAAAAAGGATGAAAAGGAAATGGAAGGATAGGACCGGATGTCATTGGCAGAATGAGGCGCTTTGATTGGATGAATGTTGCTGTTCAATTTTGGCCGCATTGGGATTCGAACGCAATTAGACCTACATAGAGTCGCAACTAGTTAAACCTCTCGGCCACCAAACGTCCTTGAGTGAACACTAGAATTCTTGCCATTTTTGGCAAAAGCTACAAATGTCTCCCGTTTTAGAGCCACACCAATCAATTTTAGATAGGTGAGGTTGTACAACAAGGAATTTACTTTTGCATATTTTTGACTAAGTTGAAAACAATTGATACTACGTATCTGCTTCAACTTGGTGCTAGAAATATGCTAGTTCTAACAATATTTAGTTTGAATTATTGTTTTACACAAAACAATAAATTTGGAAATTGAATAAAACAAAGCAAAATTAAACAAAACATTAACAAACATTAGGCAAATAATAACTATTTCACACAGGCAGGGAAAAGATATTTCTGTACTTAAGTTTAGATAAATATTTGTAATAATAGTGTCACACACAGCTAAGTTGTAGTAAGTATCAACACTTTGAACAAGAAGTGAACAAATTGAATGTGGACCTCAATAGTCACATACATTTTTTTGAAGCTCACACCATCATATTTGATAATTCAATTCCAATTAACATAACTTACCTTTTGTTGAAACCACTTCATTGCATCCTCTTTTGTCAACCTGTGTCTGAATCCAATGACTCCCTTCTTCCTTCTTCTGTGAGCAACATTGAAACCTATAAGAAATTTTGGTTTTTTAAAAATCTTTTGATCAACCCAATTCAATCTAAATTTACTGTTAAATTTCATAGGTTTACAAACCTGGCCTGCCCAATACGACGTAAAAATCTAAACCATATATACCAATACTTGGATCATATTTAATATTTAAATCAATATGTTCCTGTATTCCAAATCCGAAATTCCCGGTGTCTGAAAAGTTATCTCTCTTCAATTCATATTCTTTAACTTTCAACCCTCTATCCAATATTTCTTCAGCTTTTGCGCCTCGTACGGTGCAATGAACGGCGATTTTCTCATTCCTTCTTATTCCAAAAGAACGAACTGTGTATCTGGCCTTTGAAAACACCGGCTGTTGACCGGTTAATTGCTCCAGGACCTGGTTCCATAAGAGAAAATTAACTAATGTACACTAAACTACAAACTGCAAGATTGTGTCTCTCCTTTAGTAACACCCTGAGTGTATTTGTCAAGGCGTGTTGCAATGAAAGAGACTGAGTTTTAATCTGGCACTTTTAACGACAAACTTCACTGCTTCTAAGTGAAATTTAAAGAAAAATAAAGATCTGTGCAACAACATTTCAATGTGTGATAGGATGGTGTACTAACCTTAGCTGCTCTGGTTAACCTATCACCAGATTCACCAACACAGATGTTCAGACATAATTTTCGAATCTTCACTTCTCGCATTGGATTCTTTGTTTTATCCTTCTCCTTTCTCGTGGTCTTCACGACCACTTTTTTCGTTTTTGCCGAGGCCTGAAATGCAACATGAAACAACACGTCAATGGTTTCGCATTACTGCGTTTTTCCATTTTGCGAAAAACAGATCGGGCCAACAAATTATTGCCTAAACTGGACTGAACATCCCGAATAATTAATTATTCTGATCTACGATCTTTAAACAAGGATGTCAATGATTTTTACAGATTTAAGCTTTTAATTAAAACAAGCACTACATACCGCAGTCATGATTCTAAGATTACAGGAAATTTCGGTGTACAATGTTGGCGACGATAACGATCAATTTTATTTACACGACGGCAACTTGAGAAGGCTGTGTTTTTTTAAAACTTGTTTCCCTTGGGTCTTCTTGTCTTCTTTTTTGTCGTTTTAACTCTATAATTAAAATAAAGCACAGAAATACAGATACCGAGATGGACTTGGAGACTAATGAAGAACCATCAATTACGTCAAGTGATCCAAATGAAAGGAAGTTGGCCCGGCGACTACGTATCAAACGGAGACTTGAAAATGCTGCGAGGTAAGCGCATTATTTGAACGTTACATTTGAAATACAATTTTAAAACATATGTAGCACGACCCTTTACATGATTATTGATCGACATAACATGGTCCAAAAACAAACCAATAGAAGATGGCAGAATGAATAAATAATACCAATAATAACTTTTATTATTTTCTTCATATTTACAACGCAATATTTTCCTACAAAATGTTGATTTAAATAATTTTTTGCAATAATTTATTTGTTATTAAAACTAAGTTTTACAGATTTCAATTTTTTTAATTATTACATGTAATTTAAAATTTTTTTTAAGACTTGAATTAATGACATCCTCAGAGTATGAAGAGCCTGAAGAAGAGAGCACTCTTATTGATGAAACAATTGAAACTAGTGAGGATACACTAAGGCTTTTATTCTCAGAGGGCACAGAATTGGTAGTGATTTAATTTATCAAAATTTAATGAATCAGTCCTCTTAATTATATTTGTAAATGAATATTTCCTTTCCTTTTAAGGTGACCAACATCAGAGTTGCCAGTGATTCAATTGAAGTAAAAAGAAGAGAAACAGAAGTAGAAGAAAGGCTTAACAGAGCAGAACAGTTAAAAGAAGAATCAATCATAGCTCTTAAAAAACTTGATGAAATTTCTCAGAGATGGAGCTCTATTGTGCAAGCTACAGGCCCCTTAGAACTCTATCAACATTTAAAAGATCAGAAAGCAAAATGTTTGGAACTGATTAAACAGAAAAATGATTTGATAAAAAGTTTTCAGCTTGAATTGAAAATATCAGATGAGAAGTTCATGAAGGGAAGAAAGACAATGTATGAAGAATTGTCATTGTTAACTAAACGAATAGATGAACAAGTTCTTCTGATGAAAAAAGCCTACAGAATAGAACTGGATCACATAGAAGTAATCAAATTTTTAAAATAATCAAAGTGATGCTATAAATTTCTTAAATTAAATTACACCCAAAGGTCAACAATTATTTTACAGGAATCTATTGATGTTACACGAAATCAGATTATTGAAAAATCAATGAAAAGTTGGCAAACACTGTATAATCAAAGAGAAAAAGATGAGGTTGCTAATATTCAACGGAAATTAGATATGGTAAGATATGCCACTAGTTTTCTAGTTACCAACAGCACGATGAAGGCTACCATTGATGTAATAAGTAGCTTTTTGTTTACACAACTAGTTTTGTATCATGTATGTGGTAAAGTTCAGAATTCAGAAACTTAGTATCAATTGATCTACTGTGATCAATCTGATAATTAATTTAAGTAATCTACTGAGTATAGTTCATGTATGTGTTGCAGTATAAATTGTACAAGTATTTCAGGGTTAGGTATGAAAATTAATTGGAGTTTAATAAGATTTCCTAATTTTATAGGTTGACACCTTTCACTCAGAACTATATGAATTACATAGGGAACATCAAGAGAAATATAGAGAGACCAGAATCCACCTTGAGAACGATATTCAGATTTTGGAACAAGAACTGGAACAAGTCAAAGCACTTTGCCTACTAAATAGTGAGAAACTTGACTACAACTACCAAGTCTTAAAAAAAAGGGAGGAAGAGAATATCTACATAAAAAACCATCAGAAGAGAAGGCTAAATAAGTAATAGAATACTTATAAGTTTTGCACTATCTATGCTGCACTTCGCACTGTTTCGGCTACCAAGGGTTTGGGTCTAGAAATAGGACTTAAACCCTAAACATTTTCAAAAATAAAGTACAAAATGAAGGGCAAAATAAATAATGTTCATTAGTAAGCATAATTAGATCAAAACGAAAGAGGTAAATCTGGTAACCATTTTGGGTCTCTTCTTCAATTGTATCGTGTACCAATTATTGTTCATTTATTGTTCCAGACTGCAGGACATGGTGAACACTTTAAAGAAGAAAATAGAGGAGAAAAGAATGGAAACGGAAGACGAAGTAAAGAAGTTGACCAAAGATGTCGAAAGGTACCACGCGAATGTGTTAGAAACAGAGAAGAAAGTCGAGCACATGTCCCATGTGAACGACTCAAAATTTCAAAATATTTGGGATATGAAAAGCGAGGAGGCCCAAGTCCTAATTGACAAAGTCAGTACATGATACGGTTCAACTGTTGCATTTAAGTAATTGTCATACAAAACCCATTATTATTAATCATGATTTATTATTATTAACAGATTCTTTCGGTAGATAAAGTGATTTATGAGCAAATTTTGGGCCTCAGCTGGACCGCCCCGACGGTTCCTCTCCCCCGCAAAGAGGACCTCTTCAGTTACAAGGCAGGGATTTCCGTCATCAAGACTTTAAAGAAGAAATTAAATCCAGGTTAGTGTCAGCAGTTGTTGCTTTGAGCGAAGGAAGAAAACCTAAGTCGTTGAATTGGTTGCTAGAAACCGCATCTGTAAAATCACAACACGATTCCGAAGGACGCAAGGGGGCAGGAATAGAAGAAACGAACCCAGAAATTGTTGCTGGCAAAAGACGTCTACTGCGACACATTTTGGAATTAATTGCAGACCAATCGGGTTTTCTGATGGAGGAAAAACTGGACGAATTGTTACGGCCGTATACGCTTGACGAGAAAACATTCGTTCGATTGGATAACGTCTTTGCCGTATGTTTGTTCTTAAGTGTTGGAAAGCTAATCGTAGAGTAACAGAGAAATTTAAGCACATATTATTAACTATTTCCAAACAGGCAATTGATATCAGGACTGTAAGCGATATTGAATTAATGATGAAAATATTCCGTCCTCATGCTTTGTGCCTCAAATGTAACAAAACGAATAATTCTGAAATCAGCCTAGTCACAAAGGACGACACTGATGAAAAGGTGCACATGGACGTACAACAATCTTCTATATTGCAGTAAGTAAAAACTCTTGGACACCAAATTAAATCTGACTTCGGTGACGTATAGGGTAAACATATTACAGAATGAGAGAACTTGAGGAGAAAGTGTCCTTATTAAGAATGCAAGCAAGGAAAGAAGAAACAGAAGAACAGAAAGGAGATGACGGGATATCAGGATTTGACCAGCGTCGGGAAGAAGTTTCTCGAATGGTCACCGTTCAGCGGGAAATGTCTCAATTGGAAAAGTCAGCTATGGAGTTGGCTCCCAATGATCAATGCGATTTGTCACATCCACTTGTAATTGAGAAAGTATCTGTTTTGATGGCCTTGAAAAACTTTGTATCTCTTCTTCACAGCGATAAGTGCAGGTATGGGTGCTTGGCGCGGGCGACGGGAGCGATAGGTGCTTCAAATACAGTGGTTCTGGAGCTTGAATAAAATTTAAAAAATTTTTTCAGTTCACTGCCCGGCATGGCATCTAGGCTGGAGAGAAAGAGGTACACCATATCCAGATTTTTGTCAAAAGAAGATATTTCAACTTTTTGGGAGGGTTACAAACGTATGCTGCCTCAAAAATTGAGCATTGTTTGGAATGCTGTATCTATGGCGCTGGTCAAGTATTTGTCGGTACTCCAAGGTAAGTGATTTTTGATTAATTTGTTCCTAAGCGATTGATCGAGTTTGAAATAATTTTGTTCCACAATTTAGCCTTCTAATAATTTTGGGAGAACAAACTATGCCTTACAGATGTCAATGCCTGGAACACTACCTTAAAATTTCTCTACAGGTATTACCATTTATATTTCAGACCGCCACGAAATGATAATTAAGGTACGGAAGATTCAGCGACAAAACCTGGAATTGAAAAGGCTACTGGCTCATCACAAGAGAAGTAGTGGTAAAGCAAGGGAGGAATTTCATTTACCTTTCATATCCAGTGTTCCTGATGGGCCTGTTGATGCTGAAGATTTGGCACGTATTGCTGCCAGCCTATCAATTTGAAATTGATTTCCTTTGCTTCTTGTTATACTCAACAAATCATTGACATTATGTGTATACATAATAAAATGTGTTGCAACAAGAGAAAATGAGACCGAGAGGGACGCCATTACGAATTTTGGGTTGAAGCAAAATTTAATGGAAAAACTTATAAGTAAACTAAGGACGAAAATGAAAACTTTTGAAATTTGTCGTTTTATTAAAATTAATATTAATGTACCTTCTTCTCAATCTGGAAATTTCCTATTGTTCAAAAAAATAGTACTTGTCTCTTTATAAAACAATTATTCCAAATGAGGCATTATAGTGGTATGCAAATTAAATAACTGCTTGTACACTATTTATATATTAATGTTACGATGCGATGCTAACATCGAGGTCGCAGGGGTTCATTATAAAATCGCATTCAATAACCATCGAGCAGGTACCTAGAGAAATACTCCTGCAATTGCTGAATGACGTGTTAATTACAATTGTATTATTTATGTAGTAGTTCTGCTTTGTCATAGCATCCAGTGTGCGGCAACGAATACTATATAGAATACGTAGCTTTCATGCCCTGTCATACCATCAAATCCTGATTTGAAATTCTCGATATAAGAATGAAAATATCAATGTTTTTGTTTTATGTCATTTTGGAGTCCAGTACTAGTATCTATAAATATTAATGAGCAATTTCATTAACAAAAAGTGCAATTATCTTGCGTTGCAGTTGTAATCGTAACATCGTAGTTACAATTGCAGATAGCACTTCAATTTTCACACTGTGAAATACAATACACAATACAAATTGGAAATACCGAACGTTTCAGAATTGATAGGAAAAATATTTCCCGCTCAAAAGATACAAAAGCTTTGAAAACGTGGATGCAGACGAGTGCTTATCAGTGCGCTGAAGTATGGCAACCGTGTGCCTGTCAAATTAATCAATTTATTTTAATGAAAATGTACCTGATTTTGCTCATTTTTATGTTTAGTTTTATCGTTTCATTGCGAAAGTCTTCCACACCGAGTCTTCCATTCCATCACACAAAATATTTATAGTTTTTAATGCAGTGTTTCATTTAAAATAATCAAAATCATTCTAAATGCATACTTTGCAGTGCAAGTTACTCTCAAATTTGACAGTTAAAATGAATTCCAGGGGCCTCAGTCTCTTAAGACAAAAGGCTTACATTGGAGGGAAATGGACTGATGGATCAAAAAATGAAAAATTTGACGTCACAAATCCAGCAACGGGTAAAATTATTGGTTCTGCTCCGAACCTTAACGTTCAGGACGTGACAAATGCTATTGATTCTGCAAAAGAAGCGTTCCAAACCTGGAAACATACCACCCCGAAAGTTAGATCTAACTTGTTGAGAGAATGGTTTAATTTAGTGACGAAAAATTCCAAGGATCTAGCTGAGATAGTAACGGCAGAAGCAGGAAAATGCTTGGCTGAATCATTGGGAGAAGTCAACTACGGAAATTCATTTCTTGAATGGTTTTCAGAAGAGGCCCGCAGAATACATGGAGAAGTCATAGCCGGTCAAGACAAAACGAAAGAAATGATTTTCATTAAAGAGCCAATAGGAGTTGTTGGACTGATTACACCTTGGAATTTTCCAGTAGCAATGATCACAAGAAAGGCTGGTGCTGCACTGGCAGCTGGTTGCACCTGTGTTATCAAACCAGCAGAAGATACACCATTCTCAGCTCTTGCCTTGGCAGAACTGGCTGAAAAAGCAGGGTTCCCCCCTGGTGTCATCAATGTTGTTACCTGTAATAGAAAAGGTGCACCAGAAATAGGGAAATTACTATGCACCCATGATAGTGTGGCAGGCATATCATTTACTGGAAGCACATTTGTAGGAAAACTGCTTTATGCTCAATGTGCACAGGGTGTTAAAAGAGTGGCATTTGAACTGGGTGGCAATGCTCCATTTTTGGTCTTTAACTCTGCAAAGATAGATGCAGCTGTCAATGGAGCAATGGCATCAAAGTTTAGAAACTGTGGGCAGACATGTGTAAGTGCCAACAGATTCCTGATCCAAGAGGATGTAGTAGATGAGTTTGTTTCTAAACTTTCTGCAAGATTAGATAATGTTGTTTGTGGAAATGGAACAAAATCTGGTGTTACAATGGGTCCACTCATTAATAAAGCTCAGATTGACAAAGTTAGCAGTCTGGTTGATGATGCAGTTTCAAAAGGTGCAAATGTTATCAAAGGGGGGAAGAGACTTGTAGACTTGGGTGAATTGTTTTATGCTCCCACTATTCTCACAAATGTTAAGTCAAACATGAATTGTTATAATGAAGAAATATTTGGCCCTGTTGTTCAAATCATCCCATTTAAAACAGAAGAGGAGGGTGTTAAACTTGCCAATAGCACAAAGTCAGGATTGGCTGGTTACTTCTACAGCAGTGATATAAGTCAGATCTGGAGGGTGAGCAAGCAACTAGAAGTAGGAATGGTAGGTATTAATGAGGGCATAATAAGCTGTGCTGAAGCAGCTTTTGGTGGGGTAAAGGAATCTGGAATAGGCAGAGAAGGATCTCATCATGGCATTGATGAATTTGTGAATGTTAAGTACCTATGTTTTGGAGGCCTACAATAATATCCTATTCATGTTGAAAAATTGCTTCAAAGTGTTTTGTACAGTTTAATTTTAGTTAAAGGATATCTATTTTTGTGTAAAATGTTTCTATAAATTAGGCAAGTAAAGTGAAAATGATACTTTATTTTCATGTGGAATTGTATTTTCAGTATCATTTTTCCTAATATAAAAGTTTACTTTTTGGTCTCTCAAATGTAATAGAACATATGAACAAATTACAACATTGTAAATGTGTTTGAACTGTTTGTCATATTTATATTTTAGATACTTATATTAAGTAGATGCTCCTTAAAAAAAAATAAAGTATCATAAAAATGTTTACCTATGTATTTAAATTTTCACAAATACAGATAAATACCATTATTATTGTCTTGCATGGCAATTTTCACACAATTGCTTGAAATTCCTCTAATTTATTTAAAAATGTAATTGTGGAAAGAATTTTTTTTTGAGGTTTTGGTTTACTGCTTGTTATTCAGCTTTCTATGACTACCATAATATTAAATATTTTTAGAATAACATGTAGTAAGTCTGCACTAGGTTTAATTAATCAAGCAATGAAGTTAATTTGAAGTACTATCCTCAGTAATTGTTTTTCCTCCAAAATTACAGAACCAGCTCATCATAAATAACAATACATTATTACAGACAACAAGTAATAGTAGTAGTGGAAGAATGGTAAACTTTTCAGAGGTATAGGCAGAGGAAAATTTCTAAATTGTTTCTAACTTGCTCATCACAAAAAAAAAGTATCATTGAGAAAAAATTCTTGTATTATGGGAAATTAATACTTGTTTTAAACACAGCTCATGTAATAAATGTCACAGATTGAGACATTTTAATATAAGTAAGGAATATTTTCAACTGGGAGTTCAATTTCTCATGCCATTAAATACTGATCCATAAAAAATCACAACAAAAAGTGGCATTTATAAAAAAATGCTTAGGATTGATTCAGATGACCTTCAACATCACTTCAGGCTGCATGGCCTAAATTCTAAAACTGCCAAGTGCTAACATTCATCAGACTCAATTTAATGGCTTTTAGAGCTTGGGTTCAATAGTTTTTCATAGCATACTTAAACTGGTTTCAAATGTGCAACAATGAAATGGGAACATGGAAGCCTGTCAGCTCCTGGAGAGTGGCAGTGCAATAACTATAAGAGGAATGTGTTGTGTGCTTTGTCTAATTTTAAGATCTATATAAAAAATACTGATTGTAAATTAATGTAAAAAATGGTCACTGCACCCAAAAATGCTAATTAGTGTCATACTCTCAAGTTTGGAATGTAGAAGCACCAAAATACTGAGATACACAATTACAGCTTTGAAATAAATAACAAATAAATTGAAGAGCCTATGCTATCATTAGCATGCTATCACAGGCAGAATTACAGGTGTCTTGTGGCTTCACCTTCTAAGGCCTTTTTTATATCATGAATAAAATTTAAAAGTAGATTCATTAAGGTAACCTTTATATATCAATTATTAGGAACATTACTCCAGTGGCTGTGACATCAATTTCTCTGCCCAAATGAGAGGATTGAAAGGAGGACCTTCACCTCCTAATTCTGCAGGCAGTATGTCTTTTGGTATGTATTCATGAAGAGTGCTTAAATTATTTCCATGCAAATAAATCTGAAACAGGGTGAAAAGATAATCAGTTACTCAATAAATTTCAATATTGTGAATATCCAAAACTGTAGTCCATTAATTAAACACAAATTTGCATACCCTTTCTTTAACTTTATCTTTCAAAAAAGGTTTAATCACAGTCAATGCTATTTCAATGTACCAGGGCTGATTTACAAAATGGAAACCCTTGAACTTGGCTGGGAAGCAATCCTGGAGTCCTTTTATCATCATTTTAATCAGCCTGTGAAACAAAATTGCAAATGCTTTATGGGGTTCAAAGTACAGCTAGCTGTAGTTGATAGTTTAAAAGAATCACAATGTATTTAGTAATATTTAAATATAAATCCCAAAAAACTTTCAAAGACATAAAATGTTTAACAGTGCAGTAATCCTAGTATTGTATGTGTAAAAGTACAATGATCCATTAGCAATCAAACATAATAAATGATATTTTCAAAAAAAATTTAATTTCCTTGTTAATATTTCAAGTTTACTACAATTTCTAAGAAAATATTTATAATACAATGTGATTTCAAGATTTCATTCCACAAAAATTAACCACAAGAATAAATAGAAATCTTCTTAATACTACTAATTAAGTATTCCTTATTTTTCAGGTGGTCATAAGAAAAAATTTTTTTTCAAAATAAAACAAAATGTACATCACTTTTACCAAATTAAAAAATCACTAAGAAATAATGAAAAACACAATGTTCAGTTTTTAAAATATAATTAGGTCACAGTCAACAAGAGGAGAAGGACTGAATGGAAATTTAAAGTTGCCACAATGTAATCATTAGCCAAAGAGGATATAAAAACCTAATGAAACATACCTGGGAGTGAAATTTGATGATTGTTTGTAAGGAAATTCAGTCCAGTCAACAACAAAAACAAAACCACTATATTGGTTCCTTTTTTCAGAAATCAAAAATTCCAAAGATAATAAGAGGGAACGAAATATCACAGTTAAATTGTAGCAGCTGCAATTCCAGCGTGACGCAATAAAAAGAATCACACATCTTCCTTTCCTGTAAATGAAATTAATATGTTTAAAAAAAATTTGAAGTTTACTTAACCAGTAGTCTTTGTAATAGTAAGTTTTGTAAACCCTCGTTTTGATCAAATATCAAAAAAAATATCTACCTATCCCTATTTTCTAAAACTCCAGGAAATCCATCTCGCAGAGCTTGCTGAATTAATACATCTTGACCATTAAGTCTGCTGACCATGTCTGGATTTTTCTGCCTAAATAAGAAGTAGTTGGAATATAAACGACAGCATTCGTCAAATTTGTTTTTACGAGCTATCAGAAACCTTTCCAGAAATGCGTCATCTGTACGGGGGTTATCTGCACAAAAATAAAGGATGATATATTTTTGGCCACTTACAATTATGTGGAAATAAAATAAAATAAAATTGGAGACAAATTACCAATTTCTGTATTGGATTGCGCAAATGACCTGAGATTTTTCATTAAGGTTTTTTGATCCAGTTTACAATTAGTCTCTGACACCGGGAGCGAAAGGGGATTGAAGTGTAACCCCCAATCGAGGGCGCAATATTCTGCCATACCAAATGTCTTTCGATTATTCAACTGCCACCTGATAATTCCACAAAACTCGCCTTGACACTCATTTCCTTTACCACCGAACCGTGCAGAACCTTGTTCGGTGTCAAAGAACGTGGAAGCAGATGTGACTGCAAATACCCCTCCAACCGTTATGCCAATTTTGAATCCAAATTATTCTTTAATCATTTCAGTTACGTAAGCACAAGAGATTTAAGTTCTACTTTGCCTTATAATTTCAATATCGTAGAAAAAATAATTTTAACTATTTAAAGCCATAATATGTTTTCTAATTTTTTTGACCCTAGTGGCCGTTTTGTTTATAATTATTCAAAATTTACTTATCAGGCAGTAAGAAGCACAGCATACATGTAATGACATGATGGACATTACTTTGAACCAAAGTAATACTATTGCATTCGCTAATGTTAATAGCGAACGGGATGGAAATAAATAACGGTACAGAAAAATCAATACAATAGTAGCGAAAACAAACTCAAATCAATTTTTATATCTTTGGCTTATACTAGACAATGAAAAGCTGAGGTATGAACCTATAAATTCGTTAAACTGAAGGAATCCATATTGTAGAATAGTTCATATAAAGATCTCAAATCCTAAATTAAATAAAATTTAATCAATAATTACTGACAAAAAATATTGTACCTTTTATTCGCAGCCTTTTAGTGTCCTCTTCTGTTGCTCATGTTTGATCAGTTTGATGCAACAAAGTTGTTATGTTTAAATAACGTAATATAATTTTGCAAATCATCATTAATTGATCATATCGACTGGAAAAAAGTTCGAGGTTGACATCTTGGATGAATGCTAGTTTTGGAAAACCTTGAAATGGTACTTGAACTACAGTTTTAATTTTCGCCTAGTCATTCGATCAGTGTATCTCTACAGTACTTTTAATGTCTGAATTGAGAAAATAATTAGAGACTGAGGATTTGACGTACGAGCTCTCAACCTTTGGTCCTTACCGCTTGTTCCGGTAGCAACTCTGACAACAGATAAATCATTTCTCACTTCTAATTTGCAGTTCAGTGTTGCAGAGTTGCTACAACCATTTCGATCAACATGTCCAAATGTCATAATTTGTTTTATGGAGGCGTTGCGCTGCTTTATACCGGTGCTCTTTATTACAATTCGACTCATGTTCGTATTCCGAATACGAAGCAATTCAGATCGTTTCATATTTATGGCGGAGTTTTGAGGTACTTGACTGTCTGGAACATGGTAGGTCAATTATTTCATGTATTTGCTTTTTGTTTAAATAACGTAACCCACAAAAAATAGAAAACTGTTTTGAAGTGTGACATTTTGTTTTTGAAACAGTTACAAAAACTGTTTCATGTCCACAAAAGAGAGGCAACACCCAAATGGGATATGCTTTGTCAGTAACTCACCACAGGTAGTTCATTCGTTGTGTTTTTAATTTGATTTTGTCGACGAATGCGGCCGAAGTCCAACTGTCGCATGTTCCCGGGACCGACCCCTGCTTTGTTCGGAATTTCTCCTCTCTGTTGGCACGTGATTTTGGTCATGTCAAAAGTTGTCAATTTACATTTTATAAAAAGTTTTACATTCCACCCGAAATCATTGTTGTCACTGTAAGAATCGGTTTACTGTTATTTGTTTATGACGGACGAAACGTTTTAAGGACTTTATTAAAGTTGAGGCTTTCAAAAAAATATCAAAATGTTGCGGGTGTTGGTTCATTTAGCCGCGGCCCTGCAGTTTTCGTACAGTGTCTATTACGACTGGTCTTACGTGCATGTTCCCCGTGAAATGTCAAACGGTTCAAAATTCGGGGGCAAATTCATATTCTTAACATTTTGGAACGCGGTAAGCTGCTAACTTCGCAAATTTTGCTCCCAAACTTACGTGGCATTTTAGTTCTTCCTCGTCTTCATTGCCTTATCTGAGGTGACCTATCGACCCTACCATACTTTTTCGTCATTAAAATCTATAACTTTGTTACAGATCATACAAGCATTCTTTTTTTGGCTTTGCCTCTTAAATGATTTGGTCGGAAGCAATGAGATCAATCCTAGACGAATGCCTGCAATAAGAAAATTTAAAGATAAACTGTTTTGCACAATAGCTTTTCCTTTATCTGCGGTAAGTAGATATAC
Organism: Polyplax serrata; assembly: GCA_037055365.1. NCBI lineage: Eukaryota > Metazoa > Arthropoda > Insecta > Psocodea > Polyplacidae > Polyplax > Polyplax serrata. The sequence continues at coordinate 15,938,890 of JAWJWE010000036.1, read as the reverse complement.
AACAAAAAATTTTAAGTAAATTAAATGTAATAATTGAATATTAAAAATGCGGTTTTTTTGCTAATATGACAGAGTTGACAAACTGAATTACATAACCAGTTTCATAACTGCAATGTAGTTGAATCCAACTAATAAATTATTTTTTAGATTTTGCAATGATGTCCCAAATAAACATCACCATTTATTAATTTGTCGTTATAATAGTAATTAGGCCAATTTCACAAGATGTGAATGATCTTAAAATTAACAACTGTGTTTCAGTTGCTTTGCACAAGGAGGTTCATTGCTGTAGATATAAATTTCAATTAAATTCATTACTACTTTCTTTGCAGTGTGCCTTGAAACAGAAGATTTTCATTTTGGTTTGTAATTTTTCAGTTTGTAGCAATCACATTTTGGGGACTTTATGCAATAGATAGGGAGTTGGTTCTTCCTAAGGTCCTGGATTCATACTTCCCAACCTGGTTAAATCATATAATGCATACCTGCATTATTATTTTCTCCCTGATTGAGCTTGTGTCAATGTTTAGAATATATCCACCTAAGAAGCAGGGACTCGTAACATTAACATTATTTATGTTAGTTTATTTAATTTGGTAAGTAAACAAATTTAGAATTCTACATTGAAAGTTTTCAGCTCAGTTTTGAGAGATTTTTGATGTTGTAAAATCATTATAAAACTTTTTAATCAGAATAGGAGTTACTTATGAACTAGGTACTAGGTACTAGGTACTAGGTACGATCTAGGTACTTATGAATATAAGTACCAAATTCTAATTGCCATAATTGGTAAAGTCAATTACTTCCTATAACCTGTTCCATTTGTAATACAATGCAAAGCTCATTTAGTCTGATTTTTTAAGATAAAGATATTCTCTTCAATTTGTATAAAATTGTATGAAACTTCTTTGTAGATAGGTGGGTAGATAGGTCCCAAAATAATGAAGAAGTGTAATTTTTTAATTGGGGTGGCTAACTATTCTTAACAACCTGATAGATAATGTAAAAGATAAACAATTGAAAGTCACCTCACTTTTTGTTAGAACTCAATTAAAGCAACTGAGGTCAAAATAAATTAAATTAAATCAAATTGAATGACCATAATAATTATTGTAATAAATCATTACCTGATTCTGCATTTACTCTTTCTAATTTTGGGTTACTAATTTCAGGACTTTTATAATATATTTTAAATCAGGAGAATGGGTTTATCCTGTGCTGCAAGTTCTAAACTGGCCTCAAAGAATTGCTTTTTTTCTTGGACTCTTGTTACTTGTTCAGAGCTTTTACCTATGTGGTGATTTGCTCAATAAATTTATTTGGAGTAAGTACTAAAATGTTGTGAATATGTACTGAAATTTATGTAGAAGTGAATGATAACCACTGTCTGCATTACCAACTCAAATGCCTTTTTTGTGGACCCTTTTGTATTTCAAGTTTCATATTTTCTACACTTTTTAAAAAACTATTATACTCATCCAGCAGTTAAGATGAATGAAAACACAGTACCCATTTTAACTTCACAGTAATAATTTTTTTTTCATTTCCATTTTCATTGACATATGGATTTGGTGACTTTCTTTATGTCTAATTTTAACATAAGTTAATATAATAAAAAATATTTATGATGGGCACCATTGTAAATGTGACTTAAATTAACATTTAACTTTTGATTAGCTATTACAGATGTTGCTGAAATTGAAACAGAACATCTTATTTGAATCTTAATGTACTATCTTGTTGTGTGTATTACAACAGGACTAATATTTCTATTTTTTTTTCTGTCTATTATCTAAACTTCAGTAGTATTTGAGTGTCACCAACCAAGTTTGCATCTCAACATCATTTTTCTTATTCTTTGTCTGTAATTGAATTAGAATCATGTGTAAATTAACAGAATAAGCAAATGGCATTATAACTTGTACAACCGAAATTTAAGTTTTGCTGTTTGAAGTGAATTTAATTGTATTAATTGTTTCAGGATCAGAGTTTAAGAAACTTGAAGGTGTCACACAGTCGCACAAACGTAAGGGGCACTAAAGTGGGTAGTGTTTTACCAAGGCTTATGTTTCATTATTTCATGTTCTGACTCAGGCACTCTGATGTAACAACAAAATGAAGAACTCAAATTCAAATTTAGCGTTAGCAAAAAAATTGGTAATGTATCTTAGTGACTGGGCTGCCTTAGTCAATGCTTAGGCTAGCGATGGTCATGCCTTACCAAAACAAATACATAACTGTACATATAAGCGTAGTCATTTACAAAATTATTTGTATTTAAAAGTAAAATTAGTTAACATTAATTCGACATAATCAAACAATTTTCAAGTTTTCACACTGGGCAATGGCCAATTAGTCGTTGACATTGGGTGATATTTTACCGATTCATTCAGTAAAAAATTATCAAAAGCATATACGTTTTTATGGCCAAGTAATTACAGTTCTTTTTGTTGCTACATGAATTATAATACTTGAAACATGTCAACTGTATTTGCATCCGTGCTATTAGTTTGACGTGCATCTCGGTGGATTAAAATTTGTTAGAATCCATCAACAGGCAGTGTAATAAAACTATATTTTTTGTTATTTTTGCAATAAGGAAAGTTTTTATTCATTTATGTAACTAATATTATTAGCATGACCAAAGATTAATATAAATGGCGTCTAGAATTTAAAAAATTGCTACCAAAGTAGAGGACATACGTATTATTTCAAAAGAGACGGAATGCCTCCTCGATTATAGGGCGTGATATCTTTTTCTTATTCACATTTAACTGTTTTCAAAGTTTAAGGCACTTAAAACTTAGAGTGACTTTTGTATTGAAGAGAAGAATGAAGTGAATTCCAAGACGGAATTAACAAGCATGATTATTACAATAAATAACATATACAAATATGAAAAATTAAGGAAGGCAGAGATTTAAAAGATTGGGCTCAGTGTATGAAATGCTTCCTTCAAGAATTAAATTGATGTTATTGCCAATGATGGTCACATGTATTTCTGGGCTAATTGTATTAGTTTCAACATTCAAGCAATATTGTTCATTGCATGTAACTCGAACTTAAGTTCTACATTCAAATTTGAAATTCATCACACTATTTTATATTATTAAAGAAATTTATTATTTGTTACCTACGCTTAATTTATTTAAACTACTCTCTCAGTCCTGCTGCGTAGGGTAAAATGAAATACTCTAAAGTATGATAATAGCGGTCTGTACATTTCATTATGGAATCATGTTAAATTAGGTCGATCAGATAAATTGGTATCGAGTATGTTTTAATCCATAAATAGCAGAAACGTATAGCAGAGTATAGCTAATGGGCAGAATGGACACAGTTGTCACTTAATTCGGCCACTGTTTCAACTACTGAAATGGCCGAAGTGGGACCGGCACATGTAAAGCAATTTGAGAGCTTCAACAACAAATTTAACTTTTCTATGCTTACTTTTCTTGTGATTATTTATTATAAATTTATTATTTTGAATTTCTTGAACTCCATTCAATTTGTATCCGATAATTCAATCTTCTTGAGAAAATATTACGATCTTAATATCTTATCGATGTCACGCCAGATAAGAAGAAGTACTGGTAACGAATATTCCTCATAACAATGGTAAAACAATGTAACAAATTATTCATTTTTATCAACCTCAAAATCATCTTTTTTTTCGGTACAGGAGTTACATCATTACAATTGATATTAATTTATTTCTGTTAATATTCACTACGAAATTTTGTATCCTATATTTCTTTACCTTCTGATACATCAACCTCTTCGAACTTATCAGCGGGAGATTAAAGGTCTTTCAACTCGCTGTAGTATCTGAACTGTAGATATTAAAATATCGCACATATCTCAACTAAATCAATATATTTAATAATATGTATCGCAGTACTTTTTAGACAGGAATTACTTTCCAGTAATAAAGTCATACAGGTGACTAATAAACATTTCTATAAAAAATTAAGTGGTCTGCAGATAAATATGGGGCAGCCGAAGGCAGTAGATGTCAAATAATGAGGTAAACAACAACAGGTGATTATCAGGTAAACATTTGATATATTCGTCCGGCTAATTTAAACAGAAAACAAACAAATTAATAAATATAGGGAAAACATGATGGAGAATTAAACGGTGGCCCCTGGGGTTTATCGTCCGCCCTCGCTCACTATCTTTGCCCCATCATAAACTTAATTTAGTACCAGGTACGAGAATTTATCTGTCGGAAGAAAGAAGAAGATTGTGAGTAAATTATAGGTTGGGCGTAATCAGAATTCACCACCCCCTATGTGTTTCATAACTCAATTTTGAATAGTCTAACGACCGAAGTGTTACGGCAATCGTAAAATTCATTTTTGTGTTGGTCACCAATGTGATACCAAATTTTTTCTCTATGTACTCAACCTGGTGATCACAATAGAAATTTATTTGGGATGCGGGTAACAAATCATTGCAAAGGGAACCGGTCTCACAAAAGAAAGTCAAGCAGCTTTAACCCACAGTTGGGGACTAATGAAGCTTAAGCGTTGATACTGCTAAAGGCAACGTACTTCTGTCATCTCCTTCTGTGATCCATTCAGAAATTTTTTTAAAAAGTATTAAAAGTGATATTTCCTTCTGTAGCACCTATACAACAAATTCAGTGGTACAAAATATTTCATTGGTTTCCCTCTCAAACTAGTTTCCCATTTTTATCGGTACATTATGCTTTAGGGTTTGAACCTAGGTTATGTACCAGCAGATAAAAAAACAGAATTTAAAAAATGTTGAAGATTTAAAGTTAACGTTGATGCAATCGTGCAGAAACCCGACTAAGTAATCCTTTAACTCATAACTGCAGCAATAAATAAATAAATATTTGAATTGAAAACCAACTTAATGGTCCAATTTAAATACAAGAAAAACATGCATTCTCCACCACAAAATATGTAATTAAAATAGAATTGTGCCGAAATGGAATCTGTTTCTTCGTGTCTTCCAATATGTTCATTTGCAGTTTTGATGTAGAAAATAACGTCCTGAGGGCCATTCGGTACATCACAAACGGTGGCGACCGACCGTCCCATTTTTAATTTGAAAATTTTACTCTCCCAAATCGGTTCCTTCCAAATAGTTTTTAAGGAGAAACTAGATGGAAGCGCGTGTGGAATACGACTGCAGCCTTTCAGGTAGACAACTTAAAATTGCTTTTCCGCTGTTTTATTTTCAGCATGCGACCGCACAAAATTTTGTGCAATTCTGTTAAATTATGTAGCTGAAGTGTTAGTTATAGAAAAGACCAAATTTACGTTGAGTAACAAAAATGCCTATCTATTTCAGTAGATATGTTAAAAACCTACACTCAAATGTATAATGTGAAAAAAATTAATGAAGGAAATTAAAATTATGAATGCCAAAAAGATGCACGTTAGTGAAAACAGTTTTGCTTCCTGAGTAGGTTTTTTAAATGTTAAGGGCCACTAGCCACTAGGATTTAAGCAAAAAAAAAATAGATTATTTTTCTCAAAACCTGAACTTGAATTTTCTTTTGAGTTATTATAATATTACAACTAAATTATAACAATGCGTGTTACAAATTTTTAACTACTAAAATTCCTATTTAGACCTGTTCAATTATTCATGAAAAGTCATCTCTACCCGTCGGCCATTTCAAGTTTTCACGTCTGCTTTCTGAGAGTGTAATTTCAATTCAGGTACCTTGTCTCTCTCATTTTGCATTTGGATGCCCACTCTTTCTAGTCATTTGTCCAGGGAGAAAAAGAGTTCAACGGTTTTTAAAATTTAACAATCCACCATTGATCCATTCTTTCTTAAGCTTAATTTGATCTTTTCTGGTGCTGCGTTGGACCTGGTGAAAACAAACCGGGCTGAAGAAATCGTAAGACAATTGAGACGCAATTGCGTAAGTCAGGTCGAATCGGCATTCATTTCAAGAAAACAAGAAAGTAATGTTAATTAATAAGGAATGGCAACAACATACCCGTAACGCGACAGAGAAGAAATAATTTCCCAAATTATTAATCTAAATCTAAATAAAAATCTACATAAAATTGAATACTTAAGCGGTGCACGCGGCTTCGAATTCGGTAGATTCCATCAAAACAATAAGTATAAAATATAAAGTGAAAATGAAAATGAAAAGAATATTAATAGATTACTACGTACATACATATTTTTAATAATATAAAATCGGCAAAAGTATATGTTAGTAGATAACCAGAAAATTTGATTAGATACGCTGTACAAATAAATAAAGGGAAGTATTATTAATTATTAACTGTTTTATACTTACATACAACTCAACTTTCTGATCTCTGAAAAAGTCAAGTTCACTATATTTTAAAAAATTCATTCACATTCAACTTGCTTTTTTTATTACACAAATTCTTATGGTTTCGTCGCACAAATCGCGTTTGCGAAAAATGGGTTTCGAAGTAAATGAAAAAAATGGTTTATTCTCACCAAACAGAAGCAAAAGATAAGAGTATTTACTTATGTCAAAAATAAAATTACAACCGCACTGCCGAATCTCAGCGAAGAAACCTCCTTTAATTATGATAATGACATGTTTTTTTAATATTAAGAAATTCTTGTAAAACACGAAAAGACTTTCGACTTAATTAAGCCCAGGGGTAAAGTGGCGGCATCTTTCGCATTAGAAATAAGTCCTCTGGGTATATTCTAATGGGATAAAATTTTTTTATTTTAGGCCCTTCAAGGTATCATTCCAAATGGAAACAGGACGTTTGCAAGTCGACTGGTCGGATGGTCCGATTCTCAAATTTCCGGAAATAGTTCTCTTTAGATTTTATTGTTTCCCAAACCTAAATCTAAATAAACCTTCGTATTAAGATATTACAGGAAATAATGTTCACTTAGTATGAAAAATAGTCAACCACCATTAACGTAAGTAGTAAAATTTGACAACATTCTAATTTATGTCGCTTCTTTTGATAATGAATTTCTATACTTCGTCGTCAGAATTCGTGAATACCATCACGACCGTTATTTTTTTCAACTAATTCCGTTTTCACTTCTTGAATATGAATTTGTCTTGAACTGCAAGTAGCAAGAAATGTATTAGAGGGAATTTCAAATTGTAAACAATAAAATTGTTAAAAAAACAATTGTCGCCCTATAGTATTTTAAAGGCATAAAATCACAAGGAAGATTTGAAATGTGCATGAGAGATTCTTTTGTTACCCTACAGTGTCCTTGTCTTGCTTCTTTTTAACCCTTGAGGACGGACTGCATAAGCAATGGCTCATGAAAACCTTAATTTGTTTTTTTGGTCAGTGGGCAAACAAATAAAAAAAAAGATGAAGAGGCACAAGACAATTAAAGTTGGATAGCATTAAAAATAGACAATTAAAAAAATTCAGATAACGACCGCAATAAATCTGACAGGTTGGTCCCACGTTCGCTGTCAAACGTTGTTCCGCGTGAAATGATAGGCTTTCTGGAAGCATTCCACAAGTCGTGCCTAGCTGGAATCAGAGCGCCATTAAAACTGGAGGGTCATCCTGAGCCGAAAGGATTACCCCTCGTACCTGAAATATTGCGCCGCCCGTCCTCTGACCGCATCTCACTCTTTTTCACCCGTATCAAAATTGGTACCCTAATTTAGAATTGGAAGGTTCAAGTTATCTTTCATTTTAAGTGTGCTGAAAGTTTCATAGGGATCAAACCTTTCTAAATTTCGGTCATGAAGTACATTTGTGTTTGTATCGTAAGTATAAAAAGCAGACGTCGAAATTCGGGGAAGCTCCAAAATATTTGTTTCTTATTTGTCAGATTTTATCGTTACGTTCAACCCAACGGAATTGTAAATAAAAAATGAAATCCATTTTTTGTGATGCACCCGCTTTTTTGCATCTTTAAAACAATTCGCGTTCGGTTCAAATTGATTGACAAGACCGGCTTTCTTAGATTTTTCTTACTCCTGCTTGTCGGCAATTCGCAGAAATGTCAACCGACATCATTTTTCATCTTTTTCTCTTCTTTTGACTCTTTCCTTAGACACCATTGTTTCTACAAAAATTATTGCTTCGTGTAATCTTTGCCAAATCTCTATTATTATAAACTGATTGATCTGAAATGGTTTTTCGAAGTTTGTTTTAATATGGGAAAGCAGAAATCCGGTTCGTGGTGAGCCGTTCTATGCAAAATATGGCTACCGTTCATATACTTTTTTCTTCAAGGTTTAGTATAGTGTTTTTGTTTTTTTGCTGCCTTTCCTGCCTTTTCTATTTCATATCTATTATAAATTTATCGGAATTATTACCATCACTTGTTTTTTCAAGAAAATGTTTTTGTCCTTTTCCTGACGATCAACTTCATCAATGAGCCCTTTTATTGAGTTGTTCTTTGTAAAAAAAAAAAAATTCGTACGATGACCACGTAGGGGTCCACGTGCCGGCGCCACGATGACTTGCGAGTTTTTGCTGTTATTTTTTTAATAATTAAATTGCTGGTCTTGTTGATTTAGTTGTTCTCACCCGCATTTCTGTTACGTTATTAGGACAATTCGATTCTGTTTTAATCATTCACCTGGGAATTTAAAGTCAATTAATGTAAAAATTCCAGTTTTACGGCGCTAACAATGACGTGATTAATACGTTTATTACGTCTGGCCCTCGATTTTTAAAGAAAGAATTGCTGATTCCCGAAATAGTCTGAATAACAGGAATATTTTATTTATTAAAAAAATTAACCAGTTTAACGACTGTAATTCTCGCGAGGTCTAATATTTTGCTCCGTAACATTCACCTGGCACAAATGTTTACTTCGATGGGAACATGGACAGAAGCTATCATTGCTTTTATATTTCGTACATCGTACAAATCAGACTGATAAAAATCAAATTAATGTGAGATTAAATTAATTTTTTTTGTGACCTAAGCGAAATGAAGATGTTTTTTCACTTTCCCATTCTTTTTAACGACGAAATATTTTAATGAAAAATTCCACCCTCCTTCATTTTATTACTTAAATACATTAATCAATAAACCAAATTAAATTGGGCGGAGGATAGTAATTTTATTATAGGTGAAAATGTAATAGGAGTCTAATAATTCGTACATAATAAAACACATTTATTTGCATAAAAGAATGATTTAGTACAGGGACTTCTTTATACGTTAATCAATTATTATTACATTGATTAATTTCGTTATGACGGTTATTATTTACGTTACTAATTAATGTTACTTTTAATGGAAAAATACCAACGGAAGTTAAAATTCTAATTTAAAAATGTGGCACCTCGTAAAGTCTAAACATTATTTTTAAAACCTTAATAACCGTAATAGATTTCACATCGACTTTGATAAATAAATTAATAAACCAAGCGGTTTTCAATAATGTGAATTTATTGATCCTTGTACTACGCTTGATTGAATCTGATAAGTAATATTAAAATATGGCAATGAAGGAACAATAATATATTTGAAATATCATATAATATCTATGTAATTAAACAGTTTCAAACTAAGAGAATTAAAATAAAGTAAATGAATAGTGCAAAAAATAAAACTGTTGTCCTGATAGTTATAACAGGCTAAGTTTGTATATTACTTATGCACGGTATAAATCTTGTGATGCGTTGTAAATTTTTTTAATTGCACAAAATACCGTTACAGCAAATACATGTTTTTCTATTTGGACTTTATAATTTTTGGTTGAGTTACATCTGACTAGAATGCACACTTTTTATCGACGATTGCAATAATTTACTTATTTTTAGGCAAATCTCCACTATATTGCAAGTCACAACCTTTGTAGACAGCATCGACCAGAGCCTTTTGCACTTCTTTATTATTCTGTATCTGCTGGGCATAGAATTCGTAGGCAGCGTCGACAAGTTCAAAATTGTCATCATCTCCAACGGCATCTTCGTCTCTCAAGGTTTTTCCAATAGTCTTGAGCGTTTCTTGTATAAGAAATCGTTCCAGGTTCAGTTTTTCCAGGTATGCTTGCTTTTTCGTCAGATGTGCCGCCAAACTGCATATGATGGGATGACCCGGCTCATAACCCAAATTCAGTAGCCACGTAAGTGCTTCATTAGCACATTCCTGGTATCCTGCCAGCATGATGTCATCCATAACCGGTGCTGATTCGCCTGTTTCTTCTTCTGGAATCATTTCTTACACTTTTAACCTAATAAAAAATTAGTAAAAATTAATATACTTTTTAAATAAAATAAAGCCTGAGCTTATAAAGTGATTAGGTTATTGTACAGCATTTGAATTTCAAAATTCTGAAAATTTTTGTTCCTTTGTAATATCACAGAAATTTTCCACAAAAGGAATAAATCATCACAGAGGTGTAACACAATTCAAAAAAATTAGAAATTGCTTAATTGTTTTTCGATAGTAACAATGGTAACGACTTCATAGAATGGGTAAGAACAGTTAACGTCAACCTTAAAAATATAGAAACCTCTCGGGGGATATTCTAGGAAATTTAAGAAATTAAACCTAAAATAAGGTTTTCTAGAAAAGGATAGTAACAAAATATGTCAAATGCTTGTAACAGTTTAGGTCAACATTATTTGTTGAGCACTTACAGGTTAATATTTCATCCTCTAGGGTAGTCCTGAGCTGCATTAATATATTGAAACATCAGTGTAATATATGCGTAGTTACGTTTACACTTGAGAAACAGGATACTTTATTAATTTAAACGCCATTAAATGAATCAAGGATAATTAAACTTCATTATAATTCTTGTCGTATTATTTGAATTACACGACTTAATTTCGGTCATTATGAAACTACCTGTTGAGCTATTCGATTGATATTATGATTTGAATCGGTTTGAAGTGCGTTTTAATGACCCGTTCTGAGGTGCATTTAAGGTAGAAATGCAGAAGGAAAGGCCGGTGGGGGAAAATATATATGAATTATTTATAAACATCTCAGAATGAGTTTATTAAGAATTTATTATTTATGGTTGAAGATTGGCCCGGATAATAAGAGCGAGTCGAGAGAAACATCTTGGGGCACCAAAATGATCCACAGATTTTTATCATTCTTCCTACATATAAAAGAGCAGTTCTCCTCTTTTCTTCTTGTTCCCTTAGCGATTCTTTCTATTTAACCTACCATCCCGCATAGGTAATCTCCTGGATTATTAATGCATCTTTCTACGCTGTGGGTAAAGGGATGATTTCCAGGGCTAATTTTTAAGCAATCTCATCCACGATGGTGGTTAGCATTTTTCTAATAGACCATTGGCTCAATTATCCGCATTTTTTTCTAGTGGAATGAATTCCATGTTTTTGAATTTATTTTTTATCGAATGATTTTGACATTGTTTTGTTACGAGATAATTGCTTAAAGGTACGGAAAAATAGTTTGAATTTTTAACCAAAACCACATATATGGAGAGCATTAAATGTTCACAGTGTCAAGGTAAAAAAAGAGTGTCTTTTTACAGTGGACGTCTCTACAGTTACGAATTTACAAATTAGCATCATTTGTGAACAAATTCTGAAAAAAAACTTAATTCTACATGAAAACGTAAAAGTTTAAAAAATTTGTTAGTATCAATTTTTCAGTCATTTTTGATAATGGCAACCAGGCGATCATGCGAAGTAAGAAATTAATCATTTAAATGAAATGAAAAATAATTAATATTACAGGTGGAACTACGACGTAAATGATATTTAAATTAGCAACAAATTTTTATAATTGCTGCCTTTACAAATTTTATGACAGCTGTAAAAAACTCTAAGGAAACAATTTTATGAATTGGTATTCCCATTTTATGTGATCTGCTCCTGTACAGTGAGGAAATTATTTCAGGTAAGGCGATCGCATCAAGTTTGGACGTCTTAATTTGACGACTTAATGTGTCCACGACGCTCTGGTATTTTTTTTTTCTGTGGTAAGCTACGGTACACGACGACTATTTTTGTTAATTTATGTTAGAACAATTAGGCGTTTGATAAATGACATTTACAGTGCTACAAATGTTTCACAAATTTGAAATTGACGAATAATCTTATTATTTTCATAAACAAGCACGGGAAACAACGACTACATGGGTGCAAGGGTTTGAGAAGATGAATGTACAACAGAATTTAACACCAAAGAAATCAATTAAAAAGAAGACAGGAGAAATGAACAAGCTGAAAGCAGCAAAGAATTGATCGTTCAACGTGATAACTGCCGTGTAAAATATGAACCGTTCAAAAATAAATGATGAACATGACACGTTGTTTGTTTAAATAAGGGAAAGTACCAAAGGGCATGTTTAACATTGGAAATTTCTGGTGGGAGGTCAGTTGGCTCCTGCCCTGACCCGATGTGGCTGTTGCACCTGTGAATCAATATGTTACAAGCCTTAAGAAACTAGAGGGAGACGACTCATTTAAGTAATACCTGTGTACCTGTGGATTGAATTGCCTTCGAACTAAATAATTCTATCGAAGGAGTGAAGCAGTAATTGTGTTTGCAATTCATGAAGAAAAAATGTTTCCATGAGCTTATATACTCGTGTCATACCGAATTATACAATGTGCGAAATAGATTAAATAGTAATGACTTATGTAACAGCAGCAAAAGTCCAAAGCAAAGGATTCTAAACGAACGTCACGATATTATTTCTAATTTTGATGCACTCCCATTAAAATTAACCTTTTCACTTTTCGAGAGAACAGAATAAAAGAAATGAAATGGAGTTTCAGAAGTGAAAAAAAGAATGCAACGAAGATAGAGGAGAAGGGAAATTATACTAACTTTAAAATTGGTTTGGACTACAAATAAGGAACCCAAGAGAATAATAAACTGATTTTACATGAAGTGAACATGAGGGTAATTAACAGTCTTATTGTGGCCATGCAGCATGACACTTTGTTCTTGATCATTGTGTAGCATCATCTCATAAGGAATTTTACCGAGAGAAGCAACCAGGATGAAATAAAAATAACTTCTATTTAGTGGGGGGTAATACGTCATTTATATTACCAGACACAACGAAGGATGAACAAAATAAAAACATGTCGAATATGGTGGTGATGTTGGTATCTGGTGAGATTAATGTTCGGCTGGTGAACATTTCCCCCTGGATTAATCGTACGTTTCTTTACTACTTAAAAACCCCAAGTGATATGTAAAAATTTAGGGGCATCTTAATCAACTTCAACCATTTTGTTTTCAAATCGGATTTTTTTTACCAAAAAGGGCCTAATGGAGGGATAATCTCGTTCAGTTATCATTCTGTCAAAGTCGGTTATTACGCGCAAAAGGGTGCAAGTATTTCCGAACTTTGACGCCCTTTACATATTTATTTTTTAAATTTCCCACAAGTCTCAGAACTATTAAAAAGAAAACGGTAAATCTTGATGACAAATTTGTTGAGAGCAACAATAATTATTAAAGAAAAATGTAAGTACAAAAACATGTTAAAGCAAGTTAATTACAATTCTTGTATTGATACTATTTTTGAACTGAGGAATACAAAAAAATAAACCAACTACGTAACAAGTTCCCAGTTACATACAATTAAAGCTGTTAACTAACTGGCTATGGGCTAGTACTGCAATACAACGGCTGATATCATTGAACGATACCCCCTTGCATGTAGGGACGCGAGAAATTATTGTCTTGGTCAGAACCGGGGCCAATTAACAAAATTTAGCTTTCGTATCATTTTTCAACAGGGCGGTATTTAATGAACCAAACGATTGGTTTTAGGTACCATTCGTCCGGTAAGGCACCCGCGGGTGTAAAACGTCACGATCCGAAATTCATAACTAACAAAAACAAACAAGTTAATTTCAGTGAGAAAGAAAAAAATAAAAAATTTTTGACTTCCCCAAAATACTCCTCCCATGCAGTTTGAAACCTTCAAAAGAAATATCTTTAATAGAAAAGAAGAACAGAAAACAAAAACAAAATGTTAATTAATTAAAACACAATGAAACATTTAATCATAGCGTACGCAACAAAGAATTCACTGGTATCTACCTAATTTAAGTAAGGGTGAAAAATATCTGAATCTGGGTATATTTGTATAACATTCACTAATAAAGACTACTATAATGCAATTCGATAGTACCAAATACACTACTTAAAGAAGTAAAAATTAATTCAACCGCACAACAATGACTGGATGCAAATATGCATCGGGTAATATTTCAACAAAAGTTAGAATTGCAAATTCTAAAGCAGTATATTTATGTAGTAGAGGAACAAACATACGAGCAGTCGAGCATGCTGTGATTTGCTGTTTTCCATATATCTACCTGCGGCCGTTTACCCAAGACTTTATATTCAGTTTAGTTATTGAAAAATAAAAAAACTAGGTACCAAACAAAATCACTCACACATAGTTAGGTAGAAACTCACGTTAGTTTCAGTCGAATACAACGACAGCTGACTTCAGAAGATGAAGTCCGACTGTTGAACAACTGAACAGCACGCGTTTAGTTTCTCCCCCTCACAGCATCTCATTGGTCGGAAACCCTCATTCATTTCCCTTCGAATGCTTGTATCTTCAATTTTTTAGCAGTGGTAGTTGTTGTTGTTATGGTTAATGATGCCCTACCATCAGAAATTAGATTTGCAAGGAACAAAAACCGACAAACAGCAATTAATAAGGTTCGAAAGTGCCAACGCTTCTATGGCTTATAAGTAGTCAACTAGTTGTTCTCTTGGAATAAATGTACGTCTTCTATCTTACATTGTTCCGCTTGTTTCTACTCTCCCTCTGTTTTCTGAATGCGTTCAGTTGCAAATGGCAAATATAAAAGGGGTGGACAGCTGCAACTGTCGAGGGAACGACAGATGTCGAGCGGCTCCAATTTAGACTTTGCAGCGAACGCGCCACCAGGTTTGTCAGTGAAATGAGTAATACCTGGGTTATAAAATATTATTCCTTCTGTTCAATGCTTTTAAGGGCTTTCCAGTGTTGTACTGTTCCACAAATTAAGAATTTTAATGATGTCCAACAAAAGAACAGAGCATAGATCACTAACATTACCACTTTTATTGGCTGCGATAATACTAATAATTATCGTACATAAATGTGTCTTTGATGTATGAAACCGTTGGTTGCACCAAGTTCTGCTCAGATCTCAATCTTTCATTCCACCGGAAATTACTTCTGCATCATTTGATATTAATAATAAAACTCAAAAGTTATCACTACCGCAACAGAGCATCTGTAATTTGAAGAAAATATATCGGTCTCTTTGAACTCCCCAGGTACAATTAATTTAGTTCGCCACAAACCGCAATCTCACTACAACAGTTTGACAATTTGTCAAAAGATCTTCTTGGACGTAAACAACAGTTGTCACATGACACTGATTTACATTCTAATTTTTCTATTCGTATGCGTGGCAACACTCTAATCTCAATGAACAGTATAGTATAGTAATCGTATTAAAATAACTGTCCATCGATAGATTTTTAGATTTTTTTTAATTCAAGAGGTTAGCTGATTTTTAAACAATTGAACCGCGTATTGTTATTTCATTTCGTTCTCGTACTTCACTGCATATTCCACGTTACTCATGTACTACATATCGGGAAGAATAATTATAAATTTTATCCCTTTGATCCCCTTGACCAGGTAAGCTGACTGTCTGTGTGTTCGTTCCGCAGTTCTATGCCTACCTACGTGTCTCATACTCCTTCTTTGCGTGTTGCCATCTACACAGTGGAGTTGTGCACCCAAGGTAAATAAGATTATGTTAGTAAACAATGTTTTTCTATTTAGAATAAGTGAATGTGAAGAGAATGACATAAATAACTCTTTTGGTATCGGTTTTTGCCCTTCGCAGACAAATCAAGGAAGAATCTCTTGGTGAAACCCTTTTGTAGTCTTTCTTTTCCCCGTTCACTCAACCTCTACGCCAGATTAACACCGGGTACCAGAGACTGGTTTTGCCCAAATAAAAGAAACACCTGCCGCTTTCCAAATGCATTAGTCGCTTAATTTTTAGTTTCTTTTCCAAATTTGAATGAAGACGTCGCTAGATGGTTTTATGAGTTCTATTTTGTTCAGACCGTGCTCAGAAGTTATCGGCTCCTCTTTGTTTACGGCAAGGCCCACCACCTAGGGGGTGGGCCAATACAGGTTTATATGTGACCAAGGCAATAGCCACCGCACGCCGACCCGTGAAATTGATTCACAACGGGCCATTTTTACTGCATTGCAGGTATTCTAATTAGAATTGGATGTTTGCTTAAAAAATATTATTTCGGATAGCACCTGAATTTTAATATATTCAACTTGCCAGAACCTGCGAAATTGGTTAACGGAATTAGTAATAACGAGGGCTTTAAAGACGAATAATTTTGTTCAGATTAGCTTTTTATAAGATTTTTGCTTACGAAATTATTACATTGTAGATCAGCAAAGATGTTTTTCCACTTATTGAATTTGGTAACTAAGATTTTAACAGGCTTGCTGAATATCGAAATTATTCGGAGCATAAATGCCACTAATCGAAGCTCAGATTTTTTTAACGAAGCATAGCAATCGATTAAGTAGTAAGTGATGATACAGGTATAAAGTACCCTTAGCAACTCATAGTAAAATCGGCTGAAGTGATTTGTGATGGACCACACCCATTCCCCAATATCAGGTAACATTCGGAAGGAAGGAGTTTTTTCAATTTCAGAACTTTGTCTCAGAGCCCAAATTAATTCGGAGTCCTGACGATTTCAAATTTTCACCTTTTTGCAATACGAATTACTTTGAATTAATAATTCAATTTCTTCATTGCTTACCTTAATGCAAGGTTGAGATGTACGGGGAGAGCAGGTGACAGAAAATGCACGTGCTTTAGGAGCCGGAAATAATCAGAGACGTTTTTCACCCTGGATCCTGCCATGAAAAAGTTTTGTTTGCTTTAACCTGAAAAAACATCCTGGGTGGTTGGCTCTTTTACCCCAGATGGAACTTGTTTTCCGTTCTGTCGAACCTGAATTGAGAACGACAATGGACCTTAGCGAGAAGGGGATGGTCGTTGCGTAAAAATTCAATGGATTTGAAGTGGGTACTTTGAGTCAATTTGTGCTCCTCCTTTTTGTTTGTGTCCACCAATTCATGTTGATCGTTGAGCATTCGCCGCCTGCACCTTCTCGAATTCCTTTAAAAATAACTTTCCTTAATACATATTCGTTTAGTTTTCAAATTCAATTACCCTTGTGATCGATTAATTTCGCCAAAAACTATTTTGGGTTGTTTTGCACCTACAGAATTCCGATGTAATAGTAATCCATATTCCACTTGGGCATTTGTTAAAAAATAACTGAAAACTCGAGCATGAGAAATTTAAATAAGTGAAAAGAAGTGAACAACTTGAAATAGTTTAGTGCGACAATGATACTACGTAAGGAAGGCCAGGAACGAAAAGAAGCTAAGTTTTAAATTCCGTGGTGGGTGGATGGCGAGAGTGGAAATCTTCGAGAAAAAAGAGCGTTCAGCAAATGAAGTAGATTTATATTAGAACATGAGAGGAAATGGCTCGTGACGGGTACGACAGGTGAAGAATAAATGAAAAAATAATGGTATACTAATATAATGTTATACACATTATTTATGTTTTGTTCCCAATCAAGCTACCCATATGTGTCTCGCTAGTGCTTAGTTTCCAACGCAGTTTTTTTCGACTGTTTCTATTATATGTTTTCCAGTATATATGGGCTTAAACATGCTGCATTTACTAATGGAAACGATGGATAATTTTTTGGAACGTCAATTTGTTACCTGTAAAATCAGGCAGGACTTGGAGACTCCTCGTACATTAATATTGTACAATCGTCAATCTTTCATATTGCTGCACGTCTTCCCCGATAGAAGAGTAGTGTCGGCTTCGCCCTCTCATGCGATCTCGGGTGCATTTTGGCGGTTAGCACTACATCCACATCCACATGTGGTCATAGGTTCAACTGTAAATGTGCGTCACACTAAATAAAAAATGCATTCTCTAAAGTACACTCGTGGTGACCAGCCTCGCAACCGACCATCTGCTGCATATAAACCTTGCCACGTGACCTCACATCTGACCTGATGTTTTGAGATCTATGAAAACGTAGGCGCCTCTTTGGAGCATTTAGAGTTTTCTTAACTCTTTATGAATTACCTAAATTTGTCTGCATGACAACGCAGGAGTTCAGGAATGGATGATAGATAAACAGGTAAAACGATGATGAAATTTAAAATTTTTACTACTCCATTTCAGTCACGATGACACGAACTGTAGTTCAAAAAGAAAAGAAGACATAGCAGAAATTACAGTCCAAAATTAACACCTGTTTTGTTTGGGAATTTTTAGAGTCGCGTCGAAAAATCATTCTCTGCACAAAAAGTTTTGCTTGCTTCGAATAAGTGAACAAAATTCAGGTATTCAGGTGTTTGAAATGCTATTTCTCCTCTAGCACCTGGAGTTGAATTGTAAGTGTAAATACTCCCTTTTATTTGGACGGAACAATAAGAAGTATAAAGATGTGATACGGTATGACAAACTTTGGGATTCTTTTAGCTGATAGCTCTAAGATCATAAAAATTTGCCGTATAAAAACGAGTAATAACTTCAAATTGGCACTTCATGATACAGACTCGAAATAAAAAAATGAAACAATGTGGAGTTCAGCCAGTCATTACGGTAAAAGAGAGATTTAGAAATTAGAAATTAAATTAAATATTTATATAAAAGTTTACATTTATTAAAAACAAACGATATTATACAATCACGAATCGTTAAAGTGCACCGTACCTGGGACTGGTGCCACTTTAACAGTCGTGGCAGATATCACCGGAACCAAAACCGGGTCCTTCGGAAATCCGAAAAAGTTGTTGAGACAAAAACCTGAACTCCCGAATCACCTGGTCGTAATGTTTCCATTTGATTTTAACTTTTTATCTTGCCCGGGGTGCATCCCGATATGAGATTGATTCAAAACGGAATACACCACCAGCAAAAAACAAAACAAAACAAAACAAAATATAGTCAACGAAAAACACCAGAACCGCAAGAGAAACAATATCGTAGGGTCGCGACGACAGATGGTCGACGATTTGAGCGACCCACATATTCCTCCGTGATTCATATGCCACGGCCATGGTCATATTACATTTTCACAAGACTAGCAACGACCTCATATTCGCTTAATTACAGGTACTCACCGGCGGAGCCGGAAATCAAATGTTTTAACCGGAGTCCCGACAGTGTCGCACCCTACCGAGAGGAAAATCCGCGCTCCGGAGGTTTTTAGAACTGGGCAATGTGCTGACCAAATTGAGTTCTTCCACTAAGCGCTCCTTCGACTTCTCCAAATAGGCCTTTAGATTTGTCACGACAGGGTGTTCTGGTGAAATGTTTTCTTCTTCGATGAGGAACCGAATGGCTTCGTCCATGCAGTCAACATAGCCTGCGTACAGGAAGCTGAGGGACTCGACTTCTCTATCGCCTTGTAGTCGCTCCCAAACAGCAGAATCGACGACTTCATCCATTATGTCGTCGTCAAAGCAAATGCTTTCCTCGTACTCATCAAAGAAGTTTCGTTCAAATGATTCGTTTATATCTGCAACGACAAAAACTCAGGCTACAAGTACATTCTACCCCAACATGTCTTTCACACTGACCTACGCAGCTTCCACCTGGTGCCAGGACTGGATCACTCCTCCCCCCAATAACACACTATTTTTTAATGCTAAATAAAACGATCGGTGTTAACTCCCGAACTGAAACCACCATCTACCTTTCCTCATTACTTCCTTTGTTTTACAAATCAAACATCACCCTTAATCAAATAACAAAAAAGAATTTTTTTACTAAACACGCTGCGCATACCTGTATGGGTAAGTTCTACAATTAATGGTAACCGGTTTTGCTACCCTTATTCAATTCTACCTATCACCTCCCCTTAGTAATAAAATGAATTTGTAATATATGAACATAAAAGTGGAAACGTAAACAAGACTGTTCACAATTATAATTTTGATCTTTAATTGGACTTTTTAGTTCATGTGATTGTTAGGTACTATTCTTAAGGCATTCGCTCATTGATTTTCTTTTTAACGATCCCACTACAAACAAGATTATAAATCGGTGTAAGTAGTTCACTCTCGGATTCCCCAAAGCAACTGAGTACTCCGTTATAAATAAAAATGTTCCCATGTTCCCTTGGGGAGTATATCATCTAACGCAAGGTAGGTTCCTGGCCTCCCAAACTGGAACTCGTCAATTATTTTTCTGGAAGTGATAATTGCACAAACTGGGTCTTTGGAAGGAAAAACCCTACCATACTACCAGAGTTCACCGTATCACATCTGGTCGTAACATGGCCCATGACTAATTATAACTGCAGCTGCCTACTTACTGGTGAATTCACCTTCTTCCAGCTTGTGCGTACCCATGAGTTCCAAATAGTCATTGTTTGCCGGTATTCGGTCATCAATCTGGAATTTTCATAAAATTTTACATTTTAAAAAAAGTTATTTCAATACAAAAAATAATAGGAAACTACCATGAGTTACAAGGCAATTTTATGTCAAAATTCTTATTCCACGATTTCTTTTCTTACGCCTACGTTACATGATAATGTATTTACAAAAAATAAGCATATGCACGAAATGAATTTAGGAATTCATCTCAACTTGTTATTCATACCAATAAAAACGAACACATGTCTATAAATCTTCTACTGTAGGTATTCAGGGGGATATTTGCCTTTCTGGTCCTAAGTAAGATTAATACAGTTTATATTGTAGACAAAATAATGGAGATAGCTGACACTACACCAGAAGAATGATGTTCTGAATTTCATAGCTTGCCGATGGCTTTCATTTTGATATTAACACACAGACTTAGGAGAAGAATTGTCAAGTAGGGTGTAGAAGTATAGTTAATTATTGGTCTTACATTTTCTGATTCTCACAAACTGTAGGTGCTATGAATAATTGGTATCCAGTGACAGACTGGTTCAGAAGCCCTTTTCTTATATATGATTGTTGCATACCTTTGTTTCTACAACGGATTCGACTATTATAACGTGTTTTATTATACTACAATGTGTAATTTTATAACATTCGTGATTGTATATTGTGAGAGGCTAAACAGAGCTGGAGGAGCAAAATGCAAGATAGGAAAAATCAGAAGAAAAGGCACCGAAAAAGTGGTTTTGGTAAGGTGACATTTAAATTGTTAATAATCCAGGAAGAATCATTAAGTTGAGTATTATTATTCCCGAGTTTTGTATACATTAGACCTAACACACCATATAATGAGTGCAGGAATGTTACTCTCACATTTCAAAGGCTAAAATCCAAATTAAAGTATGTAAATTGCGTAAAATTCACACTGTTAAGGAAGTTTATCTTCATTCCTACCTAAATAAACCAATTCAAAATAGGTGACAATGGTTATTGTCAAATGTTGAAAATATTTCTAAACATATTTTTCCTGACAGGATTAGACAGGACAGAAATAAAATATTGTTGTTAAAGAAAATAAACAAGAATAATACGAAAATACAAGAGAACCTATCACCCAGTATAAATTTAAACCAAATAATGCATTCATGAAATATAATGGCACCCTAATAGATGAGAGGGTATAGAGAGAATTTCTAAAAAATTTTTATATTTTTGTAACTGTAGTTTTTTCTGTCTAACACAAATATTACTATTCATTTTTCAAACTTATTTCTCTTTCAATCTTCACTTAATTAAATTAAATTAAATTTCATTTTCATTTTCATTAAAGGCACACCAACAAATTTTTCTCACAAATAAATGTATTTCATCAGTGTAATTCATTAAAAAAACATACTCTGCACTTGCAAACTGTGTTATTCTTATGAAAAAACTGAATCCCCTTTTTTCATAACAAAAATATACATTTGAAAAATATATTGAGATAAAGACTTTGCCATACTACTGAGAACTCACACAATCCTACACCAATTAAATAAATGTGAAATCTTTCACAACAAAAATACAATGAAGTATTCTTAGGTTTTTGAAATCTGACTGTCATTTTCTACAACCTGCACAAGTGTTCATAATTAACCTATGACAAGTAATGGGTAATTTAAATTTCATCTAATGTTCTAGTAACCATATTAATATTAATAATTTTAACTGTTAATTAATTTGTGTGAGAACAGTCTCACAAAAATGTCAAATTGTTTTTGTTTGCTTGTGAGAAAATCAGGGCAGTTCTTATGAAATACTTCATTTCATGAATTGGCAAATATAGTTTTCTATGGTTTTGTTACAGTTCACAAATTATTCACTAATAGTAGATTACTAAATATTAAGAGTACAGTTTCAATCAATATCAGGTTGACTTATTGTAATACTGTCTGTTATGAATGGAACTAGAATACACTTTCAGAGATCTGATCTGTTTATGAAAAATGATGGAAGTAGTCAGCATTCTTTTTACCAAAACCACCTTAATATTGTTATTGTTATTGTTATTGTAATATTAATTTTAATTACAAGTGAATTAAAGGTAAAATGAAAATATCATACAAAAGTGCAGCAGTTCTTGCACAAAAACCATTTGTTGTCAAATAGGGAAAAATACCACACAAACTTACAAAACTGTCACTGAGCAAATAATGAATATTTTATTACATTAGTTCTGTGATAAAATGTCACAGAAAAACTAACATCTTAATTGCGGGAGAGCAACGGAGTACGCCTAAATTTGCGAAATTAATGTTCTTCCGGAACTGGTTTCATCACGAAAACAAATAATGGCTGTTGAATGATATTCATTAGTAAAATCAAAACCAACAAAACATATAAATTGAAAACTCACCGAACACGTCTTGAAAGATTTTAAATCCAAAAGATTATTCTTCATTTTTTTCAACGGACGAGAATCTTAAAAAGCGATATTACAAAACAATTTATGTGATTAGTTAATAAATTATCCACAATAAACAAGTTTTACTATTAATTTATCGTTTTACTAATTTCTAACTTGTACTGCTACTCAAAAACGAACGTTTAATGTATACCGTAGGAATCGCTAATGCCGAATGAAGTTCAGTTGTGTACTCGGTCTGAGGTTTCAAACGTCGCCAGCCATATCTTTTGTTTGTTTTCACCGGTGGCCGTCAGGAGGCACCGGTGCTTAAGAGGCTGCAATCAGATTTTAATAAGCATCGTATAAATTTTTTTTTATCTAATTTCATTTTGATGTTTCACTTCTCGTTTAACAAAGGTATCATACCACTGAGTAATAAATGAAGTAGACTAAACTTATGTTAAACAAATTTTCTCAATTATACGTTATACATTAATACCCATTGTACAAAACACCCCCCAAAATTAATGCAGACTTAAAATATATATTATCTTTAGCTCGGGTTATTTTTTTTTAAATGAATGAAAAAGTGGTGTAAGTAATAATAAATCTATTCAATGTGATTTTCTCATTCTTTCATAGCTGTATTGGTACATAGGTAAAGAGTGTTTTTAATAAAACAAAAATTCTTATCAGATCAAGAAATTAAAAACGTTTAAAAGAAACAAAAAAACTTTTGGTAACACAAGATTTAATACACATGCAAAAAATAACCTTAATATGATTTTGTTTACAAATATCTTTTTGAATAAATAATATAAACCATGTACATAAACTAATATATACAAATATAAAAAATAAATAAATAACTAAATTATTGGCAGTTTAGTTGGCATTATTGGTAAAAATATTCATTCCATTTTAAAATAATTTGCTTGAAAATTCAAACAATGCTTAATAAGTTCTTGACATTTATTGTAATTTAACCAGGGAAGCTCAACAGCTTCATGTAAAAACTCTAAATAAGCTGTGTTCCTTTCAATTATGCTGGTGTTGTGTTTTCCATTCAGCACCTCTTGCATGTCATCCTATAAAAATTAAAGTTATTTTTCAATATTTATATATGACATTTACAATAAAGTAGAATGTGACAGTTAAATATCCCTAATAAAGCAATCATACTTTCAACAATATATTATTATTAATCACTTTTTGAATGCAATACTATGGCCATGTCTCTTGATTCTTTCCTAAAAGATTTGTATTGAATAATAAATATAATATGGCATAATATTTATTGAAGGCATTATATTGAATAAAATATATTTAAGGCAATTAACATTTAACTGAGATTGTATACCTCAAAATCCTTGGTCAGCTTGTTGTAAAGAGAAATATCAACATTTTTCCTTAATCTCAGTGGCAGCTCAATCAGTTGGTTGTATGTGGGCCACATATTTAAACATGCTTCACATTCACACTTAAAGTAGTATTGCTCCAAAAGAGCTTCTTGCCTCTCTTGAAAATCATGTGTGGCATAGTGATAACCATAATTATCAAAAATCTGAAAATATTGTTTAATCTTCAATTGCTTTTTAAGAAACTAACATAATGATCCATAAAGGAGTAGACTTAGTTACCTGTTCTCCATTTTTAATTGGTTTGATTGCACACAAGACAATTTTATCTTGACAAGAATATCTGACTACATTTGGATCACATGAGTGATTTATTAAACTTAGTGTGGCATAGGCACCAGCTCCAATTTCAAGCAGACTCTCACAATTGTACTCTGATACCTCATGGGCATTGCAGGGTAAACTTTGCATTAGTCTAAGAATGAGTCCTCCACAAAATATTGTCATATTTTTTCTCCTGTCAATATTTGTTAATTTAAAAAAATTTGTACATTGTTGAAGTGTAAATATTAAAATGGCAGAGATAACTGATCTATAAAAGAGATCAGTTGGTGCTCTTTTCTTTGAATTGGTCACCAAATTATAAATATTTACAAAGTCTGATGAATCATAAAACTGGTTATTCTGATCATAATCATTATTATCATATTTTGCTACTTCATCATACAATTTATCAAGTTGCCTTCCCTGATTAGAGGCATCAATTAGAATTTTTAATGATAGTAACTCTCTCCTATCTGCATTTAAACTGGATAAAATCTCTAAGTAGGAACATTCTATGTCATGACTTTTAGAAGCTAAACATTGTTCATTACAGAACATTGCAGTGCAGCAGGAGACACAAGGAACCAAATTTAAATCTCGTTTAAAACAATACGAACAATGAGTGTAGAAATGTTCTGCCAGAACAATACTGGAAAATGGTTTTTCCACAATTAAAACTTCTCCTACATTTATGTCACTATTTACTACTAGTTTTCTTTCCCCGTGCTTGTCAGTTGAAAGATCAACTGCACTGGAGGCACTACTAAAATAACTGCTCTTCCCCCTGCTCAGGGATGGCACATTCCCAGCGCTGAAGTTGCCACAAGGTTGTATTTTATTGTTTATTGCTAATAGGCATTGCTTTTGTCTCATGAGTAATTTATTTTTCAGTTCCTGTGTCGTGCAGAGATTCAGGGCTTTTTCGACATCACTCAAAGCTTCTTTGGGGAAATTAAGGCGAAGTAAACATGATGCTCTGTTCCCATAAGCGAGTCCCAGTTCTGTTGAATTGTTTTTAGCAAGGGCTAGACTTTTATTGTACAATGTCAAAGCTTTCCAGTAAGAGTAATTCATAAATAAATTATTTCCTTCCTTACGACAAGTAGCAGATTTTTCGTTACACTTGCCAGTCGATGCAAACTCGAGCCGGGAAAAATAGTCCTGACATATTTCGTACGCCATTTGAAATCTTTCCTGATCATTTTTTAATTCTACAAATTGTTTCGTCACGTTGTCCAAATTTCCCAGGTCCCTGCAAATATCTTTAAAAAACAATTTTAAAGACATGTTTTCCATTTCTAGGTCCTACATTGTTCTCAAGTGTTTCCCTCAATAAAAACTACCAACCTAACGATTAAACTTGGCATTTAATGAACATTGGTTTTTTTCAGCGTCTATGGTCTAACTTGTCGGCGAACTCTGAAATGTGATTTGATGTGGAGCCGCTAAAATTATTTGAAAAGACAAAAATGCGTGGAGTTTGAATAGAGTCGACCTCAAACAAAATGACTTCGACAAATA
This sequence comes from Polyplax serrata, assembly GCA_037055365.1. NCBI lineage: Eukaryota > Metazoa > Arthropoda > Insecta > Psocodea > Polyplacidae > Polyplax > Polyplax serrata. The sequence continues at coordinate 15,912,898 of JAWJWE010000036.1, read as the reverse complement.
AGAAAGTCGAGCACCAGGCTCCTTCTGAAGAAAGTGATTTGTTGAGAATCAGACCACTGTTAGTATAAAGCACAGTAATTGTAATTGAAGTTTGAATGTCTGTTAGAAAGAAGTCTAAATAAAAACAAAATTATTATAAGTTTCATGAAGTAGTTAGTAGTATTGAAAGTAGTATTGAGTATAAAAAATTTATATTAAATGACAGTTTCATTTCCTATCTGGGATTTAATTGCAGGGGGGCTGGACAAGAAGTGGGCAGATCATGTATTATGCTGGAATTCAAAGGGAAAAATGTGATGGTGAGAAACTTGAGAAAGAATTTGCATGCTGACTGTCTAAAAAAGGAAACAAAATAAAAGGGAGTGTGTTTGAATTGTTATTGCAGCTTGATTGTGGTATTCATCCTGGTTTGTCTGGGCTTGATGCCCTTCCATTTGTAGACTTAATAGAAGCAGATGAAATTGATTTGTTACTTGTCACACAGTAAGTTTAAATTTATTAGAAGAAGTAAGTACTCTGTGAACCTATCAGTGACAATTATGCTTCTATTGTAGCTTTCATTTAGATCATTCTGGTGCTCTGCCATGGTTCCTCCTCAAGACAAAATTTAAAGGCAGATGTTTCATGACACATGCAACAAAAGCAATTTATAGGTGGTTATTATCAGACTATATTAAAGTCAGTAACATATCAACAGAACAAATGTTATACACTGACCATGATTTAGAAGAATCAATGGAAAAAATAGAAACAATTAATTTTCATGAAGAAAAGGAAATTTTTGGTATTAAATTTTGGGCCTATCATGCTGGGCATGTACTTGGAGCTGCTATGTTTATGATAGAAATAGCAGGTGTTAGGGTTCTGTACACAGGAGATTTTTCTCGTCAGGAAGACAGGCATTTAATGGCAGCAGAAATTCCAAGTATCAAACCAGATGTCCTAATAACAGTGAGTGGTATTTGATTTGATATTATGAAATGTTTTAATTTCTTGACTTTCAGATATTAATAATATTTTTTTTCATTTTAGTTCATGAATGATATTTTTCAAATTTTTATGAAGACAGGAATTGTTTTTAAGATGAACTTAACATTTTTTATTAATATTTCTTATTTCAAGTCTTTGTTTTTCAGGAATCAACATATGGCACACATATTCATGAAAAAAGGGAGGAAAGAGAAACTAGGTTTACAAATTTAATTCATAACATTATTAATAGGGGTGGCAGGTGCTTGATACCTGTCTTTGCTTTGGGTAGAGCTCAAGAACTTTTATTAATCTTAGGTATAAATTTTCATAATTTTATAAACTTTTCATAAGAAATTTTAATTGTGTTAGTTTTGTTTTATTCTGTTCTAAACATATAAAATTTTTTTTAAATACTTTATTTATTTTTTAGATGATTACTGGAGTCAACATCCAGAGCTTCATGATGTTCCCATTTACTATGCATCATCACTTGCAAAGAAGTGTATGGCTGTTTACCAAACTTATGTAAATGCTATGAATGATAAAATCAGGAAACAAATTGCAGTAAACAACCCATTTGTATTTCGACACATACATAATCTAAAAGTAAGTTTTGTGTGTAATGAAAAAAATAAAAAATTACTTGTTTAAAATTATGAGATAGAAAGAGAAGTAGTGGATTTAAATTTCTTGTATGATTCCTTTATATATTACAATATTTTTTGCACAGGGTATTGATCATTTCGACGATATCGGACCGTGTGTAGTTATGGCTTCACCCGGAATGTTGCAAAGTGGTTTGTCACGTGAATTATTTGAACTTTGGTGTACAGATGCAAAAAATGGAGTAATAATTGCCGGTAATTTTATTCGCTTCTAAATGTACGACAGAAATATTGTGATTAAATGTTACTATGATTCACAATATGATAAATGTAGATTAAGGGAATTAGGAGATTAGGTAACATTTCTTTTGTTTGCAAATAAATTGTTGTTTCTTATAGGTTATTGTGTGGAAGGCACGCCAGCCAAACAAATTCTTTCGGAACCGGAAGAAATAGTCACTATGAATGGACAGAAGTTGCCTTTGAAAATGTCAGTGGATTACATTTCATTTTCTGCCCATACAGACTACAAACAAACGAGCGAGTTTGTGAGAGCTTTGAAACCTCCTCATGTCGTACGTAGGGTTGTTGACGTACATATAAGGACCTGGTTGAAATGCAGGTCTTAATTTTTATATTGGTTATTTTTACTTATCAGTTTACTCTCACTAGGTCTTGGTTCACGGTGAACAAAACGAGATGAGCAGATTAAAAGCAGCATTAAAAAGAGAATATGAAGATGATCCAAATACATCCATTGAAATTCACAATCCAAGGAACACGACAGCCGTGGAACTGTACTTCCGAGGAGAGAAAACAGTTAAAGTCATGGGCACGCTCGCCATGCAAAAACCATTACCCGGAGACAAAGTTTCTGGAATACTTGTAAAGAGAAATTTTAATTATCACTTATTGGCTCCTCTGGATGTGCCAAGTAAGTAGACACTTAACTTAGATTGGTTCTGGGGCTACCTTGAGATGCTTTTTTCACGTATTCTCATTACAGAGTACACCGATATGACTGTAACGAGAGTGACAGAACGGGTATCAGTTTATTATTCTGGACAAATGAGTATATTGAAGTACTTATTGAATCAGTCTTGCGGTCCTGTAGAAGTTGTTGATGATAAAAAGCTCAAAGTTTTCAAGAATATAAACATAACCATAGAGAGTAAAATAATAACTCTGGAGGTGAGTAATATTTTAAATTTAAAAGTGGAGTTGCGAAACGTTATTATTTGGTATGGGTTCCCTGGCAAGATGATTCATGTAAATTCAGTTAAAGGTTATTCATTAATATTTTTATATCGTTTTTATAAATTTTTCTATTATATCAAGGGTCAGATAGACATATAGATTAGATGGAAGCATGTATTATAAGAAAAGATATGGATATAATTAATAATCATAATAATGTCAATATGCATATAAAATACCTACCTGCAATATATGTATACAATTTATGTCAATATACATACATATAGAATAGCCTCATTAAAGTTAATCAACAGCATTCAGGACAAATTCAAATTAATGAATTTCTCTTGTTTCAGTGGATTGCTAGTCCCGTCAATGACATGTATGCAAATGCCATAGTATCTGCCATTTTGCAGTCGGACGCCATCCAAGACAGTTCAAAGAAGAACATTCCCTTACCTCCCGCCAAAATGGACCTTATGCATTTCAAAGAATGTCTGATTGAGATGTTGCAGGAAATGTTCGGGGAGGACTCAGTTCCGAAAATTTTTAAGGGCGAGAAGCTGTACGTAACGGTTGATGGAAAGAAGGCAAACATAGACTTTTCAAAATTGGTGAGCATCTAATATTACATAGGTTTTGGTTGTCAACAGTGAAACAGAACGTTTCATAAACATTATAAAACGACTAATTGTGTCGGCATTCGGCTATGTATTATCCTCTCTTATAATAATTGTTTGACAAGCTTATTTTGCATCGTCTTAATGTTATGTATTTCAGTCATTTATAATATCCTCATTGCGACACCCCAAAACTTGTTCGAAAAGATGTGAATTAAGGCAATGCGCCAACCTTATTTCTACGAATTCAAGCAAATTAATGTATTTTAAAGTACTTTAAAATTTTGTTTATTTGTACCAAAGGTGTTCTATTTGTCAAGTCGAAATCATATTGTTTTTATTTTTATTTTAGACTGTTGTTTGTGAAGAGGATCCTGTTTTCCAGCAGATTGTTCAGACGGCCGTTACGAAACTTTACCAGACCCTTTCTCCGCCCAAAATAGAGGAGTCATAAAATAAACTTTTCGTATTTGAGGTCAGAGGTGAATAATATTTATAGTTCCCATCTTTCAGATCAGACCACAAATTCAGAGAAGCTGAATATTTTAAAAGAAAATCCTTTAAAACCTTTGAATTGTTTTGAATTTTATTTTGATAATTAAATGTAGAAATATTAAAGTTCACTTTTTAACGAATATTTACTGTTTCTCAGAGGTTCGTATTTTTGTGTGTGCTTTGGTTCCTGTACATGTTTGCTAGTGAATAATTTAGTAATATCACTCACTAGAATTTGGGTTTGTTTCGGCCATCAGTCACACCACATTTTTTCATTCAAAATTTTACATCACTTATCTTGTATTTTTCATTTTATTTCCCATTACTTGTGGTATTCTGGTTGTAGCTAGAGCTGGATTCCGGAAGTTTGTTCAAGATTTTTTTCTATGCCTATTGTTTTTGGTGTTGCTTCTATTTTGTAGTCTTTAAGTCAACCTTATTAGTGTTCACTTCCTTGTTATTCTACTTATTCCGTAATTTTTATAAATTCCAAAAGCGTTCCTATTTTTAAGTATTTCATTTTTGGAAAAACTTTTTATTCTTAGTAATGCAAGTATTAAATAAAATTTAATTTTGTTATCTTATTAATTTAGTTGTAGATAATATAGATTAATACATTGTAGACAGATAGAAATGTTCTCCCTGCTTTTTATCTCTCTTCTATGTTTAATTTACTCCAACAGTACAGAAAATCAATCTGTAGCCATAGATTGATAGCCAACAGATCACTCTTGCTTCCCCTGCCCCTGTCGTTTTTGCAATGCCGCCGCCAGATCCTGCCTGAGGGCGACTTGTTGCCTCTGATCAGCAAGCAATTGAACGCTTCGCAACCCATTGACAATGTCCTTTGTTTTGCCGAAGTAAATCTCGTTCAGTGTGTTTCGTATCTTGTTTTCCATATCCTCGACCATTCGGCCGATGTTGGCAATATGTGGAGATGACTCTGTCACACTGAAGTCTAATTCCATCTATGAAATAACAAAATGCATATTCACTTTTGGATACTAATTGGTAAAAAATCATATTCAAAAGGTTCTCCTTCACATTCATCTGTTTGTACCTGTCTTGTGAGACTTCCACCCAGGTTCATTGTTCCAGAACCTGTTTTGTTGGTTTGCAGCCAGAGCATTGCTGTTGATGTTAGTTTGTAATGTGCATTTCTACCTGTGGATTTCTCTAGTACTTCAACTACATGTATTGAGTCCCAACAACCCTTTATTTTATTTGAACCATCACCTGCTTTTTTAATTAATATCACCCCTAAAAATTAAATCAAAAATTTTTTGTAAAACTTGGAATATCAATTCACATAAAAACCTCATGTCTAATTTAATTGAACATTCAATTTCTTAACCTATGGTTTACTAATAATGTGGGCTACTAATTATTTTATTTCAAATATTTTGTTAGAACCAGATAAATTATTTTTCTTTTACAATGAGTTGGTGCAAAGTGATGTATGAACTATGATATATTATCAATTCATACTAATCTGTTTATCAGATAACACAAATTAGACAAAATGGAAACTGATATCTGATTTTGCTGACTCACCTGCAAACCCATGATCCAAGTCCCACAAATACACTGAAGAAATACCTCCCTCAAAATACATTTCTTTATACTGTTGAAATGCAAGATTAGCATCTATTTCTAATTTTCTTAACCTCTCTGTGGGCATGGAACCATCCTCAAGAGGTGGGTCATAGGTATTGCTCCAGGGTGACCTGTATGAGTCACCATCTCTATTGTAATCACATAGGAGGTAATCTTTTCCAAGTTCTTTATCCCTTGCTATTTTCAAAGGTTGATCAACAGAGGAGAGCAAATCCTCGCAAAGGCTGGGCACCAAATCGATCAAATCGCTTAAATTTTTTTCTATTTGTTGGGGCGGTAAACGCCTCATAATATCTAAAGCACAATCCATTTGTTGTTCCGTCTGAAATGTTTAAGAGCAAAACACATGTATGGCGGAAACCAAAACACAGCAAGAAATAAAGAAATGGGCTTTAATCGAGGGTCAAGATTCTCATGTTACAATTCAATTTTTATCACTGCAGTGGACAAATAAGGAGATGCTCAGATGTATTTTACAATGAGTTGGAAAAGGCTTTGAAAGCAACAAAATTCTCTTGCTTGGCTTCTGCACAAAAATTACTTCTTGTCACATATATACACTGGGCCTATTCAACAAAAATAAAGGGTGTGTCAAGAAGAAAACTAAACCTAAAAGGTGGTCTGCGAATGAAGACTTTCGAAGATCGGGTGTCGGGCTGAAAAGTAATTTGACTCACCATTGTGATAATAATTTCCTCCTGGACGGGTTATAAATAACAAATAATAAAAAATATATGTATTACTCCTCTCTCATAGGTTACCATAACCTCAATTCACTGAGAGCTCCAGATAGTTTATTTACTCTAAAACAGCCGGAAGCGATGTTGGGTGAGCAAACCGGAACCACTATAGAAAACTGATGAATTGTTTTACAAAATTTTTGATACTCTCAATAGTTTTTCTTTGTGCGTAAAAATCTTTAAAAAATATCGCAATCATTGCAAATAATTATCTAGCAGTTTGTAAAACTAACTAAATTTATTTTCCATTGTTAAAAATTCTGTGTTGATTCCGCCAGAAATTGAAATACCGTTAAAACGTCTACTATGGTCATTATCGCCGCTCCAAATTCACTGTTGACATAAGCTTTGTTACAGGCAAGAGGCCTAATTCTTCAAAATAGGTCTTGGAAACTACTGAATGAGGCGGGAATTTCAATTCCATCAATTCCATCGATCAAATTCGTTACCTATTTTTTCATTTCGAAGGTTAAAAAACTCAAATCTTTATTTTTACAAAAAATTTAACCGTTTATTATTATTATTATTAAGAGCATTAACCAAGTTCTCAGGAAGAAAAAAACAAGAAAAAATCACCCGCTATCTCTTATTTCGGTTAGCAAAACAAAACCAATTTGCGACACATATGGTGTTAACTTAAAATCGTGAAAAACAAGTGAAAACGAAAATTTTCGTTATTTTTGACACATTCGCTGGGTAAATCTGAATTTACTTGGATTGTTCGACTGTATCATTTGCCCTAAAAACAAAAAAAACCCTAATGGGTGCACAGAAATGAACTGAAATATTCATTCAGTGATACTTTTTACTCGTTACTATGTTTCTTCTTAAATTAAAACATTCAGCGAACAACAAAAAAATGACCACAGAAACCTTTTTCAAGCTCAAATTCGTTGTAACTTCCATGAAAAACAGGTGTCTAATAACTTAACATTATTACAAATGCAGAAGTTTCATTTTCTACCAAAGTTTGTAAAAAACGAAGCAGTTGAGGGGAATCTTGAAAGACTCGTCATGATGTCCCGTTAAACCCATTGCCTTTTATTAGGAAATAACAAAACAAATTCGTGTATGATCAAGGAAGTTTTCCCTAAAATGATTACTTTATTGCTACCATGTCCATTTGTTGTGACGGAAATGTTAGACATTATGACACGCATTGTGTATTTTTATTGCGGAAGCAGTAAGGGGTAATAATAAATGAAGCTCACCCTCTGCCCCCGGCCGGGCTACTTAGAGGAAAAATTTCGCTCACTAAATTTCTTGTGTACCTGCACATTTTAATGTTCCTTTGTAACGAATCAGTATGAGAAAGAAGCAAGTAAAAACCGGAGAAAGAATAAAAAGCTACTAAATTTAACCGACCGCCGACTGAATGACATTGTAAATCATACAGAAACAAAAAAGTTGTATTGTTTGCGGTCATAGATCGCGGTAACAGAAGCAAGAAATAGAAAATAGACTATTTCCCTTTTCTCGATAAAAATTTATTTAATTAAATTATTATTTGGCTATGTCATAGCAGCCCGGAGTTCTGTCTGTTGCCACTACAGATCTCTGATGTCCGTTTCCCGACATATACCCGTATCTTCTGGTGGTATTGCTGCTTTTGTTAACCTCGATGTTATTGATGCCATTGCCATTCTTTTTAAAATGCCTGTATCTGTTTCCCTAGAGTGTATATGTGTCTTGTGTCTTCTCGAGCGCGGTGGTTTCCCTCGAACTCTTCGGATCTGGTCAGCGTGCATTCTCCCCCGATTATTTATCGAGGGCAGTATTAGTTTTAGTAGCGATTACACACTCTTCACCACATGATTTTAAAACGGTACACTGCAATGTAGAAAATTAAAAAACATTACAACATCAGCTTGACAAGAAGTAGTCAGGCAGTAGAAAACTTGTTGTTCCTACTCACCAATAACTCTTTACCGGCATCAAAGTCAGATTTGAGTTGGGAACCCAAATCGCCGTCCGGTACCTTTAGGTCCTCACGCAAATCTCCATTGTCAGACATCAAAGTGAGATATCCATCATCAGATATGTCCGTCAACTGCAAATAGAAAAAAATTTGTTGAATCTTGAATCACAAGCTAAAATCATTTCAAGTAAATCACCTGTAATGCAGGTGATCACTTCTGTATGTATGCATTAGTTAATGTAAGAAAATGCAATGCAAGCATCTTCACAGAAACTTGTAGTAATTTGAACAAATTACAAGTCATTCTGGTTTCACTTATTCAAGCATTTCTGTCCAAATGTATCACAAAATTATGTACATCTACCTACTAATTGCAGTTTATTTTCAGGTATTTATTGTTACCATTTTTTTAAAACTTCATCTTTTTTATTATGCAAGTACTCAAATTAATGTGTAATCTACATCCATTTTTAGTGGAACAAATAAGCACCATCAATAAGAATCAACTTAAATGTATGTCATGCCAGGGTAGTCCATAACTATTTTATAATTGTACCAATGCAAAAAAACTAACATTGGCTTTACACATTTAGTGTTGTTTAATCATAGCACTCACTTGATAATCCTCGCGCTTGACAAAAGGCACATCCATGTTGTGCGTGGAAGGACATATATCTTCATATTTCTTTCCAGTGAAAATATCTAAACCAACAAGATGAACTTTAGCATGGCCATGTTTACCAGTCTTAGAAGTTGACATTTCCACAATCTTGCAAGGGCGAGACTGGAAAGAAAGATGGCAGTATTCTTCAGTTCCCATGGTTCCTTAATTGGTTCACATTCAATATCAAAATAAAAGAATTAATAAAAACAACAAGCAGACCTTGAGCATAACATATCCATTCTTTCGTAAAGCAGAGCACTGTTGTGGATAAGTATTGGATGCTCCAGAGTCACCAGTTTCAAAATGAGTATCTTCAATTTCTGCCATTTTTTTTAAAAAGATTTACTAAATATGTGTTCTGTCTAGAATCTGAAAAAGACAAAAGATGAGAGAATTGGGAACCCATAACAAAACAGGTGCAATAATTACACAATAATGAGTCACAATTTCTCCTTTCAAAGAACTCCTACAAAGAACGAGAATCACGTTTCCATGTGTTTCAAATATATTATTACAGAAGGGGGAATTTTTTTAAAGAAATGTAGTGTTGCACGGAAAATTAACCGTCTGTACATGTGTTCCTAAGAAATTAGGAAAGAAATTTTTTCAAATTAATAGTCCTGAAACATAACGTGTTCGCTTCCTAGTACAAGAAATCAGACTGAAGGGCCTTATGGAATATGTACATTTTCTTTTGCTAGGAAAATATTTGTAAAAATTACTAAAAATGATTTTGAACACAATGGATTTTTTTATACAATTAGCACGTTTATCAGCACTATTCACGGGAGACATAGAGCACGATTTATAACCAAAGTCATAGCAAATGTCGTCCTTTCACCATATGCTCAAAGGAACAACACAACCTTTAGAACCGGACGTACGTAAATAGTACTAATAATGAGTGTTTCGGCCCTTTTCTGTGGCCGTCGAAATAACTCCGTTTAACATAATTTTATCGGATTTATTTAGAGAGAGACCTCAAAAGCCAACAAATAGAAACGATCTTCGGAAATTAACCAAGAAAATATAGCTAACATGGCGGGAAACCAACACCTCATCTTGCAGTGTCAGGTACTTCCGAAGGCGAAATTAAATTTATTGTGAGTAATTGGGGAGCCGCCGAACGCGTCGACAGGAGCAAACTCACGTTCAAATATAGTCAGATTTGTGTACGGTTACTAGAGGAGAAAATCGCGTAGGAAAACCCAAAACCCGGACGAAAATGTTTTATTTCACTCACATGTGATTAAAATGAAATCTCCGACCAGATCACTCAGATCATGCGTACCACGTTTTCGGTTCCATTTCCTCTTAGAGGGGTCTACCCAATCATCCGATTGGTCAAAATTGAGAAACGGCAAACCTGTCCAGAGTAACCTTTGACGTGTATCCTTTGAAGCGGTCCCAACACATGTCAAATACCGCGCTGTAAAGTCCGCTATTTTGGATTTTCTGTTTTATTCAACCCTATTATTTTTATTACCTTCTGAGTTGTATCATTTTATGCATCCAATGACAAGCAATTTGGATTTTGCGTTTCTCCATTTCCGATCGGTCCCTAGTGACGTTAATGGCTTATAATTTAATTAAAATTCATTCTTATTTTTGCCATAGGTAAGAATATTGGAACAATGTTTCATTGACTTAATTTGAAGTAATGGCAAGACCTTTACAATTTTGGGAAAAGAACCAAAAAATCGGAGGAACTTTACAGCGTAAATATTATTTCTACATTTTTATTTCGTAATGACTTTTTTCACAATGCTCTGATTTCGAGGCAAGGAATCAACTTTTTACAAAACAGTCCTTAGGAACAATATAAAAATACAGAAAGCAAGGTCATATTCTTAGAATGGTTACTGACTTGTAATTTTAAAATATATTTTTTCATGCCAAATTTTTGGAAAGGCAGCACAGATTATTTATACTTTGACTACACAAAGTAGAGTAATCTTTAAAAAATTATTCTTAAAAACAAACACAAGCCAAGAAGTTCAGAACTAGTAAATTATAAGCACAGAGGTACCATTACTGAGGATCAGAAAATAGCATTTAAAAATTATTATTTGATGACAAAGAATCAAATAAACCTGAAAAATGATTCAAAGAACACTGTTGTTAAAATAAAACCAAGGAATAAGATAAACAGACAATGTTGATGATGCAAAACTTTGAGATCAAAATAAATATAAAAAAGGTTTGGAGGTAGAAGGAGAAACTGTTGGGAAAACTCATTTCTATTTTATTTCTTACCATTGCTTACATCCAAAGAATAAGGTAAAGATCACCACACTTTGAGATTAAAAAAGTAATGGAAATTAATGATGATTACATCATATTGTGTCAGTTATTTATAAAATTAGTAAATGCAAAATCTGCAAAACTAACAGAAACATTTTGTAATATTGGTAAAATATGACAATATTTATATTACAATAAATAAAACATACTAAAATAAATAGAAATAATGATGTTTAAATAAGAAAATTATTTTTATGTAATGATGCTCCCTCTTTTTCATAAAAAGGTCAAGTGACTATTATTGGTAAAGAAAATGTTTCCAATAATTGTTATTCATTTCTAATAAAACCTAACAGCAACTATTTGAAAATTGGTAACACAGTTCTATATTTCTTGAAAATATCAAAAAATTTAAACAGCTCAGGAGACACTACTGAATTCAAAATTTGTTATTTTTTGCTGATAAGTTCCACTTTCAAGTTAAACCTTTATCAACAAAGGAAATATTTTCTTTCTTTACAACAAAAGAAAAGAATTTTCTTATTATTATTTAAAGATCTTATATGAGCCTTTAAAATAATTTTGTATTTTACTAAGTACTCACACATTTAATTTCTATTATGACAGTGCTGGGGTACCCTCCATTCCCACAGAAACTTTGAAAATTCAAATAAAAGGATATTTTATGCAGTTTCTATGTAAATCACAATCAAGAAGTGGTTCACAAAGGTAAAAACAAATAATTTTAACTTTACTGAATTCATATGGTGGTAGTGGTGGCCTGATTATTTTTTTGGCATCACATATTGTAAAATTTGTGAATTTTAACTAAAAGAATGAAAATGTACCAGCTAAAGTGACTTCACATTATAACCTGATGTTTAATAAATAAATTACACAGTAATTGAAATCAATAAAATGAAGATGGTGATAAATAAGAATGAGTATGAAACTACTTGGCAAACATTTTTTTTAACCAGAATCCATTTCAAAAAAAAAATTAAATTTGGCCATCAATTGGTTTAGAATGTTCTTGATTCATCCTATTCTTTTTAAAAGTAATTCTCTCTAAACAAATATACTATAACTGATATGAATACAAGAATTTAAATGATATATGTATAATATTTGAAATGACAAATGTGTAACAGAATTTCAGGTCCCTTTCAACTAAAACAACTATAACTCTGACATTATTTTCAGCCGAAGTATGGCAAATAATATCTCATTTAATGAAGTTAAAATTAATAGGTATTTTACCTTTTAGGGCCTTTATGCCAATAAGAATAAGTTCAGTTGTTTCTAACATTCTTGATTAATGCCAACATGAAGTGATCAAAACAAATCATATCTGAAAGATCAACCATTTATTTTCTCCACCTGTACAATGACCCTCTCAAATTTGATTTTATCATCAGATGACCAGCAACTTTTTTTGCAAGTGTATATTAAAACTGTACCAAATTCTACTCTTGTTTCTTCCTCATCAGGAAATTGCAGCTTGGGAATGAGAGTTGGAAGAAGTTGCATTTCAAAAGTTGTTTCACCATTGCAGTGGCTGCATTTTCTAGGAACATCCTGCAGTGGATAGAAGAGGAGGGGAGAATCACCCTCCCTATTATACCTGGAAAAACAAAAAAATTTGAGCTTGTTTACAAAATGTGTGAAAAAGAAAGTTTTAGAGTATAACCTTGTTTTATTGCCTTAATTTAGTGCCTGAGAATCATGCCTAAAGATGACAGAACCACCAGAAATGAATCAGTAAAGAATACAGGTATAAGATGGGGAATTTTAAAAATAATGAATTCAGTTCATGTAAACATGTACTGTAAGGTAAAAGGAACATCAAAAATGTACAGGCAAAGGCCATGCTAACAAAAATATTTATGTATCATAATAAATGAACTAGAAAAAGTAAGATCCTAGAGTACTACAAGTCATTCTGCAATACACTAAAACAGAACTACAATACGCTAAAAAAGTTGATATTTTATAAAGAAAAAAAGGGAAAGAAGCCAGAAATTTGAGAAAATTAACAATATTGGGTGTCAGACAACAAATAATACTTTGTTTAGAGTGTATTAATAAAAAATAATTGATGCACCTTAGAATTTGACCAGGATTTTTCTGTATCCTATTTAGGAAATGGTGAAACATCTTATCACCATGTGCAGGAACAGCCTTTTCGTAGTCCTCAGCTGCTGCTTCATTTTCATCTCTATGTTGGTGGCTTCCATGAAAAAGGACATCCCCATTGTTCCTTTGGTATTCTAGAATTAATTCCCTAATGTGATCTGAATTACAACTTGTTGTGCCCTCTTCTGCCACACTTATAAAAAATGAAGAAAATGATATTAAAGCATTTTGATTTCTTTCTCCTGCCCTCATGTAGTGTGGAACAGGTGCAGTCTCTTGCAGAAGTGCCAACAAGTCCTTTTGTGGAGTTGTTGGAGTATCAATGCAAACAACTTCACTTTCTTCTTTTTCAATTTCAGCTGTTGCTACAGGTGACATCTGTTTGCCTACTGCACCTGAACTTTTCTCCATACCATCCCAATTTGCATTGCACTCATCTACTGTCATATTACCAATCATTGCAGAAAGAGAGCATGAGTCACTCTCATCACTTTCATTGTCCGACATACTGCGCAATGATGAAACAGTGTTCCCATTTTCAAAGTTTCCATTGCCATCATTCCAATCATCAGCCCCAGCACACCATTCTCCCCCTCCATTTACATTGCTTCTAGATGTAGACTCCTCTGGATCCAAGAACTGACTCCTAAGGCAAGTCCAACTCTCACTGTGATTCCAACAATTTGGGTTGATACAGCAAAACACATACAGAGTTCGATGAAACGCCGAATTCTCTAACGGGGCATAAATTTGAACAACTAGGACTTGTGTGAGTCCGCACAACTGACATATTGGAGATGAAATACCACCAACTGGCCAATCCTGCAAGTAAATAATACTTGTTCAAACAAAAATTGGTTTCCCAACCTCTGTACTTCAATAAAATGAAAAGAAAATTATAAACTCTTATAAATTCAGGTGTATATTGTTGGAATTATATTGGGTTTGGTGGACCCTATGGATTTAATTATTGATTTGTTTTTGTAAATCTTACCGGACAGCCACCGACTTTGTTCGTCCAGTAACCGATAATGGGCTTATGTTTTTCCGTTACAGTTTCATCCTCATAGCCCAGCAAAACAACCGTGTTTTTTTTGCTTTTTGCCATTTTATATTATGAGGATGACTGAGTAAAAAGTAAAAGAATCGTTCGCGACCCGTCTGGGCTGAGAAAGACTTCTCAATCAACCAGCCATGCTGATTTTAAAATTCCTGTCACGTTGGCTGCCCTTGCTCGAGGGAACTTGTCACATAACTGGGAGTTGAGGCAAAAACAGACAGTCAAGTTATGAAAATATACAATGCTACAAATGATTGATTTGATTTATAGTAAATGGAGCTTTCATAAATAAGAGAATAACATTTTAAAACAGTCAATATTTTTACCCTTGCAACAAAATTTGTACCTAACAAGTGACATTCAATGATCTGAATAACTTTTGCTGTTTAATGGTACACAGCCTATATTCTATTCAAATATTTACTTACTACTTAGTCCAAAATTTAAAAACAAAACAGTTCACGCCTAATATTTCCTCTGATACACCGGTTGACATCATCTGTGTCACACAACAGATACTTCTGAAAATGTAGTTAAAAAGTGTAATTTGTTTAGGAACTCCAAATATTAGCACGTAGAAATAATTCAACTATTATATATAAAATAATAGTCACCATTAGTTGAAGCAGGACTTAAGATTGCTGAATATCCAAGCATCACTAAGAATTCGAAAGAAATCTGCGTTCGGAAATATCAACAATGGATATTTAGCGATTGGAGAAACTTAACGACAGTCAAATTAAGGAACTTCATTTGTAGGTTTCGTAAATCAAGTTACCCCTGTTCTAGCAGCAAAGTTCTAAGTTTTCCCAACAATAAAACGACAATTTCAAAATGAAATAAAACGACAGCATCGTAAAACAATTTCCTTTCCCACTAAAGAAAAGACCTTTCGGGTTTTGAGTAATTGAGGAGAATGATCGAGGGACACAACTGGAGCACAAAATATTGGGTATTAATAGGTAACTGCGAAAAAATTTTTTTCCAAACTTTTCTTTTGATGAGAACAAAATTCAAAACGAACAAGTGATGAAATGAAAAATTAAAGAATTTTAGAAAATGAAGGGACTTCATAAGTGTTGTGAAATTACATTAGAATTAGAAAAAGATTGAATCCGAAATTTCAGAATTTTTGTAATTTACAACAACCTGAATATTGATGAATATTGAAAAATAATCGAAGTGAATGTCAACATTCAAATTTTGAGGAGTCGAATAGTTAGAACTTTCTGGAAAGAGCCAGAACACTCGGTATCAATAAGAGCGGCTTTCTATTATTATGTTTTGAAAGTTAATGTCGCTCTTTATTGGTCAATCAATTTGACAACCATCATTTCACCGTTTAAATTACAACTCACAGCATTACAGCACCATTGTCTGTTTGGCACGAACAAAAATTCACACAATATGAGCACAAGTAACTTCCAGAAAGTTCTAGATTGTTCTCACACCGTTTCACATACTAGAAAACTCGTATTCCACAATGTTCTGTCTCATTATATTCACAACGAATGTTCTAGAGTGTTCGAGAAATTTCGCGGGCTCTATATAAACCGAAGAGAGCGCGGAATCGATCATCATTTTCGAAACGAGTTCGAGTCGAAGTTAATTCTTACGTTAGTTCAAATTTTTTTCCTGTGTGCGTGTGTGGAAAAGTTGGATATATATATTTACTTGCAATTGAAGAAGAACGACGAGAGATAAAATGAAAACACCAGCAATTGGAATTGATTTAGGTACGACGTACTCTTGCGTGGGGGTCTGGCAACAGGGAAAAGTGGAAATAATAGCCAATGATCAGGGCAACAGGACAACACCTAGCTATGTTGCATTCAATGATTCTGAAAGACTGATCGGAGACGCAGCGAAGAATCAGGTGGCAATGAATCCGACTAATACAATATTTGACGCCAAAAGGCTAATAGGACGGAAATATGACGATCCGATGATTCAAGCGGATATGAAGCATTGGCCATTCAAAGTTGTTAGCGATTGCGGCAAGCCTAAGATGGAAGTGCAATACAAGGGACAAACAAAGACGTTCACACCCGAGGAAATCGGTTCTATGATACTGACAAAAATGAAAGAAACTGCAGAAAATTACCTCGGCAGCAAAGTGACAGACGCCGTCATCACAGTACCGGCCTACTTTAATGATTCTCAGAGGCAAGCAACCAAAGATGCTGGAGTCATAGCCGGATTAAATGTTCTGAGAATTATAAATGAACCAACTGCTGCTGCTCTCGCTTACGGTTTAGACAAGAACTTAAAGGGTGAAAGAAACGTTCTGATCTTCGATCTTGGTGGTGGAACATTTGACGTATCTATATTGACGATAGATGAAGGTTCATTGTTTGAAGTAAGAGCTACAGCTGGAGATACACATCTCGGAGGAGAAGACTTTGACAACAGAATTGTTTCTTACCTGGCAGACGAGTTCAAAAGAAAATTCAAGAAAGACCTAACGGTGAATGCTAGGGCACTAAGGAGACTTAGAACAGCAGCTGAACGAGCCAAGAGAACGTTGTCTTCAAGCACTGAAGCCAGTATAGAAATAGACGCTCTCTTTGAGGGTATCGATTTTTACACAAAGCTGTCTAGAGCGAGATTCGAAGAACTTTGCTCTGACTTATTTAGATCTACTCTACACCCAGTGGAGAAAGCTCTCATGGATGCCAAGATGGATAAGGGTGCAATTCACGATATTGTCTTAATGGGAGGATCAACGAGAATACCAAAGATTCAGAACTTGCTACAGAATTATTTCAACGGGAAGAGTTTGAATTTGTCTATCAACCCAGATGAAGCTGTCGCCTATGGTGCGGCCATTCAAGCAGCCATTCTCAGCGGTGATCAGTCGTCGGAAATTCAAGACGTCCTCCTCGTGGATGTTGCTCCTTTGTCTCTAGGAATTGAGACCGCCGGGGGTGTAATGACCAAAATAGTTGAACGAAATGCAAGAATACCATGCAAGCAAACTCAAACATTCACGACATATGCTGACAACCAGCCTGGTGTGACCATACAAGTATTCGAAGGAGAGAGAGCCATGACGAAAGACAACAATCTCTTGGGACAATTTGACTTGTCTGGAATACCCCCAGCACCCAGAGGTGTACCCAAGATCGAAGTCACATTTGATTTAGACACCAATGGAATTCTTAATGTATCTGCCAAAGAGTTTAGCACAGGTAACTCGAAAAACATCACCATCAAGAACGACAAAGGAAGGCTGTCACAAGAAGAAATTGATAGAATGTTGTCTGACGCGGAAAAGTACAAAGAGGAGGATGAAAAACAAAAGGAAAGAATTTCCGCCCGGAATAAGTTGGAGGCTTACCTCTTCAATGTGAAGCAAGCAGTGGAAGATGCCGGTGACAAGCTACCACAATCTGACAAAGACGAAGTGAGAAAAATATGTAAGGAATTTCTCCAGTGGCTTGATGGCAACACAATGGCGTCGAAGGAAGAGTACGATCAGAGAAGACAGGAACTTGAATCATTTTGCATGCCTTACATGAAAAAGATTCACCAGGGGGTACAGCAACAACAGTCCTGCGGACAGCAGGCCAGAAGAGGATACGAAGGTCAGGGTCCGACCATAACAGAGGTCGACTGAACCTAAAATTG